>CM029275.1:34808017-35008061 GCA_016920895.1 Vaccinium myrtillus | reverse complement strand
AGAGAGAGAGAGGCGCCAGAAGTTATGAAAATTTTGGGTTTGGGTTTTCAGATGGTGGGGAACGATATAAGGGTGGGAGGGAGGGTTTTCTTTTTAATTACATTTTACACCCTCAGGGGTAATGTTGTCCAAGTCTTTTATGGTACCACTTATGTGGAATTATTTTTCTCCTTCCCATGGCTGCTGCCATTGCCAAGAAGTGTCTCATGGGATTGGGATTATTTGCCCCACTTCCCACTGAAATGTCATTTCCCCTAAAATATTCCTTGGGTTTAGGTGGATAAGCATCATAATCCCTTAGAACTTATCCCTCTCCTATAAATTAGGAATTGAGTCCCTTTAGAACTTCTAAACCCTTTATAAATTAGGAATTGAGTCCCTCTAGAACTTCTAAACCCTTTATAAATTAGGAATTGAGTCCCTCTAGAACTTCTAGACCCTTTAGGGCGTCGAATGACAATCCCTTCATTATTTTCCTACAATGAGCCGAGCTGGTTTCACAAACAGAACTGAGATCCTTCTATCCCTTCATTATTTTCCTACAATGAGCCGAGCTGGTTTTACAAACAGAGCTGAGATCCTTCTATTGTGCTAACCTTATGTGGTCAGTCCGAGCAAGCTCACCACTTTTACAGATAGCCTTGGATCCCCTTGGGACCCACGGGCAAGGTCGGGATATTATTTACAACACTTCTGATGCCCCACTACATCTCAACCGACCTCTTCTGATAGGTCATGCAACGCCTACTTTACTGATCTGTCTAGGGAGTTCAGTTCATCCTTGTCAGCAAGAGACTAAGAGTACTGAGATTCTTAGTACCACACACTTTATGATATGTATATCCCACATATCCTGGAATTATGATCTAACGAGTATTTAATCCGAGTCGTACAAATTTTAGTAAAAAACAATGTATAATTTTTTTATCCCGTTGCCTATGGAGTACAATGCATATGCTCATATCCACAAAAGCAAACAGGCCCATACTTTCAAGTTGAAATAAAATCTAGCACATTGAGACAGGGGCACTTAGATTGTATTTCCAATCAGATGGAGTAATCTATGCACTAAGAGTCCAATTCTTATGAAGAATAAGAGACCTACATACTAAGGAATTCGCGGGATAAGTACGATTAGCAGAGAGCCAAGACTCCTAATCCTAAAAGGACTCAACCACTACGAATTCCTATATATAATCACCGGTATAAACCAAGGGAAGGTACGTTATTATGGTAATATTTACTTGAGCAAATAATTTATATATATATATACACTATGAGATTAGTCCATCAATTAAATAGAACCTAAATGTATTTTAAAAACGCAGGATAATTTAATGACATTGCTCTTAGATAATCATATCGGATTAATCCCATAACATATGAGACATATAAAATTTTATAGTTTGTGTGGTATTATTAAGGGCCACTTAGCCAAAAATCCAAAACATTTGACATTTTTAAAGGGAAGGACAAGGAACTTTTGCAATCGAACATAAAAACAAAAAATATTTGACATTTTTAAAGGGAAGGACAAGGAACTTTTGCAATTGAACATAAAGACAAAAAAAATTAGTAAGATGTCACTAATTTTTAAAAGTTCTAATTTCGAACATAAAATTCAAAAAAATCACCACCCCACCTCCGACCAACCGCCACCCCACCTCTCGCCGACCACTTCCGGCGACCAAAAAAATTAGTGAGATGTCACTAATTTTAAAAATTTCTAATTTCGAACATAAAATTCAAAAAAATCACCACCCCACCTCCAGCCGACCACAACCCCACCTCTGGCCGACCACTTCCGGCGATCAAAAAACTTAGTGAGATGTCACTAATTTTTAGAAATTCTAATTTCGGACATAAAATTCAAAAAAATCACCACCCCAACTCTGGCCGACCACCACCCCACCACTGGCCGACCACTTCCAGCTACCAAAAAAATTAGTAAGATGTCACTAATTTTTAAAAATTCTAATTTCGAACAAAAAATTCAAAAAAATCACAGCCCCACCTCCGGCCGACCACAACAGAGGTGGCCGACCACTTCTGGCGACCAAAAAAATTAGTGAGATGTCACTAATTTTTAAAAATTCTAATTTCGAACATAAAATTCAAAAAAATCACCACCCCACCTCTGGCCGACCACTTTCTGGCGACTAAAAAAATTAGTGAAATGTCACAAATTTTAAAAAAATTCTAAGTTCTAACATCAAATTCAAAAAAATCACGGTCCCACCTCCGGCCGACCACCACCCCACCTCTGGCCAACCAATTCCGGCGACTAAAAAAATTAGTGAAATGTCACAATTTTTAAAAATTATAATTTTATAAAAAATATTCAAAAAAATCACGAACATAGTGAGTCACTTTATATATCTATTGAGATAATATTTGCTCTGTTCCGACAACAGAGCATACCCGATCAAAGGTGGGTTTCTCTCAAGTCTCACCACCCATTGTTCAGGTAAGCCTACCTTGGTGTGATTTAGTTTCTTTCAGTAACTCTTTTATACGCCAAGAGTCAACTAATGACATACATTGAGTATACAGTGACAATGGCACTCGAAATTTGGAAAAGCTTACATACGCTAGCAGGGGCTGACAATGACGGTAAAACCTCGTCATGATTTTTAATCGGATATCTAAAGGATTAGATTAACACTAATCCACCCAGAGGTTGACCTTTTAATGAAGGAGATGATGAAAACGAACTCCAATGATACCATAAACCTCAAATTATTTTGATCATTTCGGAAGTTAATTTCCAATTTCGGTAGCAGTTTTCAGGACTCGAGGTCTGATTGTTGTTCTCCATTTTGTTTATGGAGAAGAACAAATAGATTGACAAAGTGGAGTTGATTCTAAAATTTTGGAAAAATATTGTGTATTTGTGTTTGATTGCAAATGTTCCTTGTCTTTATGTTTGATTGCAAATATTCCTTGTCCTTCCCTTTAAATAGGCAAAATATTGTGCCTTTAGGTTTGATTGCAAATGTTCCTTGTCTTTATGTTTGATTGCAAATGTTCCTTGTCCTTCCCTTTAAATAGGCAAAATATTGTGTATTTATGACTAATTATTCCTATTATTAATCTAATCGCTATTAATCTCATGCAATTGCAACCTAAATTTATTTTATTGACATTGAGTGTTCAAAAAGAGAAAGAAGTGGAATACGTTATGAGGATACGCATTGGACTACAAGACCAATGGAACCTATATAGTATTTAGGGATGACAATTTCACCTAAAACAAATGGATACCCAAACCAAACCGACCCTATCAGAGCGATTTTTTATTTTTTTCCCTACCCATGGGGCTGGTTTGGTTTTCAAAGTATGAGACCCAGCGGGTTTGGATTTGGGTTTGATCTTGGCAAGTATTCGGCCAAACCCATACCCAAACCGATCCATATGATATTACTTATAGAATATATATAAACATATTATATTTTTATATATATGTAATTTTTATTCCTCTCAAATCCCTTAAAAATCTCAAGAGTCTCTATAGGGACCTCTCAAGAAATTTTATTATTTAGTTATTTCCTTTGATTATGTTGGAATTTAGATGTTTATGGTAAAATCATATGTATGTTCTATTTTAATATATAATCTTTTTCCTTCATATGTTCATTAATGGAATGAATATTAATGCTGGTTTGGTGTGATTTGGATAAAATTCAAATCCATATGGTTTGGTTATGGTGCACTAATCACATTGCTCTTTTCCTGGGGAGAAATAGAGAGAAAATTGTATTAAAATAGCAACTATTACAAACTAAGACAACAAAAAATGGGAAAAAAATACAAGAAAAAACCTAAAAATTAAAGAAAAATGAAAAAAGAAAAGTACAGGAAATGAAAGATCGCCGCCTTGCATGCGCCATCGAAAGCCTCTGGTCGTCATCTTTGCGCCCGCCGGAGCTTTTATCACAGAGAGAGGTGGAATAGGTCTGCTATATGTAGCTATAGGCTAAAAACCTCACCTATGCCCCCCAAATTTAATGACATCATAGTCTACTTTTCTTGTATTTTGTTTTATTTTGGGAAAATGCTACAATACACACCTCTATAAAAGTTACGAATTTTTTGTAAAAGTTACGATTTTTTTTTATAAAAGTTACTAGACTCACCAAACTAATTACAAATCATTGAAAATGTTACGAATCATATTGTTGAAAAGTTACGAAAACCTAAAAAATGTTATGATTGTTGATGAGGTGGCACAATCTGGACCTTACAATAGGTGCATATGGTACACCCAAATAAAATGTGTGTATTGCAGCCATTTCCTTTATTTTGTTGTCGTAGTTGTGATTTTGTTCTTATTTAAATACATATGGGGTGATTTCCCCTTCGGCAAGGGAAAAAAAAAAATCTACCAATCCCAACCCAATAGGCAATTACCTAAAAGCATCTCCCACATCCAGCCTTTTCCCCAACCATATCCATTTTTTGGTTTCCTTCCATTTTCAGCCCCTCAATGGAGAGCATTTCTCCTGCCAAAAAAAGGCCTAACCATTTTTCTCCGGCAAAAAATTAGTTGGAATTTCAAAAGTTGATTAAGAAAAAGACAGTTCCAAGGAAGTCAGGAGCCAAATTTTGGATTTGGCTTTGCCACCACTGGAGCACAGTTTGACCAAATCGGGAAGGGAAAAAACACTATAGCAAGCCAAAATTTGGCTTTGGCCTTCAAAAAATTGCAGATTGTTCCCGTAATAGTGTATGAAAATCTTGCAAGAATAAAATCTTATTCCAAGTGGATAGCCAAATGTATCAAATTAAAGATCTCTATTGGTAGTATAATTTGGTGCAAAAAAAATATAAAATTATGCGTAGAAGTACTTTCTTTTTTTGTCCGAAGGATATTGCAAAAAGTAACTCAACAAGCTAACAATGTAAAATACTAAAAGTATATAATTTTTTAACTTTTATGTATAGACTTAAATTAGTAGTTTAATTTGGTGAAAAAATACAAAATTATGCGCGGAAATACTTTATTTTTTGATCTGAAAGATATTGCAAAGCAACTGATCAACAAGCCAACAATGTAAAATACTAAAATATATAAATTTTCAAATTTTTTGTATCGAATTAGAGATCTCTATCAGTAGTTTAATTTGGTGCAAAAGAAAATATAAAATTATGCGCGGAAGTACTTTATTTTTTGATCCGAAGAATATTACAAAGCAACTCAAAAAGCCAAAAAGGGATAGGAATGGGAGAGAGAAATTGAGAGGAAAAGCTGAAAATGAGAAGTAGAATGTAAAAGGAGCCTTGGACATCTTTCTGGCTTCTGGCATGGATTGTTATAAATTAAAAACTAATTACGAGAGAATGAGTTCTGAGAAGTTCCAGCCAAACATTCAGAAATAGAAAACTACTAAAGCATTGGCGAGACCTAAGTTTTTTTCATTTTGTGATTTTGTAACATATGCTAAAATCGAGGTAGCCAAAAGGGCCCGGTTGGCTACTGAATTTGCTTCTCACACAATTGATCAGGATATGATTCTTGGGGTTAGGTTATAACAAAAGTAATTTCTTTTGAATCCCCTACTCCTGGTGTAGCCGGCCTACGTTTAATTGTGATTGTTGTGTGATTAATGAGAGAAAATCTTTATTTAAAGTTTAAATTACGTTTTCACGGATGTGAATGTACGGGTGTATGTATATCTTGTTGTACCAGAGGTTAGGTGGATGGTTGGGATACGTGTTTTGATGTGGTGATGTGATTTGGGTTTGTTGAAAATGCATTAGAAGTGGTTGGGGGTCAAATCAGTGGAGGTAGAATGGACAGTACCGGTACCAGCAAGCAGAGAGTTTGGCTACTTGTACCAACATTTTATCAGTACCAGTACCTAATGCATTTTTCTACAAAATTTGAGCGTGTTCCAGACATCTATAAAAGGGACCCTCATGCCATCTTTCACCCAAAACTCAACTTTTAGCCCTAAAAATCGCCATATCTCATCTCTCTCAAATCCCACCCAAATCTCTTGATTTTTATACTAACCCACCATAAAGCTTCAAGAATCTACACACTAGGAACATCAATCTCACATGGGTTTCGGTTTTTCGTTCGAAGAGGTAAGAACTCGTGCCTTGGGCATCTCTCTCTCTCTCTCTCTCTCTCAGACACACACACACACACACACACACGTTAGTGTTGTGTTCTTGGTTTGATCTACACTTTGGATCTTGTAGTGAAGCTTGGAGGAAGGTTGTTTTCTATTGTTGGAGGTGGATCGTCGAGTTGGGTTTGAGTTTTGCTCAAAACCCCATTAGGTAGGAATTTATTTCTTTCACTACATGTTTTATGTGATAGTTGGTGTTTACATCGTGGTTTGATCGTCATAACATAGTTGTGGAGCTTGATTGAACATGGAAGAGAAAAACCGATGAACCCAGGTGGTACCGGTACCCCTTTTCCTTGGTACGGGTGCCAACCCGGAAATTTGTATATTTGTTTTGTTTGTTTGCTCGTAGTGTACTTGGAGTTGGATTAACGTGCATGCTTGATATACATGAGTATTCTGGGAGGGCCGAGAGGTCTCTCTCTCTCTAGGAATTTGTTTCCTTTATTTTCTTCTTTTCTTCTTCTCTGTTAGGGTTTCCCTTGGGGAGGTGGGGCTACCGCCTCCCCGCCCCATCTCTCCCCCGATTCTCCCTCCTCCTCGTCGGACACCCATTTTCACCTCTTCGCCAGCTACAAAACCCAACCCTTTAATTAGATCTCCTTTCCAGCCTCCTCCACTTCGATCCTCTGTTCATCTTCACCACCACCACCCATACGCCTACCACTCCCTCTCTGCCTCCACCTTTCTAGCTCCCTCTTCTTCTACCCATTACCGTGTCCCCTCTGATTTTCCTAGGATTTGGGGGCCAAATCTGACGGCGAGCTGAACTTTGGGTGTCTTGTGCCCTCTCCGGCGAATAAACTCTCCTGATTCCACTGGCAGCGGCTATTGAGTACTAGGATTCCTTTCGGAGAAGCGACTCGTCCTAACTCGGTGCGACTCGGGTGACTCCGTGTTGTTGAGAGGGCTCGTTGGTTTTTTTGTACAGTTTGTTTTTCCTATGTTGCTTTAGGTTGTTTTTGGTCCAGATTGCTCACAGTTTGTAGTGCTCTAATCTGTTTATAATCTTCACGATCCGTAAGGAGTTTAGTCTCTTTCATCTCTGGTTCACCCTAAACCCGACTTTGGCTCGGTTTGCCCACACAAGGTATGCTTGCGATGCGCATTATGGGTTAGAGAGCCTTGGGCTCATACTGTGATGCCTGAGACGACATCCTTACATTTGGGCTTAGTTGTTTCTTATCATTTGCTTTTTGGGTTGTTCTCTAGATTATTTTCAGTGTATTTTGGATGCAATCCTTGTAAGGGCCGTTTGGCTTTTCATGATGCTATTGGCTTCCGTTCAAGAAAAAAAAGAAGAAGTAAGTATTGAGAAAATGAGCATAATTGATGTCAAATGTGGGTACTAGGTCCACCAATTGGTGTGACTCTAGGCAGGAGTGACGGGGCCCAATAAACGCTCAGCAGGGGATAAAGAGGTCCCACAAATACTTGTCAGGAGTGATGATGCCCAATAAACGCTCGACAGGGAATAAAGAGGTCCCACAAATACTCGACAGGGAATAAAGAGGTCCCACAAATACTCGACTGGAGTGACGAGACCAAATAAACGCTCAACAGGTGACAATGAGGTCTCATAAATACTCAACAGGGGTGATGAGGCCCAATAAACTCTCGGCAAGGGATGAGAGATCCTAAGGGTAAAATATGTGCTTGCCCCTTAAGCTATCCAATTTTTTTTTTACTTTCCCCTTCAACTATCAATTGCACACGATTGCCCCTTCAACTATCCAAATGTTACTTACTAAGGCCAATTTCCACATTCCATCCATTTAATGAACGGAAATGTTAGAACCTAACTATTAGTGGGTTAGTTGAGTGCTATATCTGTCTTTTCCCCTTCACCCCTCCCCTGCCCTTTCTTCTTCCCTTTGAATCTACACATACAATTAAACCCACGTCTGAAATTCTCTAGTCTAACAAATACCCATCAATGGTGACTCTAAAAGGTTGGACCTGACCACCGTGGGTGGGCCTATGAGCAGCAGTTTGGCTCCAAATAGCATCTGGTAATACCAACTTCCCTATCTACTCCCACTCTTTGAAATCCGTTATGTGTTTCAATCAGCAGAGCTCACAACGCTTGGAGTCACCAACGATATTGGAGAAAACGTCAGGATTCTTCCAGGCATTGCTTGCAATAAGTTTTCGCCATGGGTTGTGCTTCTGATAGGTGCTATTTTTTCTTTCTGTGGTATGGAGGTTAATGGCTTGCCGTTGGCCTCACCAGCCAATACCGTTCTTAATGTTATTGAAAATCCATTTAGGGGTTTTATGTTTAATCTAGTAATCATCGTAATGTAGGTCGTGGGGTGAAACTATGAGATAAGTGAGGAAGAAGAAGATAGATAAGCATACATATATTGGATGGTCAAAAGACTGATATAGCCTTCAACTAACCCACTTTAGGTTCTAACATTTCCATCCATTTAATGGATGGAATGTGAGAATTGGCCTTAGTAAGTAACATTTGGATAGTTGGAGGGGCAACCGTGTGCAATTGATAGTTGAAGGGGACAGTAAAAAAAATTGGATAGTTTAAGGGGCAAGTACATATTTTACCCAGATCCTAAACACTCGGTTTAAAATGTAACATGACATAAGGAGTGAAGGATGAAGGCTAGGAAAGTAGGAATATTTGCTAGTATTTTTTTATTGATGGTGCTCATTATTTCTATGTTTTGTGTTGTATCTTATTTTTGGATGTTTTGTGTTTATTGTGATTTAAAAGTTCAAACAATAACATGGAGGATGGTCAAAATGAGAATTTCACCTAGGACGAAAGTACCAAACTTTCGTTCACTAACTCGTTCTTTATATATCTGCGAGGATAAGGATTTCAAGTCTGCCCATTTTCATTTTCTTATTTCCTGCACTCATCCGTTCTATATAGATATAATTCCACCTTGAACGAAGTCTCTGTTTTGGGAGGAAAATGAGCATTGAGTAAGCAGTGGTAATCCTTTTTATTTATTTTTTTAAATATTTTGTAATGAAATACGAAATAAAAAGATAGGGACTTGTTAAAATATCATTTTTTTAATACCTCCGATCAAAGTAACCGGTCGATAAAATTATATTTCTACTAGATAATCAATAATGGTCGGATTGGGCATAGGGAGGATCTCATTGTAGTATTTTGGGGGTAACTCAAGTGTTTTACCAAATGCGATCTTGTGAGGCTCACATTTAGGTTTTACACAAATAATCTGAACCGTTAAATAATTTAAAAATAATTATTCAAGTGGCATTGCAGAAAATCAAGCCCATCAAATATTTTTACGTTATTAATCTAATTTGTTCGATTTTGATTCAGAATTTAGGAACTTACAATTCGAAAGAATCTTCAAGAAAAGTTATACGATTGTGCGGTCGGTAATCCATTGATCTGAACCATAGGTGTTGTAGGACTCGTTGAGAAGAGCATTCAGTAAATTTTTTTATCTTGATCAGATATCAATAGATATAAAAAAAAACCTCATATTTTAAAGTGTTTTGATACTTATCGATGTCTGAATAAGATAATTTTTTTACTAAATTCTCTTATCAACAAGCCCTACGAAACCTACAGTTTAGATCAATGGGTTACCGAGCGTACAATTGTATAACTTTTCTTGAATATTTTTTCGAAGTATGGAGTCCTGAATTCTGAATGAAAATCGAACGAATTAGATCAATTACGTAAAAATATTGATGGACCTGATTTTCTCCGAGACTACTTAAATAATTATTTTAAAATTATTTAGCGGTTTAAATCGTTTGTGTAGGATCCGAATGTGAGCCCCATAAGATCGCATTTTGCAAAACACTTGGGTTGCCCACAAAACGCCACTATTTGGATGTGCGGCATGGTGTTGTGCATCCACCCCTTATGTATCTTTCATCCTTTTTTTTTCTCTTTCTTTTTTTTTTTTTTTTTTATAACTTGATTGGATTTGTTTGTGTCACTATCACTTCAAATATTTTTTTTAACAGGAGAAATTTGACATGCATGGCCCTATGTCACGTCCTAGACTTTTTGGTTTACAATTTGACTAATGCATGCCAAAATAGTGATGTCGTGATTGTAGCCTCTTGAAAACGTTGTTTGGCCCATTTTGGTTTAATGCTTAATTTATGTGGTTCGGATTTTATTTTGTTTTATTTTGTTTTTTTTTATCAATGTGGTTCGATTTGTTGTCCGAAGGTTTTTAAAAACAACCCAAACTTTATTAATTTATGTGGTTTGATTTGTTGTGGGAATGGTTTTTTTTTTTTGATAACCGAGGGAACAGCCTTATAATAGGCCACTAATTGGACCTACTGCAAGACCCAAACCTCGGAGGGAGGTGGCGCAACCCACACCAGTCACGCCCCCCCGCTTAACACAGGTACTCACCCTGTGGAGAATCGAACACCTGACCAAAGAGACTACCCCTAAAGTTAGGCACTCGCCCTAACCACTGGGGCAACCCCTAGGTGTGAGGGAATGTTGGTTTGATTGGTTGTAGGAATGTTTTCAAAAACAACCCAGTTTATTAAAAAAACATAAAAGAGATGTTACGCATTTCCAACTTATTTTTGCAAAAGAAGTAACTAAGATACAAAAACAACTTTGTTTTTTTTTTTTTTCAAAAAAAATATAATTTTGAATTTTTTTTGTAGACGTTACTTTTAAATCAACATCCACATAGGGCCATGTGTAAATTTTTAGGTAAGAGAATTAAAATATGCAACTGTTGTGAATTATCATCCATCACGTTAAAAACAACATCCACGCATGCAGGGTCATGTATAAATATTCACGAATCTAAAATTTTTACTGTAAATAGACGAAAATCCACTTTAGTACTTAGGGTACTCAAGAATCTAAAATTTGATGTGACAAACATTACAAAATTTGATTCTCCAGAATCAGATTTTATACTATTTTTTGGCTTCTTTTGATAAGAATTTTTGACAAATAATCACAATATTGAAAGCTAAGGGGGCGTTTGGTAACGTTTTTGTTTTTTGTTTTTTTGTTTCTAAAAAAATAAAAATAGAATCATGTTTATTGTTTATAAAAACAAAAACAAAAAAAACATGTTTGGTAATAAAATATGTGTTTTCTGTTTTTTGTTTTTGAACGACCCTGTTTTAAAAACAAGGCAAATCACCTTTTTTGTGTTTTGAAAATTTTCATAAATTTTGAAAACGTTTTTAATAAACACAAAACATAAATAAATTACCAAACATATTTTTGTTTTTAGTTTTGAAAAAATTTAAAAACAAAAACGTTACCAAACGCCCCCTAAAATCTTTGAAAGCTACTCTTAAATTTTTCGTAAATACACACTAATTTTTCTTCATTTTATGGTTATTGGAATCATTTTTCTCCGTAATAAATACAATTCCTTGAACTGGACATATTTACTTCTTCTTTTCCTCAATAAATACATTATTAGGCTAGAAATCCAAGGGTCAAGACCTCAGTTAATGCTCCAGTCTGGCGACTGGCATCTTAATCTTGATAGTTGTAATGTAACAACATCACGACTCTTTACCTAAATTTTTACTAAAATTTGAGTAAAAACTTGATTTAATAGGACTCCTTCCAACCCTCACTCGAATTGTACGGTGGAGATTTAATCTACACCATTGAATGACAAAAGGGTAAATAAAAGTGCAAAAAAAAGAGGGGGAGTGATTTTCGCACCCCCGAATTGTTAACCGCACCCCCCTGGGGAGTGCGAAAATCAATTTAGAATGATTTTTGCACTCCCCAAATTGTTAATTTTGGGGGGTGCGATAATCAATTTTGGGGGTGCGAAAATCACTCAGAATTGATTTTCACACCCCCTGGGAGGGTGCGGTTAGTAATTTGGGGGGTGCGAAAATCATTTCCTAAAAAGAGCCTTGAAAATTTGGTTCTAGATTTGGTGATGAGCAAATTTGGTGAAACATTTGAGTAAAACCAAATTTGATGAAGGAGTGGAGTGTGATTTTTGGTATTTTTTTACTCAAATTTGAATTTGGTGAAAGATTTGATGAAGGGGTGGAGATGCTCACCTCCCAAATTGAACAGCTCGGATGTGTTTTGATTTTTTACCGGTAAAAAAAATCAAAATTAAAGGATAATTGCCGAACGTATCCGAACCGTCCAAAACTCGATCCAACGGCCGAGGGGTGTACAACATGGCTGTGCACAGCACCCCCAAGCAGTGGCGGAGCCAGCCTAGGGCTAGGGTGGGCCCTGGCCCCCCCGCAGCTTAAAAAATGCACTGGAATTTTTTTTAAAATTTAGATATAAATTAAATTTTCTTTGCTATTTTTAGCGCATGATTACTTGTTTGAAATTAAAATAAATGTTTCCAAAAAAATTTGAATCAAATTGTTATAGCCCTAACAAAACAAAACAAGCATGACCCACTTATGAAAGCCCATATATAATAAACATAGAAGGATAATAGTTGTGTGACATTAGATTCAATGTGGAAACACTACAAAATTGAAGAGAATTAGACGACTTATTTGCATACAGCTTTCATCATAAATACGCTATGCATGTTTGTCAGCGCTAGATGAAAATCCTAGAGCCGCCCTTGAACTCGGCCCTCCCGGATTCTCAATCCTGGCTCCGCCACTGCCCCAAGTCTGCTCTAACGTCTGTCAACGGCAGATTTAAAAAGATGATTATGGTATTGTTTCACACATGACCAGATAATTTATTAAAGCTAAATTATATTTTAAAAATAGATAAAACGAAATATAAAAATGGATTTGGCCTTGCAAGCATATTTTGGGAAGCATGAAAGCAGAAAAACAAAGGGGTTATTCTGTATTATTGCCGTCGATGTTGAGGCACAGATTGAAAAGGGATTTAGGCAAATAGAGGGACAGATAGAGAAGAAGAAAAAAGGATTAGGAGAGAGAGAGAGAGAGAGGCCCTGCATAAAGAGCTTTGACACTCTCTCTCTCTAAAAAAAAAAAAAAAAAGAAGCACCCGGTGGTGGATTCACACCTTGAATTCACCTTTTCACATCCTTCTCCTAACAACCCTTTTCATTTCTTCCATTGATTCAACCTCCTGAACCTCAAACCTCATCTGGTCTTTCCTCAGATTTCCTCTTCATACACCAAATTTCCAAAGAAGAAAAAATTCACAGGTGGGTTGTTGTTCTTTGGCATTCACAAGTTTTCGGCTTAATAGTTTCTTCTGGTTGTGGTTTAATTTTTTTATTATATTTTTCCCTTTTCTTATGACAAAATGTTTCTAAATCTTCCGAATTTCTTGGAGATTTCTTTCGTAAAGCCACCTTTCTTTTATTTGTCTAACTCTCCAATGGCAAGAAAGACATCCGTATCTTCAATTTCATTCTCTTTTTTTTGCTTGGGAAGCATTTATTCTCAGATGTATCCAGGTTTTATTCAAATCTCATAAAATTTTAGTTTCTAGATTTTGAAATATTACTGAATGTTTAGGTTATATTCTTGATTTGGGTTTAGTTCTAAATCTTAGAAACTTGGGTAAATTTGCAGATTTGATTCTGTGACCAATGGGAAATTGCTGTGTAGCGCCTTCTGGTTCTTCATCTGAGAAGAAGAAGGAAAAAAGAAACAGACCCAATCCATTTGCAATTGATTATGGTGCAACAAAGGCATCTGGAAGTGGAAACAAGTCTTCTGTGTTGAAAGATCCAACTGGTGACGACATTTCGCTGCGGTACAATCTGGGTCGTGAGTTGGGGAGAGGTGAATTTGGGATCACGTATTTAGCCATTGATGTGGAAACAGGTGAAAAATATGCTTGCAAATCGATATCGAAGAAGAAGCTGAGGACTGCAGTGGATATTGAGGATGTGAGGAGAGAGGTTGAGATCATGAAGCACTTGCCTAAGCATCCAAACGTTGTGAGTTTGAAGGATACTTATGAGGATGACAATGCAGTTCACATAGTGATGGAATTGTGCGAAGGGGGAGAGTTATTTGATCGAATTGTCGCAAGGGGGCATTACACGGAGAGGGCAGCTGCAGCGGTTATGCGGACAATAGTGGAAGTCGTTCAGGTATAAATTTGGTCAATTTTTTTGGTGCTTAGTTAATATGATCTTGAATTTGATGCCTATTGTGCTGTGAATCCATGTTTAACTATCTGAAAGGGGTTTTGTTGATTCTGGTGGTTTTTTCACCAAGTGATTCTGAATTTCAGCAGTCTCTTCAAAATATGTCAGAACGTTAACTTTCTGTGAAGTCCCCTCTGAATATTCTTTTACAGCATAACCCACTGTGACTTTCTTGGGATTTTTTTTCATTGGAGGGGTATTTAAATTCTACGCAGTACTTGTGGACGTTGGTGTGGTCTTAAATTTGATGTTTATTGTCTCTCACTGAATCGGGTATGTGTGAGTTTCCTGAACTATGCTTATTTTTCTTTGGGGTTCGTCAGGTATTATTTTGATATATTATCACGGTTACCCAATAGATATGGTCTGGAATTTGATGCTTATTGCCTCACACTGAAACCCAAGCTTTACGTCCTGATGTTTAATTTTCCTGAACTAGGCTTTATGTTCTCTTGGGTTCGGCTTCTTCTTGTGTTTTCCTGTTTACTGTGGTTTTAATTTGTTGAAAAGTGTAGTGTTATTTTGGACATGGTGACTTTGTGGAGATTTTATGCATTGATTTTGAATTCTAGGTATGTCTGTTTCTTTATGTGTCAGAATCTTACCTTTCTATGAAGTCCCTTGTGAATATTCTTAGTGCTGACCCTTGTTTGTGGATTTTTTTTGTTCATTGAGGTGATATTTGTGTTTGCTGAGAAGTCTGTTTCCTTGTGATGTGTCAAAATCTTACCTTTTCTATAAAGTATCATCTGAATATTGCCTGTATTGTTGTTCATTTATTCCTAAGCATATTATCGTTACAAGTTGACCTTTGTTGTTGATTTTGTTCTGATGGGTCTGTCCACTATTATCTGTCTGAAGTTCCACTAAAGCTTCCTTTCAAAAAGTTGGGCTAAGAGTTGCCACGAAGTTCATGTCGCATGTCGTTTCTGTTTTCATATAGTCTCTCTTTTTTCGGTTCCTAAGGAGTTATTGAACTGTTTTATTGGCTGCTGAAATATTTTCTAGCCGTTAGTTCTCGTGTGTGTAGCTTTATGAGCTGCATCTTCCAATGTCCCAAGAGCATACTCCAAGGAAATGAATTTTCTTTTTCCTTTTTTTTGAATATCATCTTTTTTTGTAAGAAATTTATAAGATTGGTTTTTGCATATGTTTTATATGCAGATCCTTGCAACCTCTCTTTTTCCTTTCTATGGAAACTTGTTCTCTCTTTCTCTATGTGTGTGCATGTTTCTGCTGCATCAGTCCACTCACTGCATCAGGTTTAGCTTCCAAGACTACGATTACTATCCATAGGGTACCATTTTAGGTTAGCTTTCCTGATTAGTTGTCTCATTACTCAATTGAGGTGGTCTTGTATTTGATGTGTATTGCCTTACTATGATTCTAAACACGGGTCCTAAATTGGTTTCTGCTTAAGTGTCCTGAATTGGGACTAAACGTTTTTTCTGTTTTGTCATTCTCCTCCTTTCATTTATTTGCCTTATATTGTTCACACCTTGGCGTTATTTAGAATGAAAGTGACTTTGTGATGATTTTCGTGAAATTGAAGTTACATATGACCAGTAGGAAAGTCTGTTTCTTTAGGTGTCATGGTTTTTTTTCCCCCCCATCGAATTGATATTTGAATTCTAGGAAATTCTGTTTCCCACTGATGCATCAAAACGTACCTTCTCTATAAAGTATCATGGATATTCCACTTTTGGTTCTGCATTGCTCTGTTTCTCTTGATATGTTTATATTATATGCTGTATCTGTACTTCTAGGCCTTCATTTGCTGATAATTGCTTATTGGATGATCTTATTCTTATGGTGTTATCCACTACCATCTGTCTATAGCTTCTGTTATAAACTTCCTTTAAAAAAGTTGGGGATACAGTTCCCGTTAAGTTCATACCCTAGGTTTATATTTTCTGGAGTTCCTTCTCACTTTTCTTTGGTTCCCCAGAAGTTATTTAACTGTTTTATTGGCTGCCAGAATATATTCTTGTACTTCCTTGGTGGGTCAGTTTTGCTTAATAGTGCAGTTTGCTTTTGCCTTCTGTCGAATCTAGTCAAAGATAATTTAGTTTTTGCTGACAAATAGAATTTTTCTTTTGCGTCTTTTCAACCCTTTTTTCCAGCTTGCGTATTTGTTTGTGTGCATGTTTCTGAATTCTGTTCAATCAAATCACTCTCTTCTTCTGGTGTTCCTGCTAATATTTTTGTTTTCATCCTTTTGGGGATAGGGGTCCCTTTGGGTTTATCTTTTTCCTCTAGCATATATTTACCCTTTTGTTGCTTTATGCATGTTATAGGCGTGCCACAGGCAGGGAGTGATTCATCGAGATCTGAAACCAGAGAATTTTCTTTTTGCAAACAAGAAGGAAACAGCTGCCCTGAAAGCAATTGATTTTGGACTGTCAATTTTCTTCAAACCTGGTATTGCTTTCTATAGATCTTTTTCCTCTCTCTTTTTATCTAAGGGCAATCGATTGACTGTATTGCATTCTGTAATTTGTTAAAAACCATTTTACTGGAAATTGGTTTTGGGAAGATGAGCTTTAGGTGCTGTTTTCATTTTACTCCATGGTCTCTACCTTATGTATTTAGGTCCTGGTTACCAGTTTGCTTCCATTTCTCTCAGGAGAGCGCTTTACTGAGATAGTGGGAAGTCCTTATTACATGGCTCCTGAGGTTCTAAAGCGCAATTACGGCCCAGAGATAGATGTCTGGAGTGCTGGAGTTATCCTCTACATTCTACTTTGTGGTGTTCCACCTTTCTGGGCAGGTCTGCTTCTATATTTGTGACAATCATAATTCTCTCTCTTTTTAGTTGTGCCTGGACTAAAAAGCACAGATATGAATATAGAATACGGATATAATGCAACACTGCAATAAGTAAACATATTTTACATGTATACTTGAAGATAATAACTACATTATTTTTACACCACAAACATATTCAGATTTTATCATACACAAGTCTAAGAGACCATGTGTGTTCTATACCACAAATGAAGTGTGAACCAAGCTTTTGAATCCTATTCTGCCTTGGCCGCACCAGCCAGTATGTACCTTTTTGGTAAGAACCTGTACTCTGAACCTTTATTTTCATTCCGCGAATTTTTCCAGCCTTGTTATATGTCCATCTGGATAGGGATGGCAACGGGGCGGATCAGGGACGGATTTGACCATCCCCGCCTCCAATCTCCGAACCCCATATTTGCCTCCGTCCCCGCTCCGATCCCCGAACGGGGAATCATCTCCACCCTCCATCCCCACCCCGATCTGAAAGTTACCAAACCAATAAAAAATAAAAAAATCCAGAAAAATATTCGTTAGACTTTACCAACATATTTGATAACTAAACCACTAAATAAGGAAAAAAACATGGCAACAATTTGTAATTTTTTTACCAAAAATCCCAACCAACCAAATAGAATTACACAATAGTCAAGAATTCCAACCTTGAAGTTTGGAATTACCTACTAAATTATGTTTGATTATGTTTGAGGCTAATATATATAGTGAGGAAACCCTAGCAATTAACAATAATTCAAGGGGTCTAAATGTGAATAACATATTAGATATGTAATAAAAACCGGGTCTGGAACGGATCAGGGATATGTAGAACCGCCTCCAACCCGATCCCTGATTTTTTTTTTACCCTCCAAATCTGATCTGATCCCCGAAAAAATCCCCGAAACTCCAACACGAACGGGGATATTTTCGACTTTACCTTTCTATTTGGGTAACTACCAGCAGTTTATTTATTTGAATAAAAAGGTTATGGATGGGAGAAAATGATGACACTAGTGTTACTCTTTTCTTTCTTTTTTTTTCTTCTTTCCTTGACGTGGTGAAGGGGAGCAAGGGTATATAGCTGGTGTTCAGATGTGGCTACGATTGATAGGGAAGAGGCTGGGTATGTAGAGTCAGAGAACCAAAGAGAAAGAGGAGTAAGTAACGAGGTATGGAGTTTGAGGTAGTTATGACCAGCGTCCGGCGCTGATGGTGGCTGTTGGCCAGAGAAGAAAGGGAAGGTTGCTGTGGGCGCATTGCTGAGGGGTGCCCCAACCCTTTAGGCATTTGCCTGTTGCCCTCAAATTTTAGAAGTGGTGATATTTTTTGTGGCCTCTTTAATTCCATAGGAAAAGTAGTTCATGAGAGAAAGACGAGCCATAAAACACTCCTTGTCTATTAGTTTAGTATAAAAGGAACCACCTTATCTAGAAGGCCCATCAAAAGAGGCAGTTCATGTCTTAAGGGACTCATAGTAAAACCTCTTAGAGCCCTTGAATTCAATGTACAATAATCAAAGTAAATTATTTAAGCTATATATTTTCTAATATAGTAAATAACAACGACTATCGCAGTTAAGGAAGTTTCTACTCAAGTTTTTCCCGAGCACTTATCAAGAGTTGGGCTGCTGCTACTTTGCTAAGGTAGAGAGATAGAGGTTTTACAATTATGTCTACTGACCTTATGTATCCATATCCGACATTCGTCAAACCCTAACACGACACGACATGCTTCTGACCCTCTGAGGACAATCTAGGACATGAAGGGAAAATGCTGGGGACATAGTAGGAGTCAAAATGCAATTTCTTAATTATGGGCCAAAGCCGAAATTGCTATGGATGCTTAGTTCATGAATACTTAGTTAATGGTTGCGTATACTGTTTACATTTCTATCCTAGTTTTATAGCAATGATGCTTTTGATATATGTACAAATATAAAATTTACTCTCGCATACTGTAGCTGCATACAGTATTTAACTTGTCCCCATCGTGTCAGTGTTATAGTTTCTAGGAAAATAACCTGTCCATGTGTTGAATGGGAGCCCCACCACCAGCAGCATACCAAAGAAAGTTGGACATTTTCTATATTCGGTTCTAATTCTTAAGAAACTCAGTACGTTTTTTGTGCAGAAACTGAACAAGGAGTTGCCCAAGCAATTATTCGCTCTGTAATTGATTTTAAGAGGGACCCTTGGCCTAAAGTTTCTGATAATGCGAAGGATCTCGTAAAGAGAATGCTTGATCCTGACCCTAATAAGCGACTTACAGCTCAGGAAGTTCTCGGTAATGTTTACTTTCAAAGATTGGTTTGGTTTACTTTATACCTCTTGCTTTTATCCACTAATAGGTTGCAGGCTGAGAACCAAGTTGACTCGTATCTTCTTGCTGGAATGCAGAACATCCTTGGATACAAAATGCAAAGAAGGCTCCAAATGTCCCACTTGGCGAAACAGTGAAAGCAAGGCTTAAACAATTTTCCGTGATGAACAAGCTAAAAAAGAGAGCTCTAAAGGTAATAATTCTAGTTAGGAAATATCAATTTTCTTCTTTCGACACCTTTAAGAAATATCCTACAGTGATGTTTCCATAAATTCCAAAATTCTTTTCTGACATTTCCATTATGTACTGGCTGCATTTTCAAGATGTTTCCAAAATATTTCCTTTTCCTAGTTAACCGAAAAGACATGCAGACATGCAAAATTGAAATATTGATTCATGCGATGAGCTCTATGATACCTTTTTCTCGAATCTGACAATAACTTCTCCTTTTTGAAATTGAAAATACGTCTATAACTTAAAATATCGCATATGCAGGTGATTGCGGAGCATTTATCTTCGGAGGAAGTGGCTGGTATAAAGGAAGCATTTGATAAGATGGACACTAACAAAAGAGGCAAGATAAACCTTGAGGAGCTTAGAGTTGGGTTGCAAAAGATTGGCCACCAGATCCCTGACGCAGATCTTCAAATCCTCATGCAAGCTGTATGTATTAAATTATTGCTATACAAGTTTCTTTATTTTTGTTTTTTCACTTCCTTGCTTTTTGGAAAATCCTTTTTTGGGACTTTAAGGTACTTAGTCCACTTAGCCCGAGCCATTTTGTTTGTTACTGGGATGCTATTGGTAATGGTATTATCTGTACGAGGTGCCTGCATTACAGAACCTACGGGAAGCATGAAAGATCTACCTCTCTTTTTTCCTTCAGTGCTTAGCGGCAGCTAACTACTGTAATTTATTCCCCCAAACTAGTTGGAAATCGGTCCTCCTCTGTTCCATCTATCCGAATTTTTACTGGCTAGAGAAGCAGCGAAATTCTGAGGTTGTCGGTGCCTACCTCCGAGAATTTTTAAGATGAGATCCTGTTATACGAAAAAGAAGTAGCTTTCATGTCATTTTCTGTCAGATTAGTATAGTTCTACGATTTCATTGGGTCAGAAGTTTATTTAATGGATGGTAATTTGAACTGAAATGGAAGAAACGAAATAATGAGTTAGTAGTTAGTACGTATTCTAAAGCTGAAAATGTAGCAGCAAATTTTTTTATGAACCTACAATAGGTATCCCTTAACCACTAATGAAAATAAGAAGTTGAAGTCTGCTTGTAGGAGCTCTTAGAGTATTTGTTTTAGGAGGAATGCCGCCACTTGGACTTTTAGCATTAGGCTTTCCTATGAGTGAATTGCGTATCGATTCACCCTAACATTTTACTCTCAACTTTTGATAGCCCATCCATATTCAATAGTTCAACATGGAAAAGAGTTCAATTGTAGCCCATTAGATTTGGTATGCTTGCCTCTTAAGGCAAATCCCTTTCACAACCTGAGAGGGTAGGAACAAACAGGCTGTATAATATCTGCACTTTTTGATGCTTCTATTGTTCAAAGATTTAAAACAACGCTTCTTTTTCCTTCTTGTCCATCCTTGTCGAGGAAATGAATGGCAATAATAGGTTGTGTAGCCAGAAGAATTACAGACTGTACACCTCCGAAGTCTCCATATTGGCTGAACTTTGATCTCACTTGGATCCTCATAACCTTGGCCAAGGTAAAAGTATTTCGGCATATCATACTTTTCGCGGAATTACCAAAAGAAAATCCAAGGTTAAGTGACCTACTCGTTGCTTGAGTAAGATTATCGAAATACAAAGGCTTTTGTTTTTGGGTAATGAAGGAGTGTCCCAATTAACCGGACTGATCTCTCCAGCCCCTCCCATAGCCCTTTGCCCCTTTCCACACGTTTGCGTGAGGTGAGGTGGCCCCAAGAATAAATTGTTGTCATGGGGAACCGACTCTGTGACCTTGGGCGGTACGGCCCGCTGAAGCAAGTTGATTAACCACTGCAACAACCCCCTTGGGGTTGAAATACGAAGGCTTGCCAGTACTAGAAGCCACAATACTTTTTTCTACCAGGCAAAGTAGGATTTTACTTGGAAACAAATGTCTGCTGCTCTGTTTCAGTAGGAAAGCCCCAGGCTAGGCACAAAGTCCTGTTGGATATGCTGTTTTCCCAAGTACGGCCAAAGAACAAGTGGTCGTGGGTTTCTATATCTTGATTGCAAAGCACACAGGAAGTATCCACACTCATTCCCTGCTTCTAATCTGTCTCTCATAGCCTGTTTCTTAAGGCAGCACAGCCACAAAACAAAGCCCCACTTAGGAACACATTGCTTACACCAGACAATATGATACTATTGCTCTTTATCTTGAGATCAATGGCATTCGCCGCATTCCCAGCTGACTTAACTGAAAATTGCCCGTTCTTGGAAGGAAACCAAACCACATCATCTCTATACTACACTTAGGGAATTATTTCGGCAGGGATTTTCTCGATGCACCAACAGTTCTGTTCTGCAGTCTTGGCCACTTCCAGATTTCATTTGCCAATAATAGCTGACACTTATGTTTGAAGAGACCACCAAAATTACTGACTACGTTCTCTCAAAAAATTTGAAGAGTGTTGTTACTGTCAAAGAAGAGTCTTGGGGCAGAGTCATATGCCACAAGCATCTGTTTCCATAAACTAATTGTGCATCCACTTTACCCACAAAGTATCTATCTTCTTGACAAGTGCCCATAAATCTCAGCATAGTAGCCTTATTCCAATCCTTTCGAGGTTTAGAACCCAGCTCATTCCTCTTTAGGAGAGCAAACCTAGCTCCACTTCACCTTGGGACCAGATTGCTTTAATACTCCAGAGTCTAGACCAAAGAAGATATCTCATGACATGTCAATTTCCTTGAAGATTCTTTTACGGAAAATAGATAGTTTACATCATTACGCCTGCATACATCACAGAACTGAGCTTATTAATTGTTTTCTTCCCCCATAGGATAACAGCCTATTAGATCAACTTTTTACCCTTTGCAGAATCATATCCTTTAACTGGAGGCAATTCTCTCGTGACGATCTAGTTGAGATGAGGGGAGCCGCCAAGTACTTGACTGGAAGATTACCATCCGGAATAGGCTCCTAAAGTGTTCAGCGATTCCATGTCACCCTAGTAGAATATAGCGCTTTATGTAGATTATGTTTCGGCCAGAGTAGTACTAAAATTCATCCAAGGCAAATTTATTAATGGCCAGAGATTGTTCACCAGCTCCACACATCACAAAAAAGTCATCTGCCAAAGCCAAGTGACTCAGTTCTAGAGCTCTGCACTTGTGGTATAAAGTGAATGATTCCTTCCCAATCTTCTTCCCAAGAATAGCAAAGAACCTTCATATGGGATCACCTCGCCTTAAACCTCTCATAATATCCTTCCAATTCACCATTAACCACAACAGATAATTTTACAGAGGATACACAAGTCCTAACCCTTGGGTAAACAAGGGAGGAAAATTCATAATTGGCCATCTAAAATTCAAATACCAAGTCCACAGAGTCATAAGGCTTCGCCAAATCAATTCTAATAGCTCAGAGGATACCTGTTGTATGATATCTGACTGTCTTGCATAGCAAATATAATATGAGCAGTAGTTCTACCACTTTGACAAGCAGATTGTGAATGACTGGTCACACTTTTAAGGACTGGCTGAAGCCTAGCAGACAGCATTGTAGTGATGCACTTTCACACCTTATTGCAACAAGTAATAGGTCATTGTATTAGGGCAATTGATCTTAGGCTCTAAATTAAGGACTGTAGCATTCCACCGTGGGATCAAACTGCCACTATTGAAAATGTCCTCATTTGTAGAAAGGATCTTATTTTCTGCCCTATTTCCAGTCCAGTCATCTTCCCGGGAACATATCTGGTGTTTGATCCCCCAATTTCAACCACTTCACTCTAGTTTTTTGCTTTTTGTAGGACTCCTCAGCTGAGCCTAGTTCCACACGTTTGCACTGGGCCTCTCGTTCAGGCATCCTATTAGTATGATCAGTAGGATCCAGAACGCACACTTGCAATCTGAGAAGGTTACCTTATCCTTCTCAACTCTTTTCCCATGTCACTATAATACTCTTGTTTAAAATCCTTTAGCAGATACAGGACTAGGATGGAAACCAGACCAAGCATTCTTAACCAATCCTTCACCCTGCATAACTCCATTTCAGTGGACTAATGTAGAATTCGACCTGCACTAGGATACTTTGGAATTGCATGCGCATATACCATCTCTTTAAAGTTTAAAAGAACTTTCTAGCCACAAAGTAAAGGCTGCAAGAATTTTTCTTGAAAGACTCTTCATTCATAGCTTTAAAAATAAAGGTCTTGCTCCCCAAACAGTCATAAATATGAAACGAATTTTTTTTTTCCAATCAAAGAAGTAAGCAGCAAGCAGGTAATCAAGTATAGAAATCTGTTGTTGCTTACTAGCAAGGATGACATTTTGGTGTGGGGTCTATGAAGATAGGGTTTTGTTAGTATAACTCATCCATAGCCCTCGACTTTCTGCTTTCAAAACCTGGAACCCAAAAGCTCCTTTTCAACTTCAGTTATACTCGCTTCATCATGTGTTATTAGTCCCTTTAGGAGTTATAACCCTTCAAAGAGATGGTGTTAATTAGTCCGTTCAAATTGAAAAGCATTTATTTCTAACATGGCCCATTTATTCTTATTTTGAATGCATTCATCTCCTTATTAGTAAGGGATAGTTTGGGAAACTAAGACTTTTAGACTTTTCACTTTTCAAAGCGGACCCAATGAGGGACATCCCAAAAGGGAAAGATGCACCGGCAATCTGGGACAAAGGGAGTATTGTTTCTTTAAATGTTAGTGGAACTTGGATTAAGCTTTATTTTTAACATGTTTGAAGTCATTTCTTGGTAATGCGATACCTAATTATTACAGGCTGATGTGGATGGAGATGGAACTCTGAACTATGGAGAGTTTGTTGCTGTTTCTGTTCATCTAAGGAAGATGGCGAATGATGAGCACCTACATAAAGCTTTTGCATTCTTTGATCAAAACCAGAGTGGTTATATAGAAGTTGAGGAGCTGCGATATACCTTGCGTGATGAAGATGATACCAACAATGAAGAAGTTATTAATGCTATTATGCATGATGTCGATACAGATAAGGTTAGTTACGATGTATACCCTGACGTAGGTTATGTTGGAGTGCTTGGTCTTGCATTTCCAGGTTCTTGAGCTTTTGTACACGTATTACCTGGTGCATCTTTTGGCTAATGATAAATCATCTGATGACCTTCTAGATATTTCTACTAATTTGCAACACCTTCATCTATCTTTGAATTTTTCTTTTCATTAGCATAAACAGATATAAATCATCTTTGTGAATTTGCTCTCGTGCATTCATATGGTGCCTCTCTCTCTCTCCCTTACCTATCTCCCTCCCTCTCTCTCCCACCCAAAGACAGGGTTGCTTCTTGGTTCGTCAGCACTTTATGCCTATTTTGCTTGACTCGTGACTAACTTTAAATGCTATAAAATTTTCTGTGTCAGATGTCTTGATAACATTGTTGGGCTCATTTCCTAAGAGCTTGAGCTTTTGGGATAGTTAGCAAGTGATCTGGTATTAAGCTTTTGAATATGAAAGATCTTGGATTCTCTCTCCTTAAGCATGTGTGCTCTATTTGCATTTTGCTTGTCTTCTTGATCATTTGATATGGATATTTGCATCTCGCACGTGCAAGTTGGGATTGCATGGGAAGGAGCATGTTAAATAGCTTGTTGATCTACTGTCGGATACAGTTCTTAACACTTAAGTTTTGGGAATTTTTTATTCTAACTGATTATACTCCAGATCAATTAGTATGGACATTATCAGAAGTACTCCTCGAAATCCATTCAATTTGTCATTACCTTATCATGAATCATATTTTTGGCATAATATATGATGAAAACTTTTGGAAGTTGACTCCGGTCTGCTTTGGTTAATAGGATGGGCGCATAAGTTATGAGGAATTTGCTGCAATGATGAAGGCCGGAACAGACTGGAGAAAAGCATCCAGGCAATATTCGCGAGAAAGATTCAACAGTCTCAGTTTGAAGTTGATGAGGGATGGCTCGATACACAAAACCAACGAGGTTCGGTGAACAAAGACAAAATTGAAGATTTGTGGAATCCAATTGTGGGAAAGAAATATGGCATAATAGGATGTTCTGTTTTGAAATGCTTTGTATTTGCCTGTTCTTTAAGCGATTATTAGTTTCGTAATTTTTTTCCTCCCATTGAAGGAGTACTCGGGAACTAGTAGGATCAACACGAGGCGTTCAGCTTTTTTCCAGTAGTCATTGTTTAGGGTATTTTGTTGCTTTGAGGTAGTTGTAGTCCCCCTTTTTTTTTTTTTTTGGTTTTTGTTTTGTTGCTTTGAATAGCCGGTGTCTTTGTTAAAGGAGTGAGGAAATTTCTTGTTGTAAATTTGTTAGTATCAACTAGACCCTACAATGGGGAAAAAAAACATAATTGGGACGACCTGTCTTTCTTCTTCAATGTTTTTCACACTACTCTTGCTACACTTTCTTTGTCTTTCATTCATGAGATTCTTATATTGCCCTTTGACTTGTTTAAATGGTAACTGATTTTACACTTCCTTTTTATTTATAATGCACTCCTTTTTTGCCCTTTTGTGATGTGAATTAAGGGTGAGCATGTACCGAATTGGTTCGATTTTGTGATAAACCAAGAATCAAACCAAGAGGATTGAAGATTTTTGACAACCAAAATGCATAAAATTGAACCATTCCAAACCATTAGACTATGGTTTGGTTCCGGTTTTGAACCACTATTTGATTGAAATTGAGATAATTTGTTAACAAAGCATTTGAAGCAACGAAAATTGCAATAGAATTTGATTTTGAACCAATTTCATTAAAATTGCTAGAAGTCACTAAAATAAAATCGAACTCACTAATAAAACATGTATTAATTATAAATTATTGAGTCTATTATTATCTTGTGTGTTTCAAATAAAGTACCAATAAAAGGAAATATCTAAAATTATGGTTCGGATCGAATGAGTCTGGAACCAAAACCGTGAGCATAAATCCAAAAATCAAAACCATTTTACTCGGTTTTTTCAATTTATAAACTAGGATCAAACCACACTATAAAAAATGAAAACCAAATCGGACGGTTTGGATTGGTTCGCACTGGATTTGCAGTTTGGATATTTTTTGCTCACCCTTTGACAATGTTTTTCCTTCCAAGTGTGAAAGAGCATATAAAATGGAAGGTTAATTTTGTAAATTAAAATATAAAAGGAAAAAAAAAAAGAGTAGTGTGGGCATAAGAAATCGGATGTGAAAATCACTACAAAGAAATTTTCAAAGTTGAATGGCATAGATCAAAATTACGTGGATGAAGACAACACCACACGCGGTTAAAAAAAAGACAACCCCACCACACGTTTTTGAGGATTGTGGACCCAAATCTCTACTCTCCGCTTCTCTCTAGAAGCTCGGATGTTCCACTAAGGCAGTTTTTAGAATAAACTGGCTTTTCACGGTTTTTTATGTGATGTATTGTGAGAGAGGTTGTCTTGGTTTTTGGGAAAAATTGTTTTTTTGTTAGTGGAACACCGTAGGGTGGGGGCTGAACTCCACACCCAACCTATGGCCTCTGTTTACCGCCTTACTTTATCTCCACAGTTACAACCCACCCTCCTCCTTCCTGGCCAATATGGGGTAGGAGTGTAGCAAGGGGGCTCGATTGAGCTCGTCCGGCAAATAAGTTGCGAGATCCGACGCGATGGCTTCCGGCGACAATCTATACGGCTGGGGTTTTATCTCTATCTTTTATCATCCTCCTTTGTTGTTTTTCAACCCCTTTGTGGGGTTTAGTTACCGGTTGGCCTCTGGGTGGGCTCCTTTCCCCTCTGTGGGATTTTCTCAGCCCTTTGTGGGTTGATGGCTACCGACTCCTTTGTGATTCCTCTGGTTTGTGCTGGGATTCTCATACTCACAAAAAAAAAAAAAAGAGCTGGGTATTTCTACCGCCATATCTTGAATGGCCCTACGCCTGACCTAGTTGTTGGTCTGCTTCTGCAATATATGTCTTGGTCTACCAAAATATTTTGGTAGTTTTGATTTATACCTGTATCTTGTGATGGAATTGTCAGAATGCATTTGGGCTCTGTTATAAGTGAATTTGCCTCTTGATAAAAAAAAAAAAGAAAAGAAAAGAAAAGAAAAGAAAAGAAAAGGACAACAACAATATAACAATGCAATTGGCGAATATGAGTAAGGGGCCGTTTGGCCGCCTCTTTATCAACTTATTGTTTTCTCCTTTTTGCATTCTGGGTGTTTGGCAGCAACACCCAGAAACTACTTCTCCAAAAATCGTTTTTCCATTTTTCCATTTAGAAGCCAGAAATCAAAAAGAGCTTTGGAGCTCCTTTTTGATTTCTACTTCTCATTTTCCCTTTCCAAAACACATTCTGCACATTTCTCCCAAACACTCCTCTCACATCCAAAACTCATTCTGACCAAAAGCCAAAAAACCAAAAAACCAAAAAGTCAAAAATCAAAAGCTAAAAAGTAGGCTCCCAAACACTCCCTAAGTTTGTTCTAGTAAAGTGACTTATTTGCTTAACTGACTTATTGCACTTTACGAGAGAGGTCATTCTCTCACAATACATCAATCTAATTTTACTCAATAAACCAATTGCCAATAAATCAGTGAATTTGGAATTGCTAGTAAATTTACCAGACATCCCAATATGCTAGCTTCTTCAAATATAATTAACTATTAGGCTTCAATTTCTCTCTTTATTTCTCAAGGCACTAGCGAATTGGTTTACTTGTCTTAAAGATTGTGCTAACTTGCGCATTAACCATATTTGTTCTTTGGGTTCACTTACGCGCTGTTTACGTATAAAATAAACACGTCCAGTAATTAATTGACACGTAATTAAGAAAATCAAACGTTGGCGGCTTGACATTAATGAAAAGCACTGGATTATTAGTTTATAAAAGGATCAATACGATGTCGTATTAATCTCCAGTTTGAAAGGTAGTTATTGGCAGTTATGAGCCAAAGAATTTGGCTTTAAAGCCACATTTTTAATTGCTAAAAGGCATGAGTTACACATGTAAATATACATAAAATTGGCAGTTGGCAGTTGGCAGTTAGCAGTTGAAACACGTGGAGCAGATCATGCAAGGCAGTTATTTTTTAAACTAACCATATGATTTGAATGAGTAACCATGCAGATTCAAAATTCAAATGTTTTTGAAAGGAGTTTGAAGCAAGTCAAGTTCAAATGCTTTAGGAGGGAAGAAACAATAATTTGTAATGTAATGATGAGGTTTGAAGTTAAGAAATCAAGCGGGAAGCTCAAACTGCAAGTAAGGCCTATAAATAGAAGAAGTTGAAGAGTGAAAAGCCCCCGGACAAATCTTCAACAAATAGAAAAAATGATGCTTGGTTTGTTCTTTGGCAGTTAGAATTGTAGTTTTAGGAATTCGATTCAGTTCGAAGTAGTTTTAGGAAGTAGATGTTAGTAGTTCTTGTAACAATCTGTTGGAAAAATTACAGTGGCAATCACAAATTCCAAAGAACAATTTCCTCTGATGTATAAATATATGAACATATTACATTATTACAACGAGTTACGAGTACTGAAATTAATAGAATGTGAAAAACAGATACAAACAGTAGATTGAACGCCGAGTCGTGTGTAACCACACTCTCCTTAACAAAGATGCGCCGCCTACCGTGGGTGTTGTAGGATGAATCGACGTCTTCGTCCCAGGATACAACGGCTAGAACCACGACCACCGGAACACCACCGCTGGAAGTCTTAGCGAACTGTAACTTGCGTCTGCCTCTCTCTCTCTCTCTCAAGAACGACTTTCTGAAATGTATATTATTGCTCGAATTTTTGATGTATATTGTTGCTCGAATTTCTGATGATCAAACAATGACCTAGAGCTGTGTTTAAATAGCTGTAGGAGGAGCTGAAAACTTCAATTCATAACTAATGGGGGAGCCTCCCCATTAAATGACAAAATTGAATATGCCAATGAATTCTGCAATTCATTTTTGATTCTGTAACAGCCAACTTCAATATGATTTTGAATAGGATTCAAATCTGCCATTATCTCCACTTTCATGAGGGGAGTTACCCAGCCTTAATGCACAAACGTTATGAATCCGTGGGGTGGTCTCGGTTGACTTGGGAGACCCTCCGAGTGTCCCGATTTCATTCACACCGAATTTCCAACAATCCCCCCCATGAATGAAAATTGGCAGGGCACACTGACGCAGAGTACAAAGCTGACCCGAGAGAGAGGCAACGGATAATTCCTGCATAGGATAGGTAGCTTTTGGCCTTGAATCTTCCATTGTGATAGCTGCTTGCGCCCTTGGATTGCGTTCCAATATTAATTCCCCAAGCGTAGGGTTTAGGCCGGCGGTAGCATGATAACCGGAAGTCCGGGTCGAGTCCACAGAGACCGAATGCGCTGAGCGTGAGTGTTGATTCGCGAATGTTGGTTTAGCCTTAAAGCGGCAAACTTGGCTTAGTAGTTTGGGGGTAGAATTCACTTAACTTCGTGAATGACGCGAGATTAAAAAGACTAATTTAAACAAGGCAAAGTCAAGGGGTTCACAACACCCATGCCTTAGGCCGATTCGTTCTCCTCTAAGATAACCGGCTCGGTGACGTCGTTAAACGATCCCGAACGGAAGATTTGGTTTTTAAACTCGTTTGATTAGAAATGGTGTTTCACAAAGAGTAGGATTCTTGTGCCATTTATACAAACATTTGGATTGACATCGCCCTAAGCATCACACGTGCCAAGTGGGCGAGCCCTTGACTACGTGTGATCAAAGAGATTAACAAATCCCAATTTTGATACATAAAATTAATCGTAACTCTTTGATTAACAATTAATGTTTGCATTATGGCGAGGAGAGCGAAAGAACCTAAGTCACGGGGTGCTAATCACCCCATGACCGAGCCTAAAACGACTACTCGATCATAACTAAGAAAAACATGACCAATTTTATAAAGGAAATAAAGAACATGACAAATGACATAATAGACTGATTTTTAATGAAGATTATAAGTTAGCCTACAACTTTAATACTTGAGAAAATCACAAACAACCAATAAGAACAAGAGTTTTCAAAGGAAATAGCTAGAAAAACAAGAAAACGAATTAACCGACAAAAACGGAAATAAACTAGAATTATATAAAGGTCTCAACACTTACTACAACATTAAAGAAGAAGAATTACCTTGAATCTAAGTGGAAAAGCATGAAATCCTAGAGAGAAGGTAGAGCAAACTAAGAAAAACTAAGGGAGGAAGAGAGAGAAGGTGAAAATCCAAGCTTAGGTAGTGATAACCCTAAAATTCTGAGGTTGGGGACCTTTTAAAGGCCCCAAAAGTCGTCCAAAGTTATTACAAAAATGCCACAAGATATTTCCTGATCGGGCTCAAAAGTTGCAGAAAAATGCAGCTTCAACTGGTAGAGCAAAAAGTGTCTACCGGTTGAAAACCTTTCTGTTCCCATTCAACCGGTAGAGCAAAAAGTGTCTACCGGTTGAAAGTGTAAAAACTGAGAATTCTTTATGTCTTGATCCCTTGACCTTTCGGTTTGTCATCACGACCTCTAGGCTTCCGAGTCTTGTTCAAAACTTCATTCCTTGATTCCCGGGACTCGGTGGCGGGGTGCCATGTGGCCTCCGGTGCTCGGGCATCCGTTGGTTTAACAATGACGTCAAAACACGCCTTATTTCTCTATTTTTACCTGAAACTACAAAAAGCAACCTTGCGCGAAATTAATAGTTTAAAGCAATATAATGCGCGTGTGTGTGGTCAAAGTGAGTGAGATAAGCCCCATTATTAACACTTTTGGGGGCTTATCAATAGCCTATCGAGTTTACTGGCAGACTAGTGTGCGGACCCGCTTTGAACTGTTCCGCCGCCGGTGTAAACTTAGACAACAGATGTCACACAGGACTTCTCTTGACGTAGTTTAGTTCTCACTGTTGGGTTCATTTCGGCCATGACACCCTCCTTCCTGGTTCTGCAAGTATTTTCTCGAGAATTTTGTCAAGATTCTCAAAGAAGCGGCCCCACTTCATACTCACATAGGTGACCTTCTTATAAAGGGTATCCTGCTATACGCCGCTCAGCATCTCCGACGCATAAAAGTCATTAAAAGCAACACTTAACCTTTCCCACCTTACATGCTTCACTGTTCTGCATCTTAGAAATGGGCTAAAGATCAAATCTCCACAGTGATCACTCTCAATTACATGCAAAAGGTAGTCTCATTGAACCTAGATCTTGGGATCTCCAGTCAACTAGGTTGACTACTCCCACGGTAACTATGAGCGTAGTGGCTTCAGCCCCATTCCTCTCGATGCTTTCTCAACTAACTCTCGAGATAACCCTTTGGTTATCGGATTCACAATATTGTCCTTTGACCTCACGTAGTCAATTGTGACAACCCCACTTGAGAGCAGTTGTTTAATGGTATTATGTCTTCGACGTATATGTCTAGACTTACCATTATAATTGGCACTCAAAGCCCTACCAATCGCAGCTTGACTATCACAGTGGATACTAATAGTTGGCACTGGTTTCGACCATCTTGGAATATCCTCCAGGAATTGTCGTAGCCACTCGGCCTTTTCAGTTGCTTTATCTAAAGTAATGAATTCAGATCCCATTGTAGACCGTGCTATACACGTCTGTTTAGAAGATTTCCAAGCCACTGCTGCACTACCGAGAGTGAAGACATATCCACTCGTGGATTTCGAGTCCTTCATATCCGATATCCAATTTGTATCACAGTACCCTTCTAGTACTGTTGGATATCAAGTACAGTGCAGCCCCAGATCACGAGTATACGTCAAATAATGTAGTACCCTGACTATCGCCTTCTAGTGATCGTGTCCTGGATTACTCATGTTTCTGCTCAGTCTGCTTACTGAATAGGCTATTTCAGGCCTTGTACAACTCATCAAGTACATGAGGCTCCCAATTATCCGAGAATACTCCAATTGGGACACCCCTTCCCCCCCATTCTTGGATAAATGGAGACTTACGTCCACGGGGGTTCTTGCGATGCCTGTATCAGACTGGTTGAACTGCTCAAGAATTTTATCAACGTAGTGTGTCTGAGACAACGCAAGTCCATCAGATGTTCTGGTGATCTTCACACCTAGTATCACATCTGTAAAGCCCATGTCCTTCATGTCGAACTTGGAGTTCAACATATCCTTGGTAGATCGAATGACCCTGTCATTACTACCAACAATGAGCATATCATCAACATAGAGACATATAATGACATATCCTTCATCAGTGTCGTTGACATAAACACATTTGTCACATTCGTTGATGCGGAAGCCACTAGACAACATCGCATTGTCAAACTTCTCATGCCATTGTTTCTGAGCTTGCTTTAGACCATACAGAGATCTAACAAGCTTACAGACTTTCCCCTCTTGGTCTGACGCGGAAAAACTCTCGGGTTGTTCCATATAGATTTCTTCTTCTAAATCGCCATTTAGGAAAGCTGTTTTTACATCCATCTGATGTATCTCACGGTTTCATAATGCTGCGATGGCAATTATCATCCGAATGGAATTGATCCTTGAGACCGGCGAGTAAGTATCATAGTAATCTAGGCCCTCTTTTTGCCTGTAGCCTTTAATGACAAGCCTAGCTTTGTACTTATCTATCGACCCATCCGCTTTCATCTTCCTCTTGAAGATCCACTTATAGCCCAGAGGCTTACTACCTGGTGGCAGATCCACCAATTCCCACGTATGGTTCTGTAGGATGGAGTCGATTTCACTATTAATAGTCTTTTTCCACAAAGGACCTTCAGGACAGCTAACAACTTCCTTATAAGTCCGAGGCTCACTTTCTAACAAATAAGTTAGAAAGTCTGGACCAAAAGACGTTGATGTCCTAGCACGCTTGCTACGTCTGGGTTCAACATCAACTTCCTTTTCTTGGTCTCCACTGCTATGATTAGCAGGATGCAATGTCTGTTTCACTGAACTGGACTCTCCGATGGATCTATACGGAAAAATGTGTTCAAAAAATGACACATTTATAGACTCCATGTAAGTGTTCTTGTGTATATCTGGTACTCTAGACTCATACACAAGGAACCGATATGCACTACTATTATGTCCGTAACCGATAAACACAGTCCACGGTTTTCGGTCCTATTTTCTCATACTTAGGAGGAGGTATTGCTGCTTTAGCAAGACATCCCCACACTCGCAAGTGCTTATAGTTAGGCTTCCTACCTTTGAGCAACTCATAAGGGCTCTGTTCGGTTACAAGGTGCAGTTTTGTTCCCTCCAGCCATACAAGTCTCAGGTTTTGGACAGCTGGCCCCAAACACATAGAAGACCCCACCCCAAGTACGAATCATGTGGCCCACTCTCCCAAGATGTTGGGAAAAAAAAAGGCATGCACTCCAGCCTCTCAAACCTCACTAACGTACTGTCATGTTTCAAGAAGCCAATTCGTCTCCCAATAATGTTTGACGTATTATCCAATTTTAGATGTTGGGATAAATTTTTTATTTTTATTTTTGGTGAATGAAATTTTATTTTCCAAGTGTCCTAAAACAACACAGCTGAATTGGGTTATGCGTAAATGGGTGATCCAATATTCCAATTTCTCGTAGGACACTCGGAAAATAATATTTCATTAACCGAAAATGAAAATAAAAAATTTATCATTTGTCTCAACAATTATGACTGAGAAAATGGATATCGGATTAGCCATTTACGCATAATCCAATTGATGAGTTTTTTGTGCAATCTATTTTCCAAAAATAAACATAACCGAAAAAAAAAACAAAAAAAAAAAAAACATTTGTCAGTGAAAGTTATGACTGAGAAAATGGATATCGGATTAGCCATTTTTTTGGAATAGTCATTTACGCATAATCGAATTGACGAGATTTTTTTTAAGACACCCGGATACAAAAGCAATTACGAGTCACAAACTCTAATATTCATAAACATTTAACCAAATATATTTGAATTCATTTTTTTTAGTATAGTCGAACAAAAAATTCCCATGTACCAATTAGATACCCTATTCGAAATTTTTGTGTCGAACCCCTAAGACCGACATACCCATTTTAAAATCCATCATTATATATGACAATTACATGTAACATTGAAGAAGAAGAATGGATTCTCATGAACTCCCTCCCAGAAGAAGAATGGATTTTTTTAAACACAATTTTCCAACAGATTCGTGGAAATCACAATTGCTATGGCTATCACCCTAATTTTCTGTTCTTTTACAAAATTTTGCACGACCACCTTCAGAGAGGTGGGCATGTACAATTTCCATACCAATTCACTTTGTTCAATAATAGGCACATTTAGATAATTAGCATGATATTATACGCAACAAATTTAATACCAAATTGTCATACTACAGACAATCAAATTTAGGCATACTTCAGGAACACCCAAAACCAAAAAAATAAATAAAGGTTCTCAACCGAAACAAAGGTAATTAATCAAGTGCAACAACACCACGAACACAAATGATAAAGGACTGGAGACATCAATAATCCTCCCACAACTGTTCCGCAATTTCGTCCCGACGAATTGCCATCAATTGGACGTTGCCAGCTGACATGTCCACGTGCTCAACATTTGCTAGTACCCCATCAACATCGTCATTGTCATGACCCCCATCTGCCTCCCACTCGGCGTCATCGTTAAAGCCATAAAAGAATTCATCCATTCCTTGTTGAATTATGATCCAATTGTGGACAACACAACATGCAGTCACAATTTGAGGTTGACGAGATGGTGGATAGTTAGGCATAGATTTTAGTATTGGAAACCTATTCTTCAAAACACCAAAACATCGTTCGATAACATTCCTTAACGATGAATACTCGTAGTTGAATAACTCTTGCGGGGATTGAAACACCGTATTAGCCCCGTTCCATTGGTCTTTGTGGTACCTCTGTCCTCGATATGGTGCTAGATAGCTCGGCATGTTTGTGTATCCAGCATCGACCACATAATATTTATCTAGACAATAAGTGAATTTTTTGTAAGTTTCATTTTAGGGTGTACACAAAAAAACCAAATTTAGTAAATGTTACTTACTGATTGGGGGTTTAGGGAATTTGAAGTCTGGATTCGTCACTGCAGATAAGAAAACACGGCCGTCGTGGGCACTACCTTCCCAACCGGGGAAAACATAAGTGAATTTCATCTCAAATGAGCATACGACCATCACATTCTGTGTTTTTTTTAATTTTCTCCCCCGATAAGCTACTTCTCTCGACGCTGGTACCCAAGCATCAATGTGAGTTCCATCTATGGCACCAACACAGTCCTACAAAAAATTTAAGTACCGATTAAGATTAAGAGGGCCTATGATGTGTGTTGGAACACAAGGGAGAAAAAAAATTCAAATCAAACTTTAAATTTTTACTTAAACCATGGGTAATATCTTCCGTAATTAAGAATTTCAGGTGGCATGACGTCAAGATCAGGGGGCCAGATTACAAATGGGGCTACGTTGCAAAGAGCACGCCGCATAAGCTTGAAGTGCCTGCTTATGGTATCCGTCGAGTGTTGGAACCAATGAGCCGCAACTCTATGCCGTTCGCTTTGCCCACATACGTACAAAAAGATAGCCAACGATTCCTCTACTGACAGTCTCATGTGATCCCACTTCAACTGACCCTTTTTCACCAACAAGTCCACCAACGATCTAAAGGTGTGTTGGTCGACACGTAAAAGGTCTTTAATGGTTTGTGGGTGTTCCGTCATAAAAAAATGGGTCCAATCTTGACCTGTAACCGGGAATGTTCGCTGAGGTATTTTTTCGACCTCATCTTCATCCGACATTGAAAGGAATTCGAGGTCCATCAAGTCATCATCATTGCTAGAATAATGACTACTTCCCGGGTTTCCACTTGTTGACATAATTGGAGGACGGCATACTGACTGTCAAACCATATACAACTTTATTTTAGCCTATTTAGGGGAATAACAAATGTAATTCAATGGCCTAAGGGATAACTTTCACATCTAAGTTTTTAACTCTAAAAAGTTACATTCCACTTATAGAACAAGCAATATGCAAGGGGGAGTATAAGATTTCAATATGCATGCTTTGGAGGAGAAGATGAAAAGGAACTACTGAAACAGGATTTAAATTACATAACTACATGCAAAAGTTGGTACTCTTGTTGCAGAAAGTGGTATTCTACAATTGGTCCAAGTTCAACTACAATTGGTCCAAATTCACCAACATTTTGCCAGCAATCTCCAATGGAGAATGGCATGGAGAATACGAAAGTGCAACATAAATTCTATTTGAACAACATCAGCTCAATAAGAAATAGGTACACAACATAAATTAACCTCAACACAGAGTACCATTTACTGTGACCACAAGTCAAGGGCTAAGTTAAAACCAAAGAAAGCCAAAAGGTATATGGAAGTAGCCATTTAGCACAGATTAATGGAATTCATAAACCACCCACGCGTCAATACAGAACATCGATATTACATGCAACTAACATACATAACAGCCATTACGAATTTTGAAGTCTTAAAACAAGGGGAAACAAGTACCCATACCAACACACACTTAAAGGGGGAACACAACAACAATCTAAAACCGACACAGAACGATGCTCTCGTCAAAGTGAATTAGCCCACAAAGCCCTCATCTCCTCATCGATATTCATAAACCCTTCCCTTTGACATCTTTGGCTAACAAGCAGGTTATAAGCCTTCAGGTACTTTGATGTGTCGACGAAAGGCTTGATTTCCTTCAAGAATGGTAGTACATTTGCTATGGAGTATTCGTTGTCGTCGTTGGACTGTTGCTTATTAGTCATTTGGACATAAAATTCACCTCTCATTTTGGAGTGGGTAAAATCTGATTACCCTAGAAATAGACATAGCACGTGCCTATGGCGGTCACCACGAGAGGGTGAATAGCTCGGCATCAAGTAGGGAGTTCTCGAAGCCCTATGCCGAGCTGGTCTAGCCATGAATAGGGTCAAATTAAGAGAGAGTAAACTACTAAAACAGGATGCACCAGTTCGGCGTAGGACATAGGGGGATGTCCCTGGTATGGCTGAACTGGATAGGCTACGTGTATAGCTTAAACAGGATTCTGGAATACATAGTTCAGCTCGGCACGATAAGCTGAGCTATGTACGAGTTATTCCGAGCTACGTGGAAGCACGACACCGCCACGTACAAGGCGGTGAGACATTCCAGAATTGTCTGAGGCGGTTCCTTACAAGATAAGGAGCACTCCCATGAAATAGGGGATTAATATGGGAAGTCCTAACGTGATTAGGAGTGTACCCCATATAGGAAAGTCCTATTAGGAAAAGGATTCCTAAACCTAGTAGGAAACAGGGGGCACGAGATGTCTAAACCAACAAAGCTATCTTCGCCTATAAATACAAGACTATGCCCATGAAGAAAGGTACGCTGTGAATTGCTTTCATATGCATTGAGTAATTTGTGAATCCAAGTACGAGATACTAATTTAGGCATCGGAGGGCCTTTGCCAACGAGAGGCAAAGGTGCTCTAACCCTTTCTTTGCCTTGCAGATTTAGGGTTGAGTCAAGGCAGCACGTGATCCAGGCTTACGTGGATTTACTCCCCCTACACATTTGGTTGGCGTAAGCGAACTATTCATAAGCTTCTTGTTTCTTGTCCAACCTCTCTTTCTTTGAACTACTTCCACCGGCATTACCCGACTTTCTTTTACCCGACCCCATTGACCCACTATCCTCCATCTTGATAGGCTTTCCTTTGGAATACATTTTCATTTCTTCATCAGATGTGACATGAAATAGAGCTGATGGTTGTAGGAATGCACCTGTAGCCAATGAGCTTTCAAGGAGCTCATACAATTCGTCATAGTGTTCAAGCCCTTTATGACGGTATTTAGCTGCTTGGGGATGTGCCTACAAGTATGTTATCGTAGGGTTAAACATTAAACACATTATGGGACTTAAAGGAAGGTCACAAATTTAACACCAATGGTAAGTGTATACATATATACCTTGATATAATTTTGCCAAACGTTCTCCGATGCTGTTACATTTTTACTATTAGGGTCCCAACCAAACCCGGTATGTTGAACTAAATCCTTGTAAAGCTTAAACTCTTTTTTCAAGCGGTCATACTTTTGTTGGATCTTTAAAAGAGTGTACCCCCATTCATGTCTTCTCCAACAATTGACGATGTATCTCCTTCCACTGCAACTCACTGAATACTCGTCCATTCCTTGAGCAAGTCTGTTGCTCCTTCCTAGCCTCGTCAAGCAATATTTGAATGAAGATTCCGTTGTTCACGGAACTCCAATTGTCCACGGCAATCTTTTTACCCTTATCCATTGTCGGCTTACATGTGCGAGACAAGTTAAGAGACTTAGGTGTCCCAAAGTGGAAAAGATACAAGTTCCACACAAATAAATATTTACATATGTTGTAACACGAAAATGCGACATTATTGTCCTTAAACAAACCATGGATAGATTATATGACTGTGGCTGTTTGGGTGGTCAGACTTGTAGTAGCACTTGTACCATCATTTGTTACACTATTTACATCGAACACACCACTCTATGCAGTAAATTAGTAGGGGGTTTGTGCACTATTTACATATGCAAAAGGAAGTAATTTCCATTTTAAAACAAGATTAAGAATTAAGAGAAAGGGACCACTTTCACGCTGTTCTCGCCGACAACGGAGTTTGCCGACGAAGTAGGAGACAGATCAGGTTGTTTCCTCTTGGAGGTTGGAGTTTTGGGCACAATTCCTTTGGTATACATTTGAGCAGAAATAATTACACACTTACAACACGTAACACCGTGACTTCCCGAAAGAACAAATTTCCTCCAAAATCAAAATGGTAACAGGAAAACCCATTTAAGCAAAATCATACCTCTAGATGTTCTAACCTTTGTGCTCTCAATACCCATTTCCCACACTGCATAACAAAGGCTTGTTTCAGTCTCGATGAAGAACCTTTGCCCATTATTATAGGCTGGAGGAGTCTTGTTTTGAACAGGAGTGGTGGTTGTAGGTCAAGATGAGCATGAGCCTATGCATACGGAAAATACGAATATCTGCAGCAAAGATTTCGAAGAAGAGGGAGAGAGAGAGGAAAGCATGTATCGCACATGCTTGCACAACTTTCGCGCAGAGAGAGAGAGAAAGCGAGCGAGATAGAGAGAGAGACCAGAGGTCTGTTCCAAACGAGAGAGTAAAGAGGGAGAAAGTTGTGCCCTAACATCATCTTCTACGTACATGATAGAGGAGAGGTAAAGGCGTACACTTCTCTCTGTTTGAGAAACTCAGACAGGACTTGTCTTTGTTTTTCTTGGTTGATATCAATTAGTGGGCCCCACCACGTGAGGGCTGCGGCTTGTGAACCCTAGAAAGTTAAAACTGGGTAACTTTCCCTCTCTCAACCGAACACAAGTTTGAAAACTTTGTTTGGCAAAACTGGAACAAAACTTGTAACCGAACAGAGCCAAGGTGTTTTGTCTAACTTTTTGGGGGGCACTAAATTGAAAAGATAGTTAGCGGTCAACACCGCTTCACCCCACATGTTCTGAGGCAACCCAGAACTAACCAACATAGCATTCATCATTTCTTTCAATGTACGATTCTTGCGCTTCACAGTTCCGTTCTGCTGAGGCGAGTAAAGTGCAGTGGTTTGGTAAATAATACCGTGTTCAACACAGTAATTACCAAACAGTGATTCAAACTCACCACCTCAGTCACTTCTCACCACCTTAATCTTAGTGCTAAGTTGGTTCTCCACCTCATTCTTAAAAAGAATGAACTTGTCCAACGCTTCATCCTTGCTCTTTAGCAAGTACACATAGTAATATTTCGTGCTACCATCAATAAAAGTAATGAAATACTTGTTTGCATTCGGCGTTTGGACATACTTCAAATCACACACATCAGTGTGGATTAGGCCCAATGGTTCGGTACTTCTTTCAACCGATCGAAACGAAGTCTTAGTTAACTTTGCTTCGACACAAGTTTCACACTTGTGATTTGTTTCAATATGGAAAGCTGGAATATGGTCCAAGTTAACTAATCTACACATAGATTCATAATTAACATGACCTAGCCTACCATGCCACAAAATGGAAGACTCAAGCACATAAGCAACTGGGGCATTTGTCTTATTAATAGCAGGGATAACAGTCATTACATTCATTTTAAACAACCCATCGGCCATATAGCCTTCCTTACATATGATCCAGCCTTTGTCAGAATGACCCTATCTGATTCAACCACCATGCGGAAGCTGTGCTTGCTCAACAAAGAACCAAACATCAGATTCTTGCGAATGTCTCGCACGAACAACACCTTGTTCAGGGTCAAATTCTTCCCCGAAGTCATCTTCAGGACCACTGTTCCTTCACCAGCAATATCTAAGATCGCTGAATTCCCCATATACAGCTTCTCCCCATTAACAGGCTCAAGTGACGTGAACATCTTCTTGTCACAGCAGATATGGTGGGTAGCCCCAGTGTCAATCCACCATTCCTGTGGATTCGAGCCCACCATGTTCACCTCAGATACCATAGCTGAGAGGTTCATGTCAGAACTACCACCTGAGGCTTCCGCAATATGCGCTTGTGGACGAGGTGGCTTCTTGTACTCAGATGCTTTATGGCCAAACTTGTCACAATTGAAGTATTTTCCTTGAAACTTCTCTTTTTGCTTCTTAGCGACACCGCCCTTCGGTCCCAGATTGACACTCTTGCCCTTCTGCTTGTCAGACCTTTTGTCACGTTGGTTCTTTTTCACACCACTTGAGGAAGGGCGACCATGCTCCACCATGTTGGCCTTTGCCATTTCGGCCTCCTTGGCAGCCTTCTCTCTAGCCCGATTTCCTTCCATGACATTGAACTTATAAAAGAGAGTCTCCAATGTCATCTCCTTGTTCTTAAACATGAGATAACTCTTGAACTCCTTCCAAGTTCCTAGAAGCTTATGGATGATAGCTGCCACAAAAACGGCTCAGGCAACAACATCCCCTCTGCTTTGATTTCATTTATCAACATCTGGAGCTCTTAGACCTGTTCAGTCACAGGTCTTTCATCTTTCATAGTGTAATCAAGGAAGCGGCCCACCACGAACTTTTTAGGCCTGGCCCCCTCGATCTTAAACTTTTTGTCCAAGGACTCCCACAGTTCCTTGGCCGACTTCACCTCATTGAACACAGAGTACAATGAGTCATCAAGAGCATTCAAGACATAATTCTTGGCCAGATAATCAGCATTCTTCCACTGATCCAGAGCCGTCGCTTCTGGTTGTCTGTCTCATTTTCAGTAACTACTGGGGCATCCTCAGACAAGCACCCAGCGAGATGGAGAGTGGTCAAATAGAACATCATCTTCTGCTGCCATCTCTTGAAATCAACCCCTGGACCAAACTTCCCAAGCTTATCAACATGGGACATCGGAATTGTGGGAACTCCATGCAAAGGAGCAGTAACACTTGAGCTTCCCATAAGAGTATCAGAGCTCTTCTCACTTGTCATTTTCACCTGAGAAATGACAAACCACAAATTAGTGAAATTATTTTCAAAATCATGACAATAAGCATAGATTAACAATCTAAACTTAGCAACCAAACATGGTCTTGCACCCACAATGCACAAGCATACCCCGGGGGTCCCGGGGGGCTTGCCCCTAGCGGGGTTCCTAGGGACAGTGCCCCTATGCGGGAGTTCGAGGGCCACGCCCTTGGCGGGGGTCGAGGGAGCAGCGCCCCCAAAACCTAAACGGTATACACAATTCACTGCATAAGTGACCAAGGCAATTCATCTTCTGCCTCTGCCAAGTATACAAATCCATGTGCCAAGTTAATACACTGGTCGTGTACTAAGGTTGAGTAATTAACCTTCCAGTGGTTATTTTACTTCAGGCAGAGCACACTATAGGCTGAACTAGCCCAACCACTTGTTGTTCTCAAACATAGCACAAGGACTGCTATCACTAAGCAGAGTTCTAGAGGACTGTGGCTAAGCAACATCATTGCTTAAGCAGAGTAGGTTGCTCCAAAAGCCAAACAATCCACTGATCACAAGTTTCTGGCCGAGCAATGTCAAGGCTTAAGCCAAGTAGATTGCTCTGGAGGCCAATCAAACTTAACAGATCAAGGCCAGTTGAGCACAACTGCCTAAAGTCGTGGCTTAATCAGTGAAGTCCAATCGCGCACGATTGACTTAGGCCGTAGCCTCTGATTTTTGTAATTGATTCCCCACACAAGTAATCTAGTCAGATTACTATGTTATCTCAACGAGATACCACCAAACCTGTCTTCACAAATCTGTTCTTGCAACTCAAAGGTCAATACTAAACAAATTTATTTTCTGGAATTCGATTGCCAATCGATTAGAACATCTTTGTTAAGCTTGTTGGAAAAATTACAGTGACAATCACAAATTCCAAAGAACAATTTCCTCTGATGTATAAATATATGAACATATTACAATGAGTTACGAGTACTGAAATTAACAGAATGTGAAAAACAGATACAAACAGTAGATCGAACGCCGAGTCGTCTGTAACCACACTCCCCTTAACAAAGATGCGCCGCCTACCGTGGGTGTTGTAGGATGAATCGACGTCTTCATCCCAGGATACAACGGCTAGAACCACGACCACCGGAACACCACCACTAGAAGCCTTGGTGAACTGTAACTTGCGTCTGCCTCTCTCTCTCAAGAACAACTTTCTGGAATGTATATTGTTGCTCGAATTTATGATGACCAAACAATGACCCAGAGCTGTGTTTAAATAGCTGGAGGAGGAGCCGAAAACTTCAATTCGGGATTAATGGGGGAGACTCCCCATTCAATGACGAAATTGAATCTGCCAATGAATTCTGCAATTCATTTATGATTCTGTAACAACCAACTTCAATACGATTTTGAATAGGATTCAAATCTGCCATTATCTCCACTTTCATGAGGGGAGTTACCCAGCCTTAATGCACAAACGTTATGAATCCGTGGGGTGGTCTCGGTTGCCTCGGGAGACCCTCCGAGTGCCCCAGTTTCATTCACACCGAATTTCCAACACAATCAAGTGTTCGAAGTTCCTGTTGTCTTTCTATTTGAAGTTGAAGACGATTTCGAAGTAAGTTTACCTTTGATTTGTTAATCAAAGTACATTGTTTCTTTATTGTTCTTTGATTTCCTAAGTAAATTGGTTTATATTTCTTCACTTTGAAAGAAAAATCCTCTTAATTGAGGTAATTAAACCAGTAAAACACAATTGTCTGATTAGATTTGATTTTCCAAAGTTAATCTAAGGGAGAAGATTTAAAAGTTCTCTCCGGCACGCTCGCACACAATTATTTTCTGTTGTAAAGAAGTAAAAGAACCAAACACGCGCACATCGACTAATTCTCTTTTCGTTTTAGTTAAATGCAAACCAGTCGGGACTAGAGAATTCACAAAAAAATACTTTCTTGTAGCTTGACCCCAAAAAATCTACCCTTAGTATAATGTGCGAGGAAGCATTAACCATACAATGAATTTTGGGGTTTTCCTATTAAGAGTGTTTTTGAGGGTAAGGAATAGTCTTTTCCCATAAGGAATAGAGGCATCTTGGTCTTTTAATCTCCCAAATGGTGAAAAATGCAAAATAAAAATGTACTCCTACCATAGGTGTCAAACACTCAAAACAAAGAATACAAAATGAATAATGGAGGTCCCTTGAAAGAAAGGAATAATGAAGGCTCCCAATCAGTTGTTCAATTTGTTGTGCTGGCTGAAAATCCAATTTGTCAAGTTTTCTACAATATGGTCAAATTATTTAATATGATGTATTACGTAGGATATTGTACTTTAAATAGTTTTTTTTTATATATTTGTAATGAAGATGTCTCAATAAATCAGACTAATCTTTTTTGGGAGCCACTCAACATAAAAAAAAAAAACACAGTAATTCGGTCTTTGCTCCACTTTTCCTTCAAAGGACTTCCCTGTTTCGTAGCTTTCGTAGACAAATACGAGATCAAGAATAGAACAAAATCATTTTTACATCATATCTAAGGGATTTCTTGATTCGGGCCGATGAAGCAATGTCTCAAGAACTCAACTCTTAACACCTGTAGGTAATTATAGGCAAGTTTTTTTTTAAGGTCCAAGTATGGCTCATAATTATCTATCTTACGGAGTATACAATGACCTCTTTAGGCCTAGTTGTTATTGAAGCTCCATCTATAACTAGATAAGACTTTGGTCCTAGTGTACTTGAGTCTTTGAAAGTAAGGACACAATCACCTCTGGTTCCAACTCAAGATATGGTTATTTTCCTTCGCCTCACATGCATAACCCAATAATCGTAAGAAGCAAAGGGCAAATCGGGCAAGAATGGAGAAAATGACAAGCTTTCATAGAAGACAACCAATCCTTTTAGGTTATATAGGCTAGGATAAATAACCTTATGTTCAAGGTTAAGGAATAGTCTTTTCCCAAAATGGAATAGGGGTATCTCGGTCATTTAATCTCCCAAATGGGTGAAAAATCCAAAACAAAAATGTATTCCCACCCATAAGTGTCAAACACTCAAAATACAGAATTCTAATGGACAATGAAAAGCCCCCAAAAAAGGATTTATAAAGGCTCCCAAAGAGTCAGTTGTTCAATTTGTTTTGCTAACTGAAAATCCAATTTGTCATCATTTGTACAGTATGGTCACATTGTTTAATTTTATGTATTACTCGAATATTGCACTTTAGTATTATTATTATTTTGGATAATGAAGAGTTCCCGATTCATTGGACTTATCTCTCAAGTCCCTATGGGAGTCCTTTTCAAGCATTTGCATGAGGTGAGGTAGACAAATGACAAATCGCTACGGAAGGAAATCCACCTTGTGACCTTAAGGCGATAAGTCTCACTGAATAACCACCGCGACAACCCCTCAAAATTGCACTTTAAATAGTTTCCATAAGATATTCAATTTTTCTCATTTGTTAACGATGTTCATCAAATCATACCCATGCAATTATACTTCCTCTTTCCATGCAAATCATTTGTTAATTATGAAAATTGAATATTTTTAAAAATGAATTTCTCATACATGTACTTTTGAGAATTTTTTGCCACAATTGAAATATCTCAATTAATTCTATAAAAATATTCTAATATTTTTTGTATCTGAAATTTTGATTGAAATATAACCCCACTTTTTTTATACTAAGGCTCATTTGATTCGTGGATTAACTGTCTGGGATAAGACCAACAGTACCACTTCTTGGCTTATCCCATATAAGCCTCATCATTTGGCCCATCGGCCCACGGCCCGCCCGAAGCCCGTTGGGCTTTTACCCTGCCTGAGCCCGCCAAATGGGCGGGCTAGCCCAACCCGAATTTTCTATGGGCAGGGCTTGGGCCTAAATATTTTCTCGCCCGCCCGCCCGTCGGCCCAGCCCATCAGCCCGAGATACCCGCCCTCCCGGTAGCCCGAATACGCAGTTGATGCGTAAAACACTAGGCATACGACAAGAGTTGGTACACTTGATTAATTTCTTTAGTGCACAATTGTAATTTGCACACTTGATTATTTTCCTCCCAACCCCCAAGAGTCTGCCAACAGCATGCTGATCGTCGATTTCCAAGACCAGATATAGAATCAATGTTTCGGTTCTTTTGGCATTCTAAAAACATTGAAAACCCCACTTGGATCCAAGGGCTGTCATTGGCTAGATCATTATACTTGGTGCTATACTTGGTGTTCACATTGTACCTAACCAAACCTCTAGCGCTCTTTAGTTAATTAGTCCTCGAGAAATTGGATCACAGTGGCAGTATCCCACTTTCCCAGATTTAAAGTAGACTGAGTAATGACTAGGGACTAGGGAGTAGTCGGTGGGTGAAGTAAGAACTGACTCAGAAGTTATATTTGCCCGTTGAATCTGCCCGTTGCCGAACAACTATTTTTTCTCATCTATTAAGTCTTTACTTTACCTTTTTCATTCCACAAAAAATTAGATCTGAAAATCTCAAGCACAGTAGCGATTCTAGCGAAATCAATTGGGTTACTTTCAATCGATTGGGTTACTTTCAACCAAGGCGAAATCGATCGGAAAAATCAAGTATCAGCGATCAGAAAACTCATCACCAATCTTGGGGGTTACTTTCAATATTTGGATTCAATCTGGGTTCATAAAAAATTTAGAATCATCACCTGGGTTCATCATTTGGGTTCATCACCAATCATTATCTGCTCATTTGGAGACTGGAGTAACATTATTCTCTCCTAATTACTTTATTTGATTTAATCTGTTTTTAATACATAATTTGTAATTTATTAGTTATTGCTTAATTTTAAGGTATTTAATTTATAGTGCTAAGAGTTTTTAGTCTAAAAACTAGAAATTTGTAGTGAAAATAACTTAAGTCTTGGCCCAAAAAAGCAATAAGTATTTTGGCCCACCTAAATAGCCAAGTCCAGCCCGCCCGCCCGCCCGAAAACTAGCCCACCCGCCCGCTCGAAAAATAGCCCGCCCCCCCGCCCTACAAGGATAAGCCCATGGGCTGGGCTTGGGCTTCATCTTTTAAGAGATAGCCCAGCCCGCCCGGCCCGCTCCCAAAAAAAAGCCCGCTTAGCCCGGCCCACGGGCGGGCTTGTGCAGGAAGTTCGCGGGCTGGCCCTGCCCGATGATGATGCTTAATCCCATGTTTGGTTCCCAAATGATGCTCAAGATTGTTAATCCCGGTATTATTTTTATCCCTTTATGCAGGGTACTGTTTACTGGTTCTTTTACTTCTTTGTGATAAAATAATCGTGTGCGAGCGTGCCAGAGAGAGTTTCAATCTCCTCCCTCAAATTAACTTTGGAAAAACCAAGTCTAATCAGGCGATTGTGTTTTATTGGTTCAATTACCTCAATTAAGAGGATTTTTCTAAATAAGTGAAGAAATGCAAACCAATAACTCAGGAAATTAAAGAAACAATAAAGAAACAAGGTACTTCGATTGATAAATCAAAGATAAACTTACTTCGAAATTGTCTTCAACTTCAAATACAAATGTAACAGAACTTCGAACTGGTGATTGTTATAAAAACAACCGAGAATGGGTGATTGTTATGCAAACAATCGAGAATAATCCTAACTATTTCCTAATCTACTTCCTAATCTACTTCGAACTGAGTTCGAAATCCTAAAACTACTTGCCAATGAACAAACCAAGCATCATTTTTTGATAGCTGTTTGTTGAAGATTTGTTCGGGGTTTTTCACTCTTCAATTTCTTCTATTTATAGACGCTGCTTGTAGTTTGAATTTCCCGCTCAATGAATTTGAACTTGGCTTGCTTCGAACTCTAACTTCTGCTCTTTGAGTTGGCAGTTTCTTTCTTCCCCACGTCTGAATTTGAATTTCTTCAGATTCTTCCTCCTGAAGTTTTGATTTGAAATCTGCATAACTACTCAACTAATTCAAATGATTACACGTCTTAAAAGAATAACTGCTTTTTTGAGAAGTATTCCACGTACTCTAACTGTCAACTATCCCATTTTATAGAATTACACGTGGAGTTTATGTGTCTAGCAATAAATATCGTGGCTTCGAAGTCAATTTCTATTTCGTCCTTGACTTGTAACTGCCAATAACTGCTAATTTGATTTGATGAACAATACGACACCGTATTAATTCAATTCCTCTTCAATAATCCAATGTATCTCTATTGACAAGTAATTGCCAACGTTTGGCATTTCTAATTACGTGTCAATCAACTATTGGATTTGCTAATTTTATATGTAAACAGGTACTAAATAATCCCATGGGGGAGGTGGGATTGACAAAGATGTGATTGTTTACGAAAAAATTTATAAATGTATTTTCAGAATTTGAAATAATATTTTCTACACAAAAATTATTTTTAAAAAAATTATTAAAAACATGTTTTCCAAAAAAAAATCTATTTATCTAAAAAAACTTTATTTATACAAAAAAACCAAAAAAATAAATATATCTAAAAAAATTATTTGGAAATAATATTTTATAAAAAACCTTTTTAAAATAAATTATTTTTTAAATAATAAAATTTTAAAATAATTTATTTGTTTTAAAAAATGATTTTTTAATTTTTTATCAAAATAAATGTTTTTAAAAACTGTTTTCCATAAATATTTTAAAAAAAAATATTTTATCATTTTTTAAAAAAGTAATAATTTAAAAAAAAAACTTTTTTAACTCTTTTTTTTCAACAAAAATAAATGTTTTTGATTAAAAAAATTTATCCCATAAATAATCTCACGCGAATAAAAAATGGGATTGGGTTGCTTAGGGATGAAATTAATACCAGGATAAATAATCCGGGACTACCAATCCCATGATTATTAATCAAACTTATTTTAATTCGCGAATCAAACGAGCCCATTAATATAGGGATGTATGAAAATATTTTACTTTACTCCTATACTTATATGGGATTTACAGAGGTTGGGTCGGCCATGTCTGACTTTGACCTATTGTGGACCAAAGACATCATTGTCCAGATTCAATGTATCTCTTTCAAAAGCCCCACTTACTAAAATTGCTTTTGGCATCTTCCACTAATTCCATACCACGCGCATCACCCACGCCCCTCTTTGTTTACATGATTACATCGCACCGTACAGAAAGAGCAAAATGATACTCCATTTGTTCCAAATTATTGTTCTTTTTTGGACAGTAATGTCACTTAAATAATTATTTATATTTCACAATTTATAATTTTTTAATGATTATATATGTGTTTAATAAATATAAAAAATTATAAATTAGAAGATATGAACAATTTTTTTAGAGGCCCCAAATACTGAAATATGATAAAAAATACTCAACATAAATATTTTTTGATAATTATAATTCATTTTTTTTGTTAAATCTTTGTAATTACTTAGGGTGTGTTCTTCTTCAACAGATTTTTGGGATATAAAATCTCACATTTTATGACACTTCAATCTCAACACATAAAATGTAAAAGTGATTTTACGAGATTTTCATAAAATCCTCTTAAAATCTACGGTTAATTGTTCTAGGGTCCAGAGGTGGAGACTTATTGGGCATTTAGTCCATGTTAAAGTTTTACAAGGTCTAAGGTCCATGAATTATTTTTATTTTTATTTTTTAGAATTTAGACACTTTCAAAGGGTACCCTAGCGTTTAGGTTTTAGGGTGCACTTTCCTATTATAGGGTTTTAGTGGTTTAGACACTTTCATAGGGTACTCTAGGATTTAGACACTTTCATAGGGTACCCTAGGGTTTTAGGCACTTTCATAGGGTACCCTAGGGTTTAGGTTTTAGGGTGCACTTTTCTATTATAGGGTTTTAGTGGTTTATGCACTTTCATAGGTTACTCTAGGGTTTTAGGCACTTTCGTAGGATACCCTAGGGTTTTAGGCACTTTCGTAGGGTACCCTAGGATTTTAGGCACTTTCGTAGGATACAAACTTTTTTGGCACTTTCATAGGGTACAAACTTTTTTTTGGTAAGGTAAAAAAAAAAAAAAAAAAAGATGTCAGCGTTAGGACTGGATAGGTTATAAACTTGTTTGATGGATTAACGGAGTTACAAATTCTTTACCTAAAACTTTTGAACAAGTCGCCTTAAAATCTATAGGAAAACTACTACATTTATCAGTTGGAAAAACAACTCCATTTTATCACCCTTCTATAAAATGTTTATTTTATGAGATTTTCATAAAATATACCTAAAATTTATAGGAGAATAAGGCCTTAATTTATCTACTGCAATTCATTTCTAAGTTTACAGTACTTTTTTGTTCTCCTTATAAAATCTTATTCATTGGAGGCTCGAAGCCATAAGAAACATTGGTTGAGCGCGTGATCTTCTGCTTCAAACAGCTCGTGTCAGACACGTGGGACTGTCAGTGGCGGAACTTCATCTTCTCCAATCGCCTCCCGTTTCCCCTCCCTCTCTGAAAAGAGTATCCAATTCCAATTCTCTCTCTCTCTCTCTATAAAGCCTAAGCGTTTTCTAGGGTAACGCTCTTGATTAATCCAACCTATGGCGACATCGTTTGGGACTGCGCACACCGCTATCGCAAAAAGCGATCCGAAGGTTCAAGTTCAGAGGGTTTACGGATTGAGGTCATCGCATTTTCTGCTACTGAACAAGACCAGACGTGTTTTCTCTGCTTCTCCTTCTAATCGTCTCGTCGTCAGAGCTGTTTCTACGGTATGAAAAAAGAATTCATTGCCACCCCCACTTTTTTTTTATATATATTGTTTTTATTCGAATTTGTATGTTGTTTCAATTTGGGTGAGTTTTGGAATTCTCTTTTGAATTGGATCGTATCTGTATTTCATGAATGTAATTCGTCGTGTTTAGGTCTTCTCACCTTTCCCCATGTGTTTATTGCCATAGAGAATCTTACAACCGTTTGCGAGAAAACATGTATTGGTCTTTATTTTCGTAAGTATAACACATTGTTTCGTGTTTAGGGCTGCAACCAAGCCGAGCCGAGTTTTGACGTGTTCGAGCTTGGCCCGTTCAGAGCTAGTCCAGCTCGAGCTCGGTTCATTTACTAAACATGCTTCTATAAACGAGTCGAGCTTTAATTAATGATCCGAGCTTCAACTAACTCGAGCTTGACACGTTTACTAAAGAAGAACTTGACTCGTTTGGAAACAATCCAAGCCTCAACTTGGTTACGAACAACAATGTTTGTTAGCAGCCCTGTGTGTAATCGTATGTGATGGTTGTGCTAGTGCTGAATATAATGCCACTACAACAAAGAAGGTTAAACAGCAGGAAATTCTCTCTTTATTAAATTGCTTTTAACTGTCCTGCAAGGACTGCATTGAATTGGTCCAGTTCCGGCGTTTGGTTGGGATCCCGGGAATGGTCAATCATCAGAACTCTAAGACGACTTATAATGTATTGGATCATCTTAATCCATATCCGATGCCCAACCACATTAACGACATTTGGCTCTGGAATTGGGTGTCTCAGAGACTGAGCATCCTTTCTAGCACTGTCTTGAAAACAAACATGCCTCTTTGAGGCTACGCAGACATAGCTTCATAAATCTCTCCTTTTCTCTTCATTCAAATGTCTCCTAAATCTGTCTTGATAGTTATGCTGAATATAATAAAGCCTAAATCTACTGTTTACATTTTGATGATTCTTGTTTTATCGGGAAAACTATGAATAGTTTCAATTGCGAATTGGTTTGTGTCACATTAGCTTGCTTGATATTGGGACAGTGGTGAGCTACTAAGTTCTTCCTTCAGGTATCTACTACTAGCAAAGTTGTATGTCTGAACTGAGGAAAGAGGTCCAAAAACATCAAAATAGTTTAGGCAGTTTGTGTCAAAGAGGATTCTCATAAGGCATTGACCTTCAAATCTGCCTCTCCAGCTTCTGAACTGGGCATAAATTGCAATATTTGAATCATTTGATTTACCATGGAAGATAAATTACCCCTCGTTATCTGTCACTCAAAGATACACAGAATCTTGTAATACCCTGCATTCTCGAACTTTATATCCCACTAGCAAGAGATCTGAAACCCCTTACAAGAACCAAGAAAATGAACCAATGCTTTGCTTTATTGGTACCACCTTCTGGAAGGAGATAAGAAGAAAATGAACGTTATAATTTCTCATCAGAGAGATCTCTTACACAGATAGTTCTCTGTTGATTTAATTAGCCATGGGATGTTCTGGTTGGTATATTATATGTATCCACACTTTTCTTCATTCAGCTTGGCAGAAAGTTAATACAAATAGAAGAACTAGGTTTCTTCAAAATGAAGGAAGCTGCAAAAGACAAGAATGCCGAAAAGGATGTTTGAAACTGGATACAGGAGGAGGGGTTGAATACGTTGGTGCTGACCTGATGGTCATTGTTAGCCTGTAGCCACTAGTACAGTGCAAAACATGCCGGCAATTTTTTCAAAAAAATTGGAAGAGAAGTGTGGATGCAACTTAAAGAGATTCGTGCATCACTGCATTGTTCTTTCAGTGTTTATATGCAAAAAGGATTGAAGTAGACCAAAATGTTTGTCCCTTTTGACATGATTGTCACTGTAAAAATGATGGAGGTACTAGGTAGGGCTTTTCTGTACCATTTGGATTGGAATGATGCAATTTACGTTGCTGTTGATTTACTGAATTGTAGTTATCGTGAACATTTTTCTGGGCACCTTGTTCATCCCTTAATAATTCACATATACTTTTGCAGCCAGTCAAGCCAGATACTTCTGCCCAGCCTAAGCGTAGCAAAGTTGAGATTTTCAAAGAACAAAGTAACTTCATTAGATACCCTCTTAACGAGGAGCTTTTAACTGATGCCCCAAATATAAATGAGCCTGCTACGCAATTGATCAAGTTCCATGGAAGCTACCAACAAACCAATAGGGATGAGCGTGGTTCAAAGTCCTACTCATTCATGCTTCGTACTAAAAATCCTTGCGGAAAGGTTTCAAACGAACTCTACTTGGCCATGGATGATCTTGCCGATCAGTTTGGAATTGGAACACTTCGTTTGACTACCAGACAAACATTTCAGCTCCATGGAGTCTTGAAAAAGGACCTGAAGACGGTAATGAGTACCATCATTAGAAACATGGGTTCAACCCTTGGTGCATGTGGTGATCTCAACCGAAATGTTCTTGCTCCGGCTGCTCCACTTGCTAGAAAAGATTACCTTTTTGCACAGACGACTGCGGAAAATATTGCTGCACTACTAACTCCTCAGTCTGGTTTTTATTATGACATGTGGGTGGATGGAGAGAGAATTATGTCAGCAGAACCTCCTGAAGTAGTCAAGGCCCGCAATGATAATTCTCACGGGACGAATTTCCCTGATTCTCCGGAGCCTATTTATGGAACTCAGTTCTTGCCAAGGAAATTCAAAGTTGCTGTTACTGTGCCAACAGATAACTCAGTGGACATTCTCACAAATGACGTCGGTGTTGTCGTTATTTCGGATGAGGATGGGCAGCCTCAGGGCTTCAACCTTTATGTGAGATGCATAATTATTTTCTTACCTTGTAATTGATTTTAGCACTTCCTTTGTCACATCTGCACTTCCTTTTTGGTTTTTATTAAGTGAATTCACACTATCGCCATTTCATGTGTTAAGTGCTCTATGAAAAGGGCAATAGTATAATTTACATACTGAAAGGGCGATGCTGTAAATTTACATGAATAAAGACCAAAAATGGAGTTCGGATATAGAGAAGAGGAGTGCAAAAATCAATAACCTTCCTACATTTATTTTCTGCTATTATTTTAAGGACATAAATCATAATTCATAGGTAGTTTATCCTTTCCTGTTACAGGTCGGTGGTGGTATGGGGAGAACACACAGAGTGGATACAACATTTCCGCGTCTGGCAGAGCCATTGGGTTATGTTCCAAAGGAGGATATATTATATGCAGTGAAAGCTATTGTGGTTACACAACGAGAAAATGGAAGAAGGGATGACCGCAAGTATAGTAGAATGAAATATTTGCTCAGCTCCTGGGGAATTGAGAAGTTTAGAACTGTTGTTGAACAGTATTACGGCAGGAAGTTTGAGCCTTGCCATGAATTGCCTGAATGGGAATTTAAGAGTTATTTGGGATGGCACGAGCAGGTTGGTTTTGTTGATTGAGCACGCAGTCACCTCGTTTGATTGAATCATGCAAATTAGTTCTCCTCTACCAGTGTTGGATGTCTTCTAATTTTCTGATTGTTATACTATTTGTGCAGTCAAATCAATCGCTTTTTACTTCCTATGTTGCCCCCGACTCCCTTACTTTACTACTATATAAATTATAGAATACTACAGGACAAGTAAACTATCTCTTGTTAGTAAACTTTGCTTTTCTTCTTTTTTCCTTTTTAAAAACTTCTTCTTTTTTCTTCTTTTTTTCGTGAGCAAAAAAGGAGCATGCGATTTTTAACTCCATCAACTGGACATCTGGTCTTAACTTTGTGACGCTCATCAAATGATTGTTTGCATGGATTTTGTTTTTCTTCTCTTTGATGTTGATTATTACGTATTCCATATTCATTCACTTCCCTTGATGATAAATTTGTCCTCTTTACTTTCTTTCCCCTCACAAAAACTTAATCGAAAAGACTTCTCTTTGCTGTGTATCGATGATTATTTATATCTTTGTTTTTGGCAGGGTGATGGTCGTTTGTATTGTGGGCTCCATGTCGATAATGGTCGCATTAAAGGGACGATGAAAAAGACATTAAGGGAAGTTATTGAGAAATATAAATTGAATGTGCGTATCACACCAAACCAGAACCTTGTCCTTTGTGATATTCGTCAAGCATGGAAGCGCCCCATCACAACAGCTCTTGCACAAGGTGGCTTGTTGGTAAGACATTTTGAATTCGCATTAGGAGTATATATGTTATAACAATATGTTATAACAAGGTCTTCATCCTATTAGAAGTATACATGTTTTGGGCTTATGTTGAGACTGGAGGTCAACATGGCTACATGGTTCAGGGTTGAGTTATGGTTGAAAATGGAAATAAATTAACGTCGGTTGATGGCATGGATGGAAGAAAGAGGGGAGTATTTTTGTTTGGTGAGATCAGAATGTATTGCATGCTTGAATCCCAATAAGAGTTTCTGTTAAATTTCCCAGACTTATCTTTCCATCCCAATGATATATGTCCGAGGCCTCGTTTGGTTGTCCAATATGATTTTACGGGATGTGGCGAACAAGTAGCATTAGCTAGTTATTATGGATGGGATTACTAATGTATGCAACCAAATGAGGTCAAGGAGACAAGGTAGGATATAAAAGGATAATGCTGGGCCCACGGATACATAATCTGATCTCCCCCCATTCAGTTAACAAACATGGTCGCGTTGTTTATTTCAACTGAAGTAATTACTGGGGAAAATTACTTCAAGTCAAAGTTGGGTTCTGGGTGAACGTGTTTTCTTGAGTGAAGCGACTAAAGACCCTAATGCATTGACTCTAACACCTCCCTTCTCCCAAACCATGTTCATTTAGCAGCAAAAGAATTGCTGAAATAGAGATGCCTCTGTTGATGAAGATCCAGAAAAGTAGGAATTGCTTTATTCCGAGATCCTTTTTCAAATTCTATGGTTTCCATGGTTTGTCCATTGTGCATTAAAGTTATATTGGCTGGCACACCCACCGAATGCATGGCATCCACATGTAAAAGTGCATGGCTCAAAGAAAAGGATTTCCCTCATCAAGTTTGTATGACATGTAGGATTTAGTTGTTTGATAAACTGTGGAACTTCATTTTGAAAATTTTGGCTACTTTTTATAGTTTTTCCGCACCTTGTATCGAAGTCATTTATGGAACTGATCATGTTCTGTAGAGTTCTTCTGTTGTCTATCTTGTTGATAATGAGCTTTCTTTCTGTTTCTATCTTTTGCCTATGAATTTTGTAATGACTAATGACAAAATATTTGCCTACTGCTCATTGTGGGCAGCATCCTAGGCTTGTAGATCCCCTCAACGTAACTGCTATGGCATGCCCAGCTTTTCCACTTTGCCCTCTGGCTATAACTGAAGCTGAGCGCGGAATACCTGACATTCTTAAGCGGGTTCGCTCTGTATTTGACAAGGTATTTTAACGAAGCTACAAGATCTGCAAAATCTAATGAGCCACCTGGCAAAATTCCTTGCAAGTACCGAATCATGTTTTGTTTGCAGTAACGGTACTTGTTATCCGGATGGTAATTGTGTATTTTGATCTCAGGTTGGTCTCAAGTATAATGAAGCTATAGTGATTCGGATTACTGGTTGCCCTAATGGGTGTGCTAGACCGTACATGGCTGAACTTGGATTTGTTGGTGATGGTCCCAATAGTTATCAGGTATTTGTAGACATGTTCGGTTTGACTGTTTGAAAACAATTCACTCCAAGTGGGAGTTTGTGAAATCAAACTGAATGTATTCGTTCATGTTTTGAATCAGCTTTGGCTTGGGGGAACACCCAATCAAACATCGTTGGCGAAATGTTTTATGAACAAGGTTAAGATTCAAGAGCTTGAGAAAGTTACGGAACCATTATTTTACCATTGGAGACGGAAGCGGCAGTCAAGAGAATCATTCGGCGACTTCACAAACCGCCTGGTGAGTCATCAGTTTGAGTTTCCTAGTACATAGAAAGATATTTTTCCCACCTAACTTTGCCTTCTGTTTCTTCCATCTTTCCCGTAAATCATTTTAAGCTAATCTGTTATTTCCGTCCATCGATTCTTTCGATTGAAACCAGGACAAGTTTTCCTTTCTCACTTGCTTTTCCATTCATTAGCAAAACCAAACGGGGGAAATTATTGTCACTTTTGAAATTCCTCTCACTTCTCTTCCGTTCCACAACTTCCAAAACCAATTGGCTGGGGGGATTTTGATTGTGTGTTTCAATTGTTTGTACAGGGATTTGAAAAACTCCAGGAATTCGTGGATAAATGGGAAGGTCTACCAGACTCATCGTCTCGTTACAACTTGACGGTCTTTGCTGATAAAGAGACGTACATTTCTATGAATGAACTTGCAAAGCTCCAAGACAAGACCGCTCATCAATTAGCTATGGACGTCATTCGCAATTTCGTCGCTTCCCAACAAAATGGCAAAAGTGAGTAAGGTGAGAGAAAGTCAACTTGTTCTTGCTTTCTTTGCCCGTTACCATTCGGTAACAGCTGAAACAAATAATGGAGACGGTTTTGAGTTTTGACAAGGTATGGAATTTGTGTTCTATATGCTTAGATTGTAATAGCATTTCCAAATTTTTTCTACAATTGAGAACTTAATGAATCATCCAAGAGGTTTGCGTTTGCTTCGATCTCCTAGTTGTTACCCCTCCCATTGCTATAGTTTAACAGAACTACTGGATTAAAAAGAAGACATCGCAAGTATTCGAGTTTTCTTAAATTGAAAAGGTTAAAAAGACAGAAAGATGCTCCGAGTGTCGAAAGGATCATGCCTAGATCCAGAAAAACAAAGTGTCTGAATAATCTTCAATAATAGTTGAAGATAAAGTCACATCTTGGTTGGTTCGTACATGTGGTCATGCCTGGAGACGTAAGTATCACATTAGTAATAAAAGCATCACGCTTCACCGAAGAGACGAGCTTCGAAAGAGTTAAACATGCTACGGCCATCGAAACGATCATAACTTCAACGACGAGGAAAAAGCAAATAATAATGGGACAACACCGTTTTGGGCATGGAAAGGAAAATGGGATTTGCACCGGTTGCGCGGCTTGCGCCTCATTTTGCCACCGTTGGTGTTCATACCAAAACGAAATAAATTGCTGAATTTTAACCCTTCCGTCCTATTTTGTTAATTTTCAAAGATCGTGTCATTGGTCAATCGCCTATATCTTCTACTATTATTTTTACAAAATATGCAATATAGATCTTGTTTGATAGTTTTCTACTAGTTCTAAAATACTGTACAAAGTTTTCAAAATCATAAAAAACATTATAGATTAAAATATATAAGCAATTGAAAATTGACATGATCTTTTAAAATTGACAAACAAAATGGGATAGAGAGAGCATTGGATTTGGGGTACCCGTAGTGACCTATGTCACTACACCCCACAGTGATCTCAATTGTGGGCCCTCTATAATTCTTATTTATGGATTCGGGGGGCTGTAGTGAGTAAGCTCACTACACCCTTGTAGTGACCAATCACAGTCGTTCGTTCGGTGATCAATGGTCAAGATTATCATACATAAAAAATAAGTGTCATACATGTAGGATAATTGCATTTAATCGGGACCATTGATTGCCAAACGGACGGTCGTGATTGCTCACTACAGGGTGTAGTGAGTTTACTTACTACGGGCCCCCCCGATTCCATTATTATATATGGGATTGTAATCGTACTATTTGTCGGGAATGTTGAGTAGATTATTTAGGTAAAATATCAAATTAATTAAATATTGGTAGCCATATGTCGGACACTATTTCTATGGATGACCACTATCATTTCGAAAATACACATTAAGACAAATTTGTCTCAATTGTGTGTCTACCAATCTTCGATGATCATAATTTTTTGAATCCAGAATTTGCTCAACATTCTTGAAAAAAGGAACGTTTCCGATCCCAAATGAAGATTTCAGAGAACTCACAATTGAGGTCACTAAGGGATGTAGTGACTTTAGTCACTAAAGAAACCCCAATTCCAATTTTATTGGTCAACACTTCAGCCAAAGGGGCCTGCTGTTCCAAGGACAAGGGGTCCATGTTGTGCACTAGGTGCATGGCACCGTGCCATGCACCCCATCCGGTCGGCTGTTGTGAAATGCACAGCTCGGATCATATCCAAGCAATGACTCTCACATGGAGTTGGATTTGATTTGAGCTGTGCATTTTCGCAATGGACGACCGAATGGGTGCATGACACTGTGCTATACACCTAGTGCATAGCAGGGCCCCCAATTCCCAGTTCCAAGGGGACAACAAGCGATCCAAAAAGCACACAGTCACGTTTTGGGAGTTTATTTTTATGCTCACCACCTTGTGTTGCTAGATGATTTATTAATATTTTGCAAGGTCTATATCGGCTCCCACAAAGACGATTCAAATTATATACGGGTTTTCCTTAGAATTTTCTTTAGCTCAGTTTAGATGGCGGTAATCTTGATAGTTACTTTCCATGATTTCAACGTTTGGAATAAACAGGAACGAGAATGTGATGCTATGCTTTTATGATTCAGACGTTTCGAAGAGAGAAATAAGAATGTGATTTCTGATGACATATTCAACCAGGAATCACATTCCCAAACTGAGTGGAAATCTGATCCCCCCTTACCCCATGAGAATCTTAGATTCCTAGTTCATTCATTAAAAAAAGGAAATGTTGACTTTAATAAATTTTCAAAATAATTATTTCCCGCGTAAGATTACTGAATGAATTCAAACACCAAAATGACATTACTCAATGTATCCAATTCCCAAGTATTTTCAGTAATCATATTCCTATTCATACCTTAGAAAATTCCCAGAAATTTGATTCCCGGTAATCATATTTCTATTCCTACTCCAGATTCTGGTCATCCAAACACAACCTTATGGTTACTTGTAAAAAATTAACTCAATCCGATATCGGTAAGGGGTTTCTTTAGAATTCGTAGGTCCTGTAAAAAGTTAGCTTCATCCGATATCCGTAATGACTTTTTCAAATTCTGAAAAAGTCATTACCGATATCGGATTGAGTTAATTTTTTTATAGGTATTGATATAAAAATATTTGAAGAAAAACCTGTGGTTTGAATAATCTTTGTGAGATCTGAAATAGGCCCAGCTTTTCCATAATTCGTAAAGCAGACCATTTAATTTCAGATGAATGATCAATTGTTTTTTTCGGGGCTATTTTGGGATCCCACACAAAGATGATTCAGACCAACTCATTATTTTAGAATGTATTTTATGGGTTCTTGCAAAAAATTAACTCACTACTAGGGAACTTCCTCCCGTCTGAGTCGGATACTGAATCTAAGATCGGTAAGGGCTTTATTTAAATTAATAGGGGATATTTTTTTATGGTAATTTTTTGCTGGAACTCATAAAAATCATTTTAAGAAACGAACTTACAGTTTGAATCATCTTTCAAAGACCCGAATATACTTCCGTATGTATTACGGGAGAGAACCATTCCTATTTCTGATACAAAAAGTATTTGCACGGTCATGATATGCTGCCAGTCCCAGAGGTTCGATACCCACTGGTGGGATGATTCTGCAAGGATCCCTTCTTCTCCAAGTGTACTCTGCCTTCTCTAATTGATCCTGCACCAAAGAACACTGGTTAGTGTCACTTGGGCCTCTTGCCCAAGGACACTCCGACGATCAAGTTAGTATATTGAAAGAGAGAGTACAAAGAGTAGTAGATATGAGATTGTGTGTGTACCTCTAGGGTTTATCCTTTGGTATTTATAGGTCTCCATGTACTTGCTCTCTAAGTTTCATGACATCATCCATGACGTCCTCGGTCACGTGACACGGCCTACAATAGGCCGCCACGTAATCACCTAGGAGCTTCTAGAAGCCCCTATCCTGGTGCCTGGTGGCCCACAACACGTGCCCTTTGTAACCGCCTCATGCCCCATTCGGGCCAGCTCTTGGGTCGGGTTACACCGCCCGCCCGGACACCGCTTATCCCGAATAGCTTACTCCTTGATCCGGAGATGTTATATTATATCCGCCGGCTCTACTAGGACCCATAGTGCACCGTCGGTAGTGGTCTACCTTCGGTATTTAACCCATATGTGGCTCATGCAATCCCAAATCATCCGGCCTCTACAGTGGTCGGGCCCAAAGTGCTAAGGACCGAAATACTATACATTCGGCCCACCACACCAGTGATGGAGCTCAAGAATGGGGTATTTTAAGTGTGTAATTTGTATTGCAAGAGCCAGGGGCGGAGCCAGAACAAAATATCAGTGGGGTCAAATTCTTAAAGCAGAATAATAGAACAAAAGAACACCAAAATGCGAAATAGAAAGGAGTTAAAGTAGTTATCTATTAATAACATATAATTTATTTACAATTGATCTCCCAAAAGATACACTGAAATGTCAAACAAAAATTAGCTTAGAGGCGCGCTGCCCGACCGACCGGGCAAGTAGGTTCTTTTCTCGAAGCAAGGATTGATTGAGCGGAGTGAACGAGATAGATTCGAAAGCAAAGGCACATTGAGTGCCCAACCAACCATAAGTCATCCCATATATGACCTATGACCACGTCTACAACCAACCACAAAAAACTACACTTTAATGCCAACAAAAAGTAGCTAAGCAGGTATCGATTTAAAACCTATAACAACGTTTACAAGTGACCCCGGCGATTTTTCATATTTTGAAATTGTATGATAATAGCCTCATTTGTGATACTATTACAAATCTCCCTCTTAATATACACAATCAAGCTATCATGCAACCATTGATCATCCATTCGATTACGAAGTCGATTCTTCTCAATCTTCGTGGCAGAAAATGCTCTTTCTACTGTAGCTGTCGCAACAGGTAAAACTAGAGCTAAAGTCAAAAGCCTGAAAATCAATGGATACCCTATATATTTTCGAGTCTCAACCATCTCTCGAGAAACATCACCAATTCCTTTTAAGTTTGAAAACTCGACACTAGACCGCACATCAATAATGAAATTCTCAAGTTGATCCGAAAGTACCAAAAACACAGTACCGGAGAAGTCTTTAAGATAAAATTCGACCAAGCAATTCAACTTTTGGTTGTCAAAACTTGCAAATAAGTTGAATGGACTTAAACATGCAACACAAAGAAGCAACTATGTGTTTACCTCATTAAAACAATCATTTAGCTCTTGGAGTTGCATATCTATGATAGTATACAACAACTCGACGCAATTGGGATTGGTAAGGAGGGCAAGTAGTGGTAAAGAGAATTAGAGTGTTACAAGAAAAATTATTTGGTGTGGTCAATGGTAAAGAGGAGGGCAAGTAGTTGGGCAAAAAATACCATATACAAGGGGCAAAAATACAAAATCTAAAAAATATTATATCTATCCTATTAAAATTTGACACCTCAGTGGGGTCAAGTGACCCCGCTTGACCCCCCTTGGCTCCGCCCCTGGCAAGAGCAGTGGTATTTTAAGTGTGTAATTTGAGTAGTAATGTTGATGGTTGATTAACCTACGGAAATGTGTATATTTTGGGGTATTAAAAATAATAATCTTAGAACATTTATACCCTTTTTTATACAACTTACTTCAACCACATTGAAAAAAAAAAATGAATGCGGTAAGAAAGTCACCAAGATATATTAAGAAACTCCAGACCTGAAAACCATGCATCTCTCGTCCTTCAAACTAAAACCATGATAGCAGCTAGAAAATCACTTTGTATAAAAAGACAAGGGCAATGCCCAATATGATTTTATGCTAGTTTACGTTCGTTACCTTTGAGTGAGTCTTTGGCATACGACAAATGGAATTAGCCAAGGCAAGGCTTGCAATTTTTTTATTTATAAATAATATGCTTAGGAATCAGTTTTTGGCTTACCCTCAACGTAAAGTTGGGCATATACATTGGTATATCTAATATAGTATTGCAAGATGGGTTTTCGTGAGGATGGCCGTGGGAGCGACAAGTGGCACAAGGAGGAGGAATATGACTGCGACAAATGGCCCTTCAAGTTCTTATCATTAATGAATTTGAAGGAACTTTGTGTGATTTGAAATCTAAATAATTATGAGACAAGTTTGGTATTATACACATGATGACTTCTTATTTAAATGATCGAATCTAAATAATTGTGGGATAACCACGTTTGGAAAATTTATCCCACAAATCATGGTTTACTAATTAAAAGATATAATTTGATAATTTAACAAAAGGATAATAATTAAAGTATGCTTTGTCCAATTACCTCGGCCATTTGTCGCAGTCATATTCCTCCATTAAAGTATGCTTTGTCCAATTACCTCGGCCATTTGTCGCAGTCATATTCCTCCTCCTCGTGCCACTTGTCGCTCCCACGGCCATCCTCACGAAAACCCATCCTGAAATACTATATTAGATTGTGTTGGTGGTTCGTGCCAAGTATGGATATTGAGCCAACAAATCAAACCATTATAAAACCAAGAGAACAAACAAGATTTTTATGTGGTTTGGATAAATTTGGTTTTTATCCAAATTCCCTACTCCACGGGCAGCTTCATCCAATGTCATTAATTAATCTCAATGATTACATGCATGTATCCACTTACATATCAAGGAGTCAATCTATTCCTAATTAATAGTCCCTTTTAAGAATTCCCATTTTTTAAGAGGACATGAATTGATTGCACCTGGATTCAAATTTGGTGACATCATTTCCATCAATTGCCCCTGTACCCTACCTACCTTGCAACATGTGGTGTCCTGATTTTTTTTTTTTTGAAAGGCAAATTTTTTTATTAACGTTTGAAAACGAATTACAAAGATTAAAAGGATCCAAGAGCAAGACCTTAAGATGAAAGAAGGGAATATCCACAAAGAATACTCCCCTCACACCAAAAGACACATGCTGCTAGGAACCAAAGGGAAAACACAACCTAAAGTTGGCAAGAAAGCAACCCAACAACCTCCCTCCCCCAAAACAAGAAATCACAGTCGATACAGTAAGACTAGCGCTCAAAGAAACAACAGAAACGCTTCAAACAGAGACCACCACTAGCAATCTCAGCTTGCAACAGAAAAACTACTTATGATCTCTTCATCATCCCCCAAATAATCTTCACCCAAGATCTTGCTTATTGATCGAGAAGCCTGAGCCGTATTAAGATGAATCCTGTTAATGCTATCAGAAGAAACAGATAATGCAGCAGCAGCTATAGCAGATTTGAATACACCGCTTTTTTTCTGTTTTCGACGACCCTTCTTCTTAGCTTTGGGAAAACCCAACTTTTCTTCAATCTTTTTCTGTTTCAATTTTCCTTTTCCCCCACCAGTGATTCCTTTTTTAGACAATAGGAAAACCCCAGACTTCTCTTTACTCGTAATGACTTCACGTCTCTCCTTAGTGATCTTCAAAGGCCCATTTCCATTAATACTTGAAGTACCAAATTCATTCCCATCTGTTGGAATAGGCCCAAGCCCTCCCATATTAATAATGCCAGGCTCAATAACTAGAGTGGGCTCAAAATCACCAATAATGGTATCCCCCCTAGATGCCCCTTCTGAGTTGAATCTTTTCCACCATAGCAGTGAGACCTGTCTCTCCTGGTACCTCTGCACAAGAAGCACCCGCTGTTAGCACCCAACCTGGCCGGAAGTTGGTCAGGGAAGGCACTCCGACGGTCTAGTAAGAAGACTTAGAGAGAGATACCAAATGAAGTAGAGAGAATTGATTTGTAATGTGTTGTCTACCTTCTAGGGTTCTCCTCTCTTCCTTTATATAGGCTCTCTTGACTTGGGCTCCAAGCTTAGGTGCAGATAGGTAATTTGGCTCGAATGACGTCACACTACGTCACGTTACGGTAACCGCCTCAAATGACATCATCCATGACGTGTCGGATGAACTGCCTTCAGCATGTCCTGTGAGTCACTTCGGGTTTACCCGGCTCGGGTGACTCGTCTCGGTGAGTCGTTTCGGGTTTACCCGGCTCGGGTGACTCGTCTCGGTGAGTCGTTTCGGGTTTACCCGGCTCGGATGACTCGTTCGGTTCAATCTCGTCTCGGCGAGTCGTTTCAGGGTCTGGGCGAGTCGTTTCGGGTTTACCAAGCTTGGATGACTCGTCTGGTTCAATCTCGTCTCGACCAAGACACTGGTTCATTCTCTTTGCGATTTGATTCGTACCGACTCGACACGGTTATATTCGGCTCGGTTACACTATCTCGGTACGGTCATATTGGCTCGGTTGACACCATCTCGGCACGGTCATATTGGCTCGGCTCGGTTGGAACTGTCTCGGTAGGGTCATATTGGCTCAGCTCGGTTGGAACCGTCTCGGTAGAGTCATATTGGCTTGGTTGGCACAGTCTTGGTACGATCATATTGACTCGGCTCGGTTGGTACCATCTCAATACGGTCTCGGATATCGACTCAGCCCATTTAAGCTTAGGGTTTGGCTTCACCTTGTTCGGGGCCTGAGCCTTTGATCTGAGCCAAGTCGTGACCCATCTGATCGTTATATTTCGGCCCACTACACAACACTTGTATTCAGGTGAGGTTTGGCCTAATAAGTTGGCTGGCTTATTTTTTCGTCTTTATTTGATTTTTTTCACATTTTTTAGTTTTTCATCAACTTTTTGAGTATTATTGATTCATCTCGGCGAGAGGAATCAAAAAAGTAAAAAATTATGGCTGAAGCTTAATTTTTTTTGAATAAAGACAAAAATAAGCCAAAAAGTCAGCTTTTTACACTTTTTTCGATTTTATTCAAAAAATTGAGGGTTCTAATTATAATCTCTTACCTTTTTGGATTCCTCTCATCGAGACAAACCAATAATACTCAAAAAATCGATGCAAAACTAACAAACGCAAAAAAAAATCAAATAAAGACGAAAAAAAAAGTTAAGCTAACTTATTTAGCCAAAGATGAACTCAATTATGAGAGATACTTTTGAAAAATCATCAAATTTTTACTTCCACTTTTAGAAAGGGACTATCAGTTTGGAACATCCCAAAATAGAAATAAAGAATTATTAATTAGGAATGGAGGGAGTAAATCATAGTGGATATAATAACTCAATTATCCATAAAAGTAGATTTACACAAATATTAGACTAAGACGCGGAGATCTCACTTTCTTTAAGGAGATTCAAGCCCTCTGCGCATGGTTGAATCTTGAACCACTGGCTGATGCAGTAGAACTCTCACATGGCATGTCTCCCATAGGATACAACAGCCCGAATAATAAGTTGTGCTAGCTCGATCCACCCTGCACAAGTAAATTGAGCCCAAACTCCACCATAAAACCCTTACATTTAGTTGGATAATCTCTCTGTAACACTATGGAAAATAGAGACTATGGAATGAGAAAAAAAAATAGAGACTATGGAGAACTAGGAGAGAGCCTTGATCACACTGTCTTAGGCCTCAGTGAGGCTTATGCTTCTCCGACACACACCAAAATGCATGCATCTTATATAGTATTACAGGATGGGTTTTCGTGAAGAGGGCTATAGTCGCAATATGTGGCACTTATCCATTGGCTAACTACAACTGTTAGAATTTTCGTTTGTTAAATTGTTATTTAAAAACTGGACAGTTGATTTATGCTAATTTTTATATGGAAGGGATAAGCTATCTCATTCAAATTAAAATTTTACTATAATTTAAGGAAAACAAGCTAATTTTGTGACTGATCCCATAATGTCCATATTAGATAGGTAATACATTCAAATTTCAAAAAAGAATGATTTTGTTTAAACCCCATTTTCTTCCCGCACCCACTTAAATAGTTAGGCAATTTCCAAAATACACTCACCTACAATAATTTAGGAACCTAATTTTTTTAACACCCCCGATTTTCGGAAGCATTATTTAAATCATTTAATAAAAGATTAATTTAGATAAAAAGGATTTCATTCATAATGCACCGTAAATAACATAATTGTCTTAGTTCGATGATAAAATAAACAAAGTACTTTTGTTGGAAAATTATATTACATGTTACAACAAAAAAATAAATAGGTTTAGGTTGAGATCGTGATCCCAATTCTCCTCCTGCACCTGCTCGGTAGCAAATTCCTCCATTCCGTAGTAGGGTTCTTCTTCCGCACCTACAATGCATGGCGTGGAATGTCAGGGCCAATTATATATAGCACCATGAGCGAATAATCACTCAATAGCTAACTCTTACCTCCCAACCCTTACATTATAATCAACCACAGTTCGTGTACATAATTGAATAACATGTAAATGATTATTTATCTAGCCTTTAGCTTACATTTTCGTATAAGTTCTCAACCTAGAGAACAACCTCCCAAGTAACCACCAAGACTATGGCCTAATTCAACTCCCCCCTTGCTTGCCCTGACTGGGAGCCCATATGAAAGGCCTAAGTTATCTACTTAGTCCAATTCATCAAACGCCTCACAAATATGAATTTTCTAGGGAATGACTATACCACTGGGCCCACAAGGAACTGACGGTAACCTCAGGAGTATACAGCCGTGACTTGGTCTATAATACAAACCACTCTTCTATCACCAAATAGTTCTATACAGAGTAATCACAAAATACCATAATTTAGGGTTCCGAATCTCTGTCAATCCATAAATCACAATATCTCCATTTTCATAATCACAAGCTGACTGCCATTCATCTCATCAAATGTTATTTGAAATTCTTATTCACTTTTCCCATTAGATTAACATCTATGTGAATTCTACGCACGAACACCAAACCAGGGCACCTTTTGTCCATTCTAACAATCCAACAATTTCGTGGTAATCGAACACAATATGCGAAGCAAAGCGATAACGATACATTTAAGGGAAAACAATTCACGTAAAATATGCAAGATTGGTCCTTGTGACTTACGGGTTCATCATAAGTTAACACAAAAGTTGATGTTACTAGCTATGTTTCGTTTGGGATTAAATTAACTTTTCGTAAATTAACCTCAATAGATTCATTTGTTGATAGCTTGGGATGATTAATAACTTGCAGGATTTCAAAAATTATCACTCTGACAAGGTTCTGAAATATAATTACTTGGTTTATAACTTCCAGGATTACAATAGTAGTATTGATAATGCCAGTGCCTTCGTGAATCTTCTAATAAGTCCAGGAGTTAAAAGGAAATTTTAACATGTACTACTTCTTTCACAAACAGTGGGATAAAAGTAGGTACAAAACTTATATATATATATTTATAAAAATGTAACCTACAGGTTATCATTTTAGCATTTAAAGTTTATAAGAGGAGTCTTGATCCTAATCTCATATCACCATACTAACCTTCAAATATTAAGGGTTTCTTCTTAACTAAATATTTTATATTAGTCCTCTAATATAATAAATTATTTAATACAATTTTATTTTCCTAGAACTCTAAATATTCCTCTTTATTTTTTTTTTCTCTCTTACTGGTTTTGTATAATTTTGTTAAATTTTTTTTTTCATGGACTTTCATATGTTAAGATACATTTACTCTATGCTACCTTTTACTAAAATGAAACTATTATTTTAATGAAATGATAAAGTTCTACCATTTAGTCTAGGCATGGGAGTGATAGGTTGACATGAGGGGGTGATGGGGGTGGGTATTGGCAGAGATAGGAGGGAGAGAGGGTCTGATTTTCTGGGGTGGAAGGTGGTGCATGTGTGGCATTGGTGTTGGTGGGTGGAGGAGTGGAGAGTGGGGAGGAGAGGGAGGGAGTGGTTGGGATGTATATTTATACCTATGTGTATATATATGTACATAATATACATGTGTGTATATGTATATGTATGAGAATGTAAAAGTATATACATACGTATAGCCCAATCTTCTAGTCCACACCTCCCGTTAATAAGAAAAAAAATGATTTTTTTTGTGTTGCAAATTATTTTTGGAAAATCCGAGCCGTCCAATGTGTTCAGAAGGTGTTTTCAAGGGCTCACGCGAGAAATCTTCAAAAAAAAAATACCAGGAAGGGCTTGATCCAAGCAATTTTCGCAAAAACTGTATATATATATTTTTTGCGAAAACTGCTTGGATCAAGCCCTTCCCGGTATTTTTTTTTGAAGATTTTTCGCGTAGACCCTTGAAAACACCTTCTGAACACATTGAACGGATCGGATCGTCAAAAAAATGTTTGGATCACCGAGGTCCGGAAGTCCGGAGTCTGGACTAGAAGCTTCCCCCATATGTATATAATAGCCATATATATGAGGTGTAAAAGAGTTGGGGTCTAAATTGTAGTAATTTAGGTAATTAGGGTACTAACCGTAGATTAGAAATCAAGAGGTCTAGTGCATAATTAAAGAATACTAACATAATTATCCACATTAAAGGAATTCAATAATCCTAATTTTGTAATTAAAATTCGGATTATTACAAACCACCGTCGGCCACCGTCTTTACCCTTTGCCGTTTGAACATAGCCATCAGCGTACTAGCCCTCCATGTCCAGCCACGTCTCCACACGACCAGATCGAGATCTCATCAAACTGTCTATGTGGTAATCCAAATTTTATTCCAGGTCCATTTGAAGAGAATCTTGGTAAGGATTCAAATACTCATTCAAATACAGAGATTTTTTTTTGATTTCATTGTGTCGCGGGTCGCCATCCTAAAATCATTGCTAAAATGGAGGAGATGTTACGATTGTTGTGGTGGTGAGAAATTTATAGTGTGGTGGTGGCTGTCAAAAAGAAATTCGGTTAAGAGTTATATTTAAAAAATGAGGGTATGTTGGGTTTTTTTTTTCTCTTTAATGGACTGAATTAATCCTAATCTTTTTAGAAGAGTGTAAAAGAAATTAGGGGCGATTTTATTGGGTTCAAAATTTCTCAGGTGCTATCAACTCTTTTGGGGTCAGTATGTGTACGGAGTTTTGTTCCGACTTTAATGGAGTCCCCTCAAGTGTGTGGTGAGATTAGGCCCAAAATTAGTTTAGACACGTGTAGACTGGCCTAGACTCCCGAGTTATAAAAGAAAGTTTTAATAGTAATTTTGAACACGAAAAAGATAAGGGAACCGACCAAAACGCACCGACGGCGTACCGATAGTGAAATGGGGGTGATTTTGGATCGAGCTCATACATCCGTCCGATTGCCTCGATTCCCGCGTAGGCCCACTCGGAATTTGATTCTGAGAACGATGAACGGTTCGGATCGATCGTATGTGACCCACAACGGCGGCACCGACGCCGTCGGTACGCCGTCAGTGCGTTTTGGTCGGTTCACGTAGAAGGGTTCTTTTGAACATCTTAAGCTTATAAAGTGCTGAGATCCCATTGCATAAGACAAAAACCCTCCTTTCGTTCCTAACCAACCCCTTTTGTGATTTTCTAACTAAACAGTCACGCAGTTTTTTGGACTGTAGTTAATGTTCTCTTATGTGGAAATTTTGTGTGATACTGTTAGGAACACAGACGTGGACAAATGCTAACATCTTCAAACGGTCAGATTTGTGAAATTGGGTTCAGTACGTAATAAAAAAGGAGTGTTGAAATTTATGCTGTTCTACTATAGACTACAAATAGAGGAAAACAAGCTTTGCTCCAACTAATCGTCAGTGGGCCCTAAAAATGTGAAAAATTTACTGAAAATGATGGTAATCCTCTTTTCCTTTGGTTTATTACTTTGTCTTTCCTGTTTTCTTCACAGACCTAGTTTGAAATTTTGAATTCAACTCATTCAGTTAATGACTAATTACTCCCAAAAAAAAAAAAAAAGAGTTAATAAGTGATTCTTTATGAATCAAAAAAATTCCTCCAGTCCCAATTTCCTCCTACACCCAGCTAATAATTCCATGCAGTCTGGGATGGAGGGTAAAAAAATTTGCCATTGGGCATCGGGGCAGGGTGTAAAGGCCCGTAAATTCTCTTCTTTCTTTTATTCATTGTTTGTAATGTGAACGAGTTTAATTAAAGTTTAAATTGTGTTTCCGTCAAAGCATTTATATGGATGTGTATATATTTGTGTACCGGGGTTGGTGGAGCATGGAAATACGTGTTATGACGTGGTAACGTAGTTTGAGGGTGTTTGGAATGTGTTATTAGTGGTCGGGGGTTGAACTGGTGTACTAAAATGAAAAATTCAAAATTTTCCAAGAGATACAGGTATCAATAGAGATACCACTACAAGTATCAATTGTTCAAAGGGATTTCAGGACATTTGATACCGGTAGCAATAGCCCTATTGCTACCGGTATCGCAGGCCATTTTTTGCAAATTTTTATACATGCTCAGCACACTTTAAAAAGGGGTTCTTGGGGTCTTTTTCATTCAAAACACGATTTCAAACGGTCGGATTTGTGAAATTCGGTTCAGTAATAAAAAAGGAGTGTCGAAATTTATGCTGCTCTTGTATATAGACTACAAAATAGATGAAAACAAGCTTAGCTCAACTAATCGTCAGTGGGCCCTAAAAATGTGAAAATCTCACTGAAAAATTATGGTAATCCTCTTTTCCTTTGGTTTATTACTGTTGTCTTTCCTGTTTTTTTCCCGGACCTAGTTTGAAATTTTGAATTCAAACTCATTCAGTTAATGACTGATTACTCCCAAAAAAAAAAAAAAAGTTAATAAGTGACTCTATATGAATCAAAAAATTCCTCTTCAGTCCCAATTTTCTCCTACACCCAGCTAATAATTCAACGCTACCAGGGACGCAGAGCCGGATTTGGGCTAAAGCTTGAAAAGCCACCGTTTTAAGCCACTAAATTTTGACGGATTTTGAGGGCCCCCCAGTTATGTAGGTCTATATAGTAATTAGGCCTACATAAAAATTAAAATTAATTTGTTTAATAATTTAAGGGCCAAATTAATTTAAAATAAGGCCCAATTGAAAGGGCCCAAACATGATACTAATTTAGCCCCTATTTTGTTATTATGAAAAACTAAGTGGGCCTAAGTGTTAAAAAAACAAGTTGAAAGATCGTCGCCTACTTATTTCGAGAATATCCTTATTGTTCTTCTTCTTTCGTTTTTTTTTTTTTTTTGGGTCCTTGTAAGCTCATCTATTTTTTAGTGAAAAAAACCTACTACTCTCTTAACCCACTCACAACCCACCAATCAATACTTCATGAATCGGGGAAAAAAAAAACTACGAGGAGAAACTTGATTATGCAAGCTTAATTAGTACATTTGCAGCTAAAAACGCGAGAAAAGTAATCCATAAATTACAGTTTTTAATATAATGTACTCCCTCCGTCCCTTTTTAAATGTCCCCAATGAGAAACATGTAATTTATTGGACGTAAAACATGTATTTTTGTAGAAATTTATTTTAAAATTTTTTTCCAACAAATTAAAGTGCTAATTATATAGGTAAATATATTTTTTTTGGGTCAAAGCATTTGTATGGGCGTGTATGTTTTTGTGTACTGGGGGTTGGTGGAGCATGGAAATACGTGTTATGACGCGGTGACGTAGTTTGAGGGTGTTTGGAATGTGATATTGGTGGTCGGGGGTTGAACCAGTGTAGTAGAATGAAAAATCCAAAATTTTCTAGGAGATACCGGTATCAATAGAGATACCACTACATGTATCAATCGTTCAAAAGGATTTCAGGACATTTGATACCCGTAGCAATAGCCCTATTGCTACCGGTATCTCAGGCCATTTTTTGCAAATTTTTGTATGCTCTCAGCACACTATAAAAAGGGTTCCTTAGGTTCTTTTTCATTCAAAACACAATTCCTAACCCTAAAACTCACCCCTCCACCTTCTCTCTTCACTTCTACCTCAAATCTTGTGATTCTAACCATTCGACCTCAAAACTTCAAGTTTTATGCATTGGGTTTGTGAATCTCTCTTGGATTTCGGGTTTTGCACTCAAGGAGGTAAGAACACTTGGTTTGGGTCTCTCTCTCTCTTTGTACCTTGTTTGGTTGATCATTGTTGTAGATCTCGTAGTGGAGCTTAGAAGGAGGTCGTTTGGTGGGATTTGAACTTGATTTACTTGGTCTTTTTAGGGTTTTAGGTAGGGATCCCTTCACTCTTTCCAAGTGTTTCTGAGTGGGTTTGATGTACGATTTTGACTTATGTCATGATCTCGATTTTTCACATAATTAATATGCATTTTCCATAAATAGAAAACATAATACTTCCATACATCAAATGCTGAATGATGCTATCCTTACACCAAATGGAGCTGATCATCTTAAGTGGAAATGGGAGCAAAACTCAGGTATGTTTACTGTCAAATCATTCTACGATAAATGGGATAGTTCATATAATGCTGCAAATCCAATCGGCCCCCATTGCAAACTGATTTGGAAAAATCTATGCCCATTCAAAGTAGAAATGTTTGTTTGGCAAGCTGTTCAAGGGAAAATTGCCACAGGTAGCGAGTTAATTAAAAGAGGGCTATTGGATAATTATTTAGATAACTCTGAAGGAGTAGGTTTATGTGCCTTTTGCAAAGAAGTTGAGGAAACAACAGATCACTTGTTGGTTAATTGTTTCTTTGCATGGAAAGTGTGGTCAAGAATCATTAATTGGTGGAATATGGTTTGGTTTTGCCCGGGTAACATATACAACCTTTTGTCATGGCGGCTGTTCAGTAAGCTCAAGAGTGTGGAAAGAGGTGTGTGGGACATCAGCTTCTTTGCTGTTCTGTGGTCATTGTGGTTAGAGAGAAACACAATCACATTTCAAGGAACAAAATTTGATTTAGACAATCTGGTGGATAAAATCAAGACGAAAATCGCCTTGTGGTCCAAGGCTAACTTTGATTTAAAGAATTACTCTGTTGAAGACTTCAAGAGATACTTGCAGGGAATTAGGAAGATCAAGGCGCCTAAAATTGTTGTGAAAGACTGAATTCGGCTAAGGAAAGTCCTTGACAAGATGGGATCATATTCTACTGGAATCTGCAGTTATCTTGCTTAATCTACTTCCCTGTAATTTGAGAACTTCTGATTTTTAGTTTTTGTTGGAGATTTTTGAGATGTCTTCTTTTGTAATTAGTGTTATTGGCTGGCCCCTTGCCAACCATTTTTGTTTGGGGTCAGAGCGGCATATGATTGTCCTCTCCATGGGTGCCAACCTAGTTGGGATGTATGGTTTGGTTGTGATGCCTGGTGCTCTCTCCCCTTTAATCATTGTAATCGTTCCTTTACAGTGATTAATAAAATTTCTTGATTATCAAAAAAAAAAACCTTCCAAATGCTCACTATAAGGGTCCACAATTAGTTCCATGGTTTCATACCCATGTCCCATGATATTAATAACATGAAATGAAGTTAGAAAATCGTTACATTCTTCCCGTCGTCAAAAGAAATATCGAATGGTAGGGTTACGATTTTATCTCAAAAAAAAATATATATATATATAAAAAAGAGAATATTCTTGAGATAACAAAATAACTCTTCGTGAAAGCCTTCAATAGTCCATGCACATCACACACTTCAACTCATGCTCCTTGGTGCGTATCTGAAAATGATAGGGTGAGCTATACTATAGAGAAACTTCTACCAAAACTAAATGCATGTGAGATGAATCTGCATACCGGAATGGAGAGGCGGATAACAAAGGATAACTTTAAGAGCACATATGTACCAATTGAAAAAATAGACTATACATCCTCCACTCAAAAAATCTCTTTTACATTGAACTCATTGCACCCGATACGCACCCACTCTTCTCATTCGTGTGAACACACCCAATTCATCACGTTCATCATTTATTCGTCATTATAAGCTTTAGAGATTCCTAGCAACTCACTTGAAAGTGGTCCTAGAGTAATTCCGGGCATCGAATGACCCCATGTATTCTTTCCCATGGCCAAGGCATTTTCCTAGCAACACATTCGTTGGTTGGTCCTAGTGTCATTCCGGGCATCGAGTGACCCTGTGTACATCATTTCGATTATTCATTCTCATTTAAAGTTTATCAAATCCGCTAGTGTTTCGATTCATCCAAACGTGTTGATAAATTATTTATAACCTGAGTGCCAAGGAAGTCATCATGAGACCTTTCAGATTGGTCAAAACTGAGCAACAACAACCTGGACTTGATTTTCCTCACCAAAAACTCATCTATAAAGTTCAAACTCAAATTTTGGTGGCACTAATTGAACAAAGATACATGGTAAATGATGGAAATGAGACCATTCAGATTGGAAAAAACTGAGCAACAACAACCCGAACTTGATGTTCCTCACCAAAAACTCATCTATAAAGTTCAAACTCAAATTTTGGTGGTACCAATTGAACAAAGATACATGGTAAATGATGGAAACTTCAACGAGGCAAGGATTCAAACAACCAATCAACCAAATGACTAAAACAAAAGGGTTTATCAAGAGATTTTCAACTAAACAAGAGAGATTGATTTAATTGGGGAGTAATACCTGCAACAATCATTCAAATACAATTAGAGATGATAGAGATTCCCCTACCTCCAGATGGTTTTGAGCAAAACCCCAAATCTAGCCAAAACTCTAACTTTAGATCTTCAAATCCATAAAAAATAAGCCTCCCTCGAGCTCCCTTCCGCGATTCATGCTCTTCAACACCAGATAATGAAGGATTTGAAGTTGATTGACAAGGGTTTGAAGAGTTTGGGGTTGATTTTGGGAGGAACATGTAGAGAGAGAGAGAGAGAGAGAGAGAGAGAGAGAGAGAGAGAGAGAGAACAACTGTTTGAAATGGGGGAGAAAATGAAAATTTTCTCCTCCCCAAGGCTTATATAGGGTAATTACACCCTCGCCCCCTCAGCTTAATAAAGTGCTACCTATAAACTCACATTTATGGCACATTGGACTCCCATAGTAACTCAATTATCAATTTAACATGAAGCCCCAATTTTATTTTCTAATTATTTTTATCAAAATATTACAAGTCTTTACAACTTAGACATAATCTCTCTCTCTCTCTCTCTCTCTCTCTCTCTCTCTCTCTGATCGAAAACCCTTGAAAACTTACTTGATTTCTCATGTTAGGTGTTAAACTCGCATTTTTTATTATTCCTATGGTGAAAATTGTAACCGTACATGCTTACTTGACACAATGTGACATATATTGAATTGACCGACACAACAACATTTTGGAAGGCTTGTTTAACAATGATTGACACTGTATGGAAATATATGGCTTCAAGGGATATGTTTGAACGAAATGGAATATGTTTTGAATGAAACAAAAAGGGACATCTGGTATTTTGAGAAAATGAGAAGTGTATGATTTTAAAAGTTGGATTGATGATACTAGGGCCACCATTCGGTGTGCCCCTAGGCATGAGTTACGAGATCTGTGAATCTTGGCAGCGTTTACGAGGCCCATGAAACTCAACAGAGGGCTATGAGGACCTATGGAGATGTCTCGAATGCTCAGCAGGGAATACGAGGCCCAAGAACTCGGCAGGAGAATTCTGGTCCAAAAATTTCTGGTTATGGAGATTTGGAAAATGATGGAATTTGAAATGAAGAGAAATGAAAGATATGTTTTGGTTGATACTTGGACTTGACAAAAAGAGTTTTTAAGACACGTGACACATTGGTCCTAAATTTGATCTTATATCGTCGTTTCATTTTGTTGCTTGCCTATGCATTTGTCGCACCATCTTCGTGCTCATATCATCTCATATGTATTTAGAGATTGTCGAAGATTTTTCTCCTGGGCTAGTTTAGCTCAACCCTTCATTTTCAGGTACAAATCAAAGAGCATGGCATTGAGTGCTTGGATTGCATATCAACTCTTTTGAAATGATACAAAAGACGAGTTATTTGATCATCTCATAAACTCTATTTTTGGTAGATGAACTTGTAACTCCATTTCTCTCTTTTGACTTGGATGAATATAATAACTTAACACTTTCAATTCATGAGTTCTTATGGGACACGGGTATATGGTTACCAAACTTAGTTTGTGGAACATTGTGGTGAGACTTTTGGAAGTAAGTGTTTGAAAGTATTATATTAGCTTATTGTGTAAAGTTTTATTTATTATGTTGAAAATCGAGGGCGTGACACAGGGACATGGACGGGAGATGATCAGATGAATTCGGAGATCGGCGACAGAGATAATGATATCCATGCCTAAAACTTAAGCGTTTTCTCCCCCCTAATGACTTATGTATTCTCTCCCTCCTTAAGTCTTAGGTTCGAGTCCCATTGCCCATAAATCTTGAGGCCACCTCAACCCAACACTTAAAGGTGCAAAAACAACTGTAGGATGGGCTGCAGGAATTTAGATCGTGATGCATGCAAGTTGGCTGGGCATACCTTGCATGATCAAATGGAAAGAAGGGAAAAAAAATTCTTGAAATTATAATACTTTATTGCTTGATTTTCTTAATAAGAATCAAACAATGGGGCATCTTAAAATAGAGTAGGGAATAAGCAGGGGCGGAGCCAGGATTTTGGTTTAGGGGGGGGCAAGAATTAGACGCGTTCAGGGGGGTGCAAGGATTTTGGTTCAGGGGGGGCAAAAAAAAAAATCAAAGAGGGGTCAATTAGCAATTTTGTGAGGTATACTAGTGAAATTCCTATAGAAATTTAGGGGTCAGGGGGGTCAACTGACCCCTCTTGTCTCCATGTGGCTCCGCCCCTGGGAATAAGGTACAAAGGGAGTAAATTGTTTTTTAAAATAGAGATAAAAGTAGCTATTTGAATTGAAATTTTTGTTATAAATATACTAGTTGAAGGCTCCATGCACGCATGGAGTCTCGTGCTCGTGCTTTTGTACTTTGTTTTTATTTCCTTCTGGCCAACCAACATCTTGCCCAAAAAAAACAAAAAAAAAAAACAAAGGAAGCCCATTTTCTGCTATTTATACTTCAAGGAAGTGTACAACTAAAAAACATTAACATCGGATTGTATAAGTGCTGCCTCCGACTGCCAGTTTTGAATACCAAAATTGAGCAATGCTAGATGCTTAGATACCGGACATTCCGAAATGTACTCAAATATAGATTAAATCAATTACTTGTAACACCAATATACAAAATTTATTCAAATAAAGGATACTTCTTCCTTTTCTCCCTGAATTTTTTTTATTTTTTTGAACTGAGTTCATGTATCCAATTAGCTGTTTTTCTCCATGATTTTTGTACTGTCATATGTCATTTCTACACACTTCCTTTGATATAAACTATTATGGATTCTAAAATTTGCTGAACAACACGAAGCCATAGTATTGCCTTGCAAAATTTGGTCGTCGCTGATAAACTCTTTGACCTTTCTCAAAGTTCTTAGGTTTGAGAACTTTGAGATTATATACTTCTCAGCCTCTTCATCAACCTCTTCCTATGTATTACAGATTACTTTGAGAACTAAAAAGTGAAACAAATAAGACAGGCTCAAGCTACACTACATATATAGACCAAAAGGATTATGGCATCTCGGTATCATTTTCATGGGCAATCCCAGTTTCTTTTAAAAGACAAGCATACATAGAATCTAATAATGACTACATTGAATAAGATATGCATGTCTCTCTCTCTCTCTCTCTAATTTAATACTCCACAATGGAGGAGATGAACCTAGATATAAATGCATACATTGAATAAGTGCATACATAGAATCTACATTGAATAATTGCATACATAGAATCTAATAATGACTACATGCAATGGATTAAAATCATGTGTTTAATGCATACGTTGAACCTTGTAAAATGTGTTTAAAATCATGACTACATGCATGGAATCTACATTGAATAATTGCATACATAGAATCTACATTCAAGGGTGGAAAACGTGAATACTAATCACGGGTTTGAAGCGAAAAAAAAATGGTAGGATTTCCTTTTAATATAGTAGGATATACTCCCTACTTTAGGTTGTACCTCTCTAGTGTGTCGGCGCACTGTAAATTTTTTTTGGAAGCTAATATATTGACCATCCTTGTTTGTTCAATGATTAATGTTGGCCGTCCAAGAGAGGCTAGTAATATCCGATCAATTTTATTTTTGTATAGAATGATCTACTCAACAAGCTCTACAAACTGAACGATATATGTAACAACGACGAGATCTCGATAAAACGTACCAAATTGTACTCCACCCGTAGTGCGTTGGCACACCAAAGGATCCCTTGTCGGGACCCAGAGGACGCATGAGTTGGGGGTGTAGGCCCTTCAACTTTATTTTCTTGCCAAAAGTTCACGTTTAAAACTTGAGGTTATTTAATGTTAAATTTGGCGTACAAACTATGCAATCTTGGAGAGTTCATCTCGTGTCCCTCCCAAAGACAAATAAATTGAGTAATAAATTTTGCAAGGAATCACACGTGAAGACCAAGAGAGAAATAGAATCACAGTCTACTGTAACTCAGAGAGAAAGATCGGGTTTCTCGTTTTTAGCATCAATAGCTAAAAGACAATTTTTTTTCTTCTGCTTTGGCTTAAAAGCCAAAAACTAGATTATTGGATTATTAGTTTTGTCTTTATTCAAATTTTTTTTGCATTTGTTAGTTTTGCGTCAAGATTTTGTGGTTTCTGGATTTCTCTCGACGAGACGAATCTAACAAGTATAAAATTATGGTCAAAACTCAATTTGTTTTTAATAAAGCCAAAATTAAACCAATAAACTGGTTTATTTTGATTTATTTTCGGCTTTATTCAAAAAACTATTACTTTTGACCACAATTTTATACTTTTTGGATTCGTCTCGACGAGAGGAATCCAGAAACCACAAAATCTTGACACAAAACTAACAAATGCAAAAACAATTTGAATAAAGACAACGAATAATCCAATAATCCAGTTTTTGGCTTAACCAGTTTTTCAAAAGATTTTAGCACCCAGTTGCTAAAATCATGATATTTCAAATCAAAAAATGAAGTGGTTCCGTGTATCGTTTTTCGATTTTTTTCGCTCCAAATTAAATTACTCCTCGTGTACTTTAATTTGGTGCAAAAAAAATCGAAAAATGATACACAGAACTACTTCATTTTTTGATTTGAAATATCATGATTTTAGCAACTTGGTACTAAAGTCAATATGTTTTTCATTTCATTAGCTATAAGCTAAATTGCTCAAAGCCAATTTTATCTCACATACTCATTTTGCTAAAAACAAGTTGCTAAAATCACCGTGTTATTTTTAGCAAATGAGAACAGAGAAACTCAACCGTAAATTGAAGAGAGGTCGAGGAATGAGAGTTTAGGACCTGCTAGGAATACATCAAAGTGTACTCATTTTCATCCCTCTCACAAGTAATGGTAAGACTCGCACTACTATTTAGAGGGTTAAAATCACTCGTGGGAGATGATGTAAAAGTAGATGTAAATTTGGATGTGTGCTTACCATTTTTTTATTTTTAAGGAAACGAAAAAATATATTCATAACCAAATAGTAAAAAAGAACCCAAAAGGTCTGAACAAAAAAAAGAAAAGAAGATGAACAAAAAAAGAAAAAGAAAAGAGAAACAAAATAAAATAAAATCAACAAAAAAATAAAATAAAAGTATCTCTCTATTGGAAGTCATTTATGTTACCTATTTGAAATAAAATCAACAAAATATCATGTCATGTGATATTTGTTTTTATCACGATATCGATATCCGATCAACATTATTTTTACTTTTGTTGATAATCACGATGAAACTAAAAGATCCAAAAATATTTACCCTCCGCTCGCGTTAAAGGACTAGAGAAAAAAATACTCTCCATTGTAGGAATTTCTCCCATCAATAAAACAAGAACTTAATAAAACAAATTGCATTTTTATCAAACAAATCTCAAACTTTTCTTTCATAAATTCAAAAAGCTTAATGATATCCAGTAATTTACAGAAAAGTTTGAATTTTTTTGATGAAAGATTATTTTATTCTTGAGTTCGATCCAGAATAGCAATTTTTTTTTGGGGGGATGAACGTTGTAATAAATGCATGAGAACAAAAAACACTGTACATTGGAATAACGAATTCGAAAAGGCACATTAACCCCGACGGCACGGACCACCTTTTGTAGCATTTATTTAATAATGGTCAGAGCAAAGTGAATGAAGAAATTGAACCCTTCTATATGCACCGATTGTCTTGCACATACCACGTACCGACGGCGTCGGCGGCGCCGTTGTGGGTCCCAATCGGTCGATCCGAGCCGTTCATCGTTATCAGAATCGAATTCCGAGTGGGCTTACGCGGGAATCGAGACAATCGGACGACTGTATGAACTCGATCCAAAATCACCTCCATTTAGCTGGGATCGACCGGTTGGGACTCACAACGGCGCCGGCGACGCCGTCGGTACGTGGTCTGTACATTTCCGTCGGTTCCCTTATCTTTTTCGTGAAGAAATTAAAGCCAGTGAGACATAGGAAAAACCTATGGTTACCGAAGGATGTGTCCAGAAAATGTACAGAGCATGCTTGGGGATTCAGTTTTGGATTCCACACGAGTGATCCGAACCGTTCATTATTCTTCGAACATTTTTCCGAGGGGTCCCACAAAATTTCAGCTCAATCGGATGGTTAGAAGTGCTTGAACCAAAATCCCACCGTTTCAAGCACAAAGTTTTTGATTGAAACGGTGGGATTTTGGTTCCAACACTTCTAACCGTCCGATTGAGGTGAAATTTTGTGGGGCCCCTCTAAAAAATGTTCTAAGAATAACGAATGGTTTGGATCACTCGTGTGGGACCCAAAAGTGGATCCCAAAGCATGCTCGGTACATTTTCTGAACATCTCATTCTGTACATGTAGTCGGGGTCCGTGAGACATAACAACACCACCTTGTACTGCGTGACTCGAACCTCCTCTTTTTGGTTCCTAGGAAAGAGTAATTAATACAGTAAATTAAATTTTGTCACGAAGGATCAATGTCTCATTTATTAATTACATACCTACCTTCGGTATAACCCCTATTTGGTCCAGTCAGTCAATAACTTCACAATCAACTGCCTTCTGGAGTCTGGAGAAAGTCTTTTTTTAATTTTATCCAGTCTTTTTTTAATGTTATTCAACTCAGGATTCTAGGGTTCCATCTGTACATATAAAAATGGGTTGGTTTTTGTAATAATCTAACTTATAAAAATATTAGTTATCAACTAACACTATCGCAACTGACTAGTTCATGTGATAGAGCTCTTAGATGCTCACACTGCATCCCGAGATTGAGTCTCATTCCTTCCCCCATGTAATAGATTAGGAATGATGAATGACAAAAAAAAAAAAAAAAACTAACACTATCGTTCGGGCAAAAAAAAAAAAAACTCTAGACTTGCAGTAGCCAATGGGTACCAGATGCGATGGCATTTCCTTAACTCTTCTAACGGGGAGGTCTCGTGTCCGAGCCTCACGATAGACGAGGTGATGTTTCGGGTTTATACTTTACGTACCTTCTTGTAAGAAACCAATTTTTTTTTAAATAACAATTCCGATTAATTATATTATTTAAAATATTGTTTATTTAATTATCTAATAAGCCAAAAAGGTTTCTCAATTAGTGTTACATAATTGTATATAGATATTCATGTTTTCTAAAATGGTAAACAATTTCGATTAAATATATCACTCACCTTCATTCCTATGGCCATGTTTGTTTAGTGGGATTTGGGGGTGGGATAGAGTGGCACCCAAAATCCCATGTTTGGTTTCCTTGTTTTGGATGGGATTTGAAATCCCTAACCAAGTTTTATCCCAATCCGTATGGGATATAAAATCCCATGTTTGGTTTCCTTATTTTTGATGGGATATGGGTTTTCCAATGGCTAAAACAACAAAAAAGTGCTTTCCAGTGGCTATATCCTGTTCCTGTTGAAGACAAACACCGGATATTGATTTTCTCCATCCATTGATATTCTGAGCAATATCCCACCCATATCTCATCCATTTATCTCCAATCAAACAAAAGAGGCCTATAACTAATCATAACTAGTGGCAACCCTGATGAAATCAATTGGAGTATCCTAACTAAACACATCCCTTACAGCCATATTCAACCCATCATGAACAATTACAAACGTTTAACCATTTTTGGTCTTACTTTTTCTAGCCAATGAAATCCTAACGCACCACTCCCTAAACACCCTTAACCTCTAAATTATCCTAACGCACCCGAGTGCGATTAATTTTGTTCACCTTCTTTAAAAAAATGTGAGCATTACACTCCCACTTATTTGTTGAAATAGTCCTGATCCCACCCTTACAATATACTTTTTGGTAAGAATGACATTACCTTTTGTGGAATTCACACTATCTCAACCAATAAGAGAGGGATAGTGAAGAAGGTGAACAAAATTACGCACCACTCCCTAAACACCTTCCCTTAACATCTAAATAATTAGCCACACTAGTACATCCTATGGTCCACAAGGTTTTAAGCCTAACTAATACACCCTATTTACACCTCTCGCTCTCTTGGGCTCTGTTTGTTTTGACGTAAAATATTTTAAATGTAAATTTTTTTTATTGTAAAATAACTTTGATAAAAATTATTTCTTTTACTTCTGTTTTCCGGTGTTTGGTTCACATTTGGAAAATATTTGGTATGACTAGAGAGAGAGAGAGAGAGAGAGAGCAAGCAAAGAGAGCAAAGTGGGTCTTCACATACACACACACCCTTAATCAAATCCGAGCCCCAATAACACACCCGAGCCAAACTCCAAACCGAGCCCCAATAACACACACTCCAAACCCGAGCCAAACTCCATCATTTTCGATAATCTTCTTTTTTTTTTGAACTGAAAAAAAAAAAAAAAAGAGAAGATTATCAAAAATGATGGAGTTTGGCTCGGGTTTGGAGTGTGTGTTATTGGGGCTCGTTTTCGATAATCTTCTTTGATGCCTCATTTTCGCAAAAACGGTCAATTTAACCTTATTTCTTTGGAACAGAGGTAGAAACCTCTTATTTAACTTTCCCTAAGTATATTATAGTCCATAAATATTATTTTTAGAGCTTTTTAGAGGTCAGCCCCGTAATTTAGGTTTGGACATAAATTAGTCCACATCTAATTGTTTCCGTTTTTAAATTAGTCACACAATTCCAAATGTACGCATGTAAACATTAGAAAGTTATCCCATGCTCATGGAGTATTGTCATATGTTTGAACCATTAATGTATGATTGGTCCTTTTATTTTATTTGTTGTGATTTGAACAACACATTAATACGTGACATATGGTGAATGGTTGGAACAATATTTCGACACTATTGACTAATTTACTGTATTCATTACTTTCACTCTCTACTTTCAAATTTCAAAATACTATATCATATCTTTTGTTGTATTTGAAAAACTTACATTTTTTAATCCTACTCGGCGAGATCTACTAAACAAGATCAATATTGAATATGAAACTATGTAAAGATAAAAAAAAAAAATTATTTGAAGTGGACAATCACTGTAAATTGTGTGAATCGTTGTGAACTACGTATAGTTCATATAGTATCAGTACACACTAAAATGTACAGTTCATATAATCTTATCATACAGAGTTCATATAGGGTTATGCAGTTCACATAGCGTAATCACACAGTTTACATAGCTCTACCACACACAAAAATACACAGTTCACATTGCCTTATTATACAAAGTTCCCATAGGCCTTGTTTGTTTGGGGGGGATTTGGGGGTGGGAATTGGGGGTGGGTTGGAGTAGGCCCCATTTTCCAATGTTTGTGTTCCATTTTTTGCATGGGATATGAAATCCCTACCAAGTTTTTGTCCCCATCCGTACGGTATATAGAATCCCATGGGGGGATTTGGATGGGATTTCCCCATTTTAGTGCAAAAAACCGGATATCCCGAGCAATATCCCGTCGAACACAAACACCGGATATGAATTTTGCCCATCCATTGATATCCTGAGCAATATCCCAAGGATTTCATATCCCACCCATATCCCATGGGATTTTATATCCCATCCATTTATCTCCGGCCAAACAAAGGAGGCCATAGAGTTATACAGTTGACATAGATAGTCTGTATACACTTTACATAGTCTAACCACACAGTTCACATAGCCTCACAACACTCTAAAATACACAGTTTACATAGCCTTATCATACGGTGTTCACATAGGGTTAAATGCAATTTTATTTAGACAATTCAAATAGCATCAGTACACACTTCACAAAGCCCAACTACACAGTTCACATTAGCTCCAATATATGGAATTGGGGACCCTGTAGTGATCTCAGATTAGACGGCCAAGAGAGCTCACTACACGCATGTAGTGAGCTCACTCACTGCAGGACCCCCGAATCCCCAATATACACTAAAATACACTTTAAAAAGCAATTTGGCTAGGCTTTAGGAAATCACAAGCTTCAGCCTCTGTTTTCACATGGAGGTAAGTTCCTTTAAGCCTTGGATCTTGAATCAATTCATTACTGATTCAATTGAACAAATGACCATTTTACCCTTATATCTCACCAAACGACTATTTTATCTTTATACATAACCAAATGACCATTTTGCCCTTATACTTAGTCAAATATCCATTTTACCCTTATGCTTAGACAAATGACCATTTTACCCTTATACTTTATCAAATGACTATATTACCTAATACTAAAGCAAATTACAATACTACCCTTATGTCTTACCCCCTCCATCCCATATTTGATAGTCCCACTGGAGGATTTCAACTTTTTAAGGAAACACGATGATTGCATTAAAAAGTGTTCAACTTTCCATTTATGTCCTTTCACAAGGTGAATTGATTGATGTAGCCAATTGTTCTTTAATTTAAATAAAAGGGTAATAATATAATTTTATCAAGTTTCTATGGCTTATTTTGGAAAGTGGACATACATTTCGGGACATCCCAAAAAGGAATATGGGACTATCAAAATAGAATGGAGGGAGTATTACATAACCAATTTACCCCTCTAAACTCTAAGGCTTACAAAATGCTAAACGCATTTATGGGCTAAATCAAAATAAACCAAAAGTCATATGGACAAATCCCGAACAAATTACATGAACTTTGTGTGTGCGTTGAATTTCGTTATTGCTATATTTGTTAATAGTTTGATACGATCATGGATGAGATTGTTGTATTTGCTAGAAAGGATAATTAGGTTCGCTAGGATGTGAATACATTTGCAGAGATCATATAGAAATTACTAAATTAAAGAAAACTTGAAATGTTAAGAAAGAAATGTGATGAAATTCGGGAAGGCTTTCCTGTAGAATTTGGGTATTAGAATGGTGAAACCAGAGTCTACCCAGCTGGTAGGTCCTAAAAGATGGTTTGCGATCCAGAGCTTGTGGTAATGAAATTTGTGGAACTAGAGTCTGGCCAGCTGGTAGGTCCTTAAAGATGGCCAGTTGATTCAGAGCTCGTGGTTAGAATTGTAATCTGGCCATCCGGTAGGTTGTGAAAGATGGTTAGCGAATCCAGAGCTTGTGTTTAGAAATATTTTGATACTGTTCAAATAACGAATAACCATAGTTTGAATGGGTAATATGAGAGAATGATTCTTTAAGGGTTGAGATTTTAGAAATCATGTTAGTTAAAGGCTAGATTAATGAAATGAATTATACGTTCTTTAATTATGTACATCTTTATATGTAAACTGTAGCTGATTGTAATTTAAGAGTTCGTGGGTAAGAGTTAGCTATTGAGTGATTTATAACTCATGGTGCTATTGTTGCCCTTGACATTTTATGCCAGATATTGAAAGGAGAAGAAGGAGAGTCGTACTACCGAATGGAGGAATGCCCTGCTAAACAGTTGAAGACTACTGAGATCTAAACTTGAACCTCTAGAGATCTATTGCCTCGCTTGTTTTGTGGGACAAATGAATTTAATTTCCCAAACAAGTACTCTGTTATTTTTGTAATCTTATTATGATCACTCTTCTGTTACTCTTAAGTTTAATTAAGTTAATCATTTTAAATTCAAATGAATCTTTTCTAATGAATAATTTAATAATCCTTTCAAAAAATGAGGGCATTGCACTTCCCCTGGATATAGATTAGTGTAACTTATTGCAATATTTAACAAAAAAAAAAAAAAAAGAAGGAAAAAAAGAACTGTCTGGACATGCACTAGAAATTTCTGCTCTAAACAAATTTAAGGATCCTTTGAAAAAGAAAAACTAATTTTTAATTGAAGCCTTAGGTAAAAAGGAGGATTATGAATTTTGAATAAAAAATTGATACATTGGATTAAACACTTACAGATATTCGATTGGACTGATAATTTTTTTTTTGTAGATACTCTTAAAAAAATATTTTAAAAATAATGAACGTTTCTGATCATTTGTCTTGGCCCGAAAGTGAGACCCGCAAACCAGCCTGTGCACATCGCTTCGGCGCCCATAGATTTAGCCTATTTAGAAGTTTGCAATTGATTTTAGTGGATCGATATTTCTGAATAGAACAGTTCACTCGTGAGCTTTTTTTTATTTTATTTTATTTTATCAAATGAGCTATTTAGGCAGTTAAAGCCATAGCTTTGGGAATGACGAACTTTTTTTTGACAAAGTTTAAGTTCACCAATTGCTATCTTTGTTGCCAAAAAAATGACAGAGCCATCTGCGGTGCATGCCTTATTGCGTTTGGTGGGTTTCGCTACGCATTTTGACAATCAAAATTGTTGATTTTGTAGCTGTTGGCACAAACATTATCCATTCTGGAATCAGGTTGATCGAACATTGGTAGTAATTTTAAAATTTTTTACATTTTCCTAAAAATAAATGGATTGTTAAAATTCTTCCCGGTAGTCAATAAAACTAACACTTGTCGATGACCGATAAATCTGATTTTTTGCATGAATAATTTAGAGGTCTAAAGCTAAAAAATGAACGACGAGAATGGAAAACCTAAAGGAAAGGTAAAAAGAAATTAAATTTGATGGCTCTGCTATAGTTTCAAGATATAGGAGTTAAAGTTGCTATTCACTATTCACTTTTTTAACTTTTTCCAATTTCAAAAGTAGAAAAACTTTGGAAGCACATTTATTTTCAACCCTGCTAAGTTTGTAATGTGAAGCATTTAACTACTCCCTCCGTCCCATTTTAAGTGGCCAATATAGGAATACGTACAATTTCGAACTCCTACAAAATATATTTCTCTATACAATTTTTTAATTTTTTTTATACCAAATTAAAGTGCTCATTGAGGACTTTAATTGGTGCAAAAAATTGAAAACATTGTACGGAAGTAGATTTTTTAACGTCCAGAAAATATACATTTCTCAAAAATGGGACGTAAGGAGTATTATTAACTAACATTGAAAATAGGTAAAGCAAGTTTCTGAAAATTGGTACTGTCAAATTTCATTTTTTTATAGTACTCAAATGCTTTTCTCCTTCTCCATGTAAAAAGAACAATTTTTTTCCTTCTTGAAAGTACTGTAAAAATTAGTAGTATTTATAGAGAAATACACCAATATATATATCCACCCTGCCGCATGCCTCATCGTCCGTGGGTAAAAAGAAGGACAATATACCTGCACAACATCATTTTTCTCGGATTTCCATGGGAAAATAATTACCAGGAAACACAGAAAAAGGTGATGGAATTAAATTTCCAAGAAAAGGAAATACTCCCTCCTACTAGCTTTCCATTTCAAATCCTTGTTCTTTCACAAAAACGAGGTGTCACGCCTGAATCCGGGGGAAACGGGGGGGCTGCTGCACAGCCAAGTGCTGTGCAGCGTGCTGTGCACGCACGGCGCGGCCGCGCCGGCCACTTTCCGGAGATCCGAGACGTTCACCGGATACCTCTCGTTGAGTACTATAAGTGTTTAAAAAATCAACTTGGCCGGATATCATTAAGTGCCTAATCGGAACACAAATAGATTGAAATGAAATGGAACACAAATGTACATAAAACACTGGATCCAAATCAATAAACCCATTTTTTTGAATCTATTTGTGTCCGATTAGATACTTAACGTTATCCGATCAAGTTGATTTTTGGTACACTTACAATACTCGACGAGGGCTATCCGGTGAACGTCTCGGATCGCCAGAACGTAGCCGGCGAAGCGGCGCCGTGTGGCTGCACAACACGCTGCACAACATTTGGCTGTGCAGCACCCCCCCAGAATCCGAATCCGGGGCAGACGTTGTGCGGTAGGTGTTGTGCGTCATGTTGTGCGACAAAACTACGTCGTTTTGCTCATTTTCTTAGTATATCCAAGGACCATGTTTGGAGAGTTAAGTGTGGGGTTTAATTTTGAGGTTCAATTTTAGGGAATTTAGGCTCTTTGGGGTAGGGTATAGTGGGTTTAGGCACTTGGATTTATGAACTTTGGGTTTAGGCATTTCAGGTTTAGGCACTTTGTAATGGTTTTTTCTTCCTCCAAACAAGACCCTTGGAAGCTTTGCAAGTGTGCACAAAAATCAAGCAAAATGACGTAGTTTTGCCGCACAACATGGCGCACAACACCTACCCCATAGCACCCACCCCGGATCCGTCACGCCTCTGCACAAATAGTACACCTGCACTACATATATACATTCACACACACACAATCTTATACTCCTTCCATCACATTTTAAATGTTCCTTACGTATATTCATGTCATTTTCAAACGTTTATATTTTTTTATTGGTAAGGTTTTCAAAGTTTTTTAAAATTTTGTCTAATAGAACTACTCCCTCCGTCCCATTTTAAATGCTCCCTACGTATATTCGTGCCATTTTCAAACGTCTATATCTTTTTATTGGTAAGGTTTCGAAAGTTTTTTAAAAATTTTGTCTAATAAAATTAATTGAGATCTATCAAATAAGATCCATATTGCATATAAAATACATTATAGAATGAAAACTATAAGAGTTTTAAAAAAACATGCATAACCGTAGGGAGCATTTAAATTGGGACGGAGGGAGTAATTGAGATCTATCAAATAAGATCCATATTGCATATAAAATACATTATAGAATGAAAACTATAAGAGTTTTAAAAAAACAAGAATAACCGTAGGGAGCATTTAAATTGGGACGGATAGAGTATCTATGGACAAAAATATTATGGTACGGATAGTCCATCATTGGGTGTGCGCGGCCCACTCCGGGCTTTCTAATCTAAGCCGGTTTTCCAGGTAATTGATTTTCGCACTCTCATTGTTTATCGTCGCATTCCATTTTTTTTTTTAATTATATTCTAATGTGAGTTTACAATGTTATTCTTCCAAATGCAAAAGAGTATACAAATGGAAAGGTTAATTTTGTGAATCCACATTACAAAAAGTTAAAAAAAAGGGATCGGGGTGCAATTATAAAATGGGAGAATATGAAAATTACTAATAGTTATTCAAGTTGCCTTGTATAAAAATTAAGCTCAATCAAATAACTGCAATTACTTAATCTAATTACCTAACTTTGTTTCAAAATTCATTCAGAATTGAACATCTTTAATTCTAAATGAAAATCGAAAAATGGGATCGATGACAAACATGGAATAAAATTTTTTTTTTTCAAGACAACATCTTGTAAAAAAAAAAAAAAAAGAGTTACTGGACGAATTAAATCATTGTGTATGAGACTCTGGGGTGGGACCACAAGTGCATCGGTACCTATCGGCTTTGTTCGGTTTTAGTTTTGAGGGAGAGTTTTGGGGGTAGTGAGTAGAGAGAGATCGAATTTTTTATTTATTGGGGACCGTGCAGGGTGGTGGGTCTTGAGATCCAAACCGAACAAGGTGATGGTGTCCCATATTTGTTTTCTACCACACATTTGGACGAGGCTTATACAATTTGTTTGAACCCACAAATAGACTGTGTTTTCACTATGATATTTTTACTATTTTCAATGGTATTTTTTTTACAAGTAATTCTTTATATATACTTTATAAAAATATCATTTAGCCCAAACGAACACCAACTTTTTAACTATAACAATTTTTTTTGATTGTGCAAAAACTCTAGTGCATAAATAGCTTGTATATTACACGTAAAGTACACGTATTTTATGAATTAAAATTTTGACACAATCAAAAACAGTTTTGACATTATCATTTTTTCCTTTTTAAGTAGAAAGTCAGCTTTACTAGTAGTTTTTTCACGGAGATGTTTGCCAGAGTGGATTTGTGTCTGTATATATACCCTCTTCTTTCTCTCTCTACCCTTGAATTCAAACCCGCACCAAGTAAATCCCGAACCCATTACTAAAACCCATCTTTTCAGTCCCAAAAAGCACATTTCAGACAAAGAGAAAAACAGAGCAAACTCACATAGACTCTAGAGAGAGAGAGAGAATGTCAATAACAGCTACTACGAGAAAACCCAAATGGCACCCAACAGTACCACTACCACCGAGCCCCAAGATCCTCAACTTACCACGGCGGAATCGCCGGAAACAACCCAGAAAGGCAGCGGGAAAGCCGCCACCTGTTGCCGGAGATCTCAAAGGAAGGCTGGATTTACTGTTCGATCAAGAGAGGGCGTTTTCGAGGAGTGTTCCAGTGGTTTTGTTGAACTCTGGTGGTGACGGTGAGAGGAGAGAGAGAGTTGAGGAGAGAGAAGAAGGAGGTGGAGGTCGAGGTGGGGTGGGGGAGGAGGAGAAATGGAGGTTTCAGGCGGAGATGTTGAGAGCGGAGTGTAATTTCTTGAGGGCAGAGAGAGAGTTTGCGTTGAAGAAATTGGAGAGGAATAGAGTGAAGATGGAGAAGACTCTAAGATCTGCTGTCAACACTCTGGTTTCTGTTAGTCTCTCTCTCTCTCTCTCTCTCTCTCTCTCTCTCTCTCTCTCTACATTATTTTTAATTGGTTAAAAGTCTCTGTTTTTTTATTTTTTTATTTTTTAATATATTACAAATACTTTGAATTACATTATACGAGACGAGACGTAGCAGCCCATAATTATACTAAATCCAACAGCAACACATAACGAAACAGAGAACTCCATTCATGAAAATTGAAAGAAATAATCAATATTTGTTGTTTGCATGTATTGACCCCTGACCTTCCTATTGTTTCTCTTAGCCTCTCATTTTTTTGCTCGAGAGTCAGGTGTCCGTGCCAACTTACGAAACCTCAACCGGTCCTCCAGTCCAATCAATAGGTAGGCTATCCACGTCGGGGCTAGGGTTCAACGAGTCACAGAAAATTACTTTCTTGCAGCTTTTATCTCAAAAATCGAATCTGGTGAACTGTGTAAGGAGCAAACTCACCAACCAATTGGACTAACCTTGAGGCTATTCTCTCTTTGTTTTCGGATTAAATGCGATTTGTTGGTTGGTTAATGTGGGTGTTTGAATGCTGAGAAAGTGTAAGAAAATGAAGTTTTTTCCGTGTCCTGGAGTTATTAATAGTTTGTGAGACCAATGTTAACTTGGAATTAACTGTTCTGAAAACAGCTGTTTTATTGTTTTTTGAGCTGGGTTTTTACATCATTTTGGAAACAGAGTGACTGATCCAAAAAATGCAATTTTGGGTTTTTTCTGAGTTGGGTTTTACATAAATTTGGAAACAAACAGAGAACTCTGCTGTTCAGAATCTCGTTTCTGTTGGTCTGTTTTTATTTTTGATTCAAACCCATTAAATAAGCTAAAATAATTGGTTTTAGTCTGTGTTTTGATGTCATTTAAATATATGGGTCTCGCCAACCTCAGCTCAAGAGGTGGATGATATTATGTTATATATAATGACTAATTAGTTTGGATATCAATGCACATTTCACGGATATAGATATACTTTCAAGGATATTAATACACTTTTCTCGAATATCTATGCACTTTTTTCTACTTATTATCCTCTACTTTTGGGGCCGAGGTTATCATTTTCCCTTTAAATATTGAAAAAAATGAAAGAAAACAAAGATTTGAAGCCCAAAGTTGTCTTTTATTTTCTGTTGGAGAGAACCAAGTTGTGACTCGTTGCATTTTAGGGTCTTTTAGAAGGCTGCAAACAAACTAATTGAGCTGTTTGCGAGCAGCTTGAGGCTCGGTTTGGTAAGGGTTCGTTTGAGCTGGGCTTGAGAGTTGTGAAGTTAACGAGCCAGAATTTTGGTTCATTCGAGCTGGGCTAGTGAGTTGTGAAGTTAACGAGCCAGAATTTTAGACTCGTTAGTCATTTGATATGAATGACTCTGAAACTACCCGAAGCTCGGCTTGACTAAGCTTGTGAACACGAAAGTGCAACAATAAAACTTTATTTTTGTAATTTATGTCCCCATCTATAGTATTGTAGTAAAAATTTTCAGAGAGCTCGAATTTGAGCTTGGGCTCGTTTATCTTTGTTCGATTTGAGGTTGAGCCGTGACTAGTGAGCTTGAGCTTCATAAACACTAAAGAGCTCGAGTTCCATTATTTGGGCTCGACTTGAGTTCGAGGAGCCAAGCTCGAGCAGACCTAATTTTTAACAAGCCAAGATTTTCCAGTCCTCTTTCTGCATGTTTGTTAGAAACAACATAGCACCAATATTTCTTCTGTGGGATTTCAACAGCTTGAATTCTCTGTCTTCTGTTCATATTCAATCGGCGATGAATTTTTGTCTTCAAGTTCTGATTAATTTGACATTTGGTTGCAGGGGCGGAAGAAAATCTATGAAGGAAAGAATGTAAATGTGGTAATAGAGGAAGAGATTGAGGATTTAGAGGAGAAACTGGAGGAGTTACAGAGGAGCTCCGGAATCAAAGATTTTGAGGTCCAACAGAGTCATAATTTTGACAAAAAAGCATCTCTTTTGCAGCGACGGATAGAGAAGCTCGGAGGGTTATCTGATGGAAAACATGTGAAGGAGATCAGAGAAATGGCTGAATCTAGCTTTTCGATCAAAACAAAAGGGGATATTAGTGACAACAAAAGCGATACTAGATTTACAGATGTAAGTGTGAATCTCTCTTTGCCGATAAAAAAAGAGTATGAATCTCTCTTATCAATTGTTGATGTTCGATTAAAAAAGAATGAGGTTGAGTTCCTTGGGGCTTAGACTTCATTTGGGTTGATAAAGAAGTCAAAATAAACTGGAATTATAAATCTTATGGTGGTGGTTGTGGACTTGTGATTTGCTTTAGGCATTGTTTGATCTAGATTTCTAGATAACGAAGTGACTAAGTTAAATTTGTAAGTTCAATTTCCCGTATCAAATGCAGCCTGAAATTATTGAAGGTTGTGAACGACGCCAAGTATTTGTCGTAGGTTTACACAGAAGTTTTCTTTTTAACTGTGATTATGATTCTCTTTAGGTTGTGTTTGGAACCTGGATTAGTGGATTATGAAGTGAAGAAGTTATGCTTGTTTCTTTGGTTACCACTATCAGGTACTTTCACAAATCACGGATCCGAACACAGCCTTGAAGAAGTGATAATCCCATTTAAAGCTGTAAACTAGGGTGAATATTAGTTCAAAGAGTTCTAAAGAAGAAGTTTGATACTCTCATGTAACCATGTTTTATATAATTTGTGATCGTTAGATACAATTGCATCCGTATCTAGAGTTGTTTGATTTGAGAAAAAGAGCATGCAGGTGGAGGCTCTGAAAAGGAAAATGGAGGGATTATCAAAGGGCATGTTACATAGAATGGAGGAGGAATATCGGTCAATGCTTCAAACTACAGCCAACAATTCTGCAACCAGTTCTGCTTCCAACTCCAAGCGAATCGAATTTCCCGATTCTTCTTCTTTCTCTATACGAAGAAACTACGAGGCAAACTTCTTTAACCTTTATCTTTTTCTCATCATTTGACAATACTGAGAATTGTGGTTCGTGCAATTTAGGGGGGACTATCGTTTCTAAATGTGTTTTTAATCTTGAGGTTTGATTTTGGTTTCTATTCCCTTATAATTAAGGAATCTGTAAGGCTCTCTTAAATGGTTTAAAGAACACAAATAACAATTGCTACCAGTACTATCCTATGCAATGAGAAGTTCCTCTATGGGATTACCCTTATCTAGCTATTTCCCATTATTTTCTGTCAAATACATATGCAGCACCATTTTTTTTTATCCGCAAATCCAGCGCCGGTTGAGTAACTCAAAATCATATCTTTTTCCGATAAACTGAAACTTGTTACGTTGAAATTGCTTGTAAAGAGGTGGTAGTAAATAGGCATTTTCGAAAGGCATAAGAAATAGACTGAACTGATCTAATTTCTACACAACACATAAATGGACTAGCTTATTCCTTGTATGCGTAATTCAACTAATCAATCATGATGCTAATAACATTATTCGTTCTACACTGAGAAAATGAAGATGTTATGCTTTTACCACAGGAACCAACTTTGAATGAGGAGAAAAAATGCTCGGGAAATTGCAAGTCTATGGTGAGGAGGATTGTGGAGCAAGTGAGAGCGGAGACAGAGCAGTGGTCACAGATGCAGGAGATGTTGGGGCAAGTACGGGAGGAGATGGAAGAACTACAGGCTTCTCGCAATTTTTGGGAAGATCGCGCTCTTGATTGTGATTGTGAAATCAAATCGTTGCGTTCTAAAGTAAGAAAACCACTACATTTCCTATCTCGTGCATTTCCTGTCCATCTATAAATTTCATTTTTTTGAGCACATTGATGGATTGAAAACAATCACTTTAAAACAATGTGAATAAGAAGGTATAACTCTTGCGTATTTCATTTTTGCTGTTTTTGTTAGAGGACACTAAGATGTTCAGAAATGCTACAAAAATGAGTTGGACACGGCCAACATGTATCTGGTTTTGATACTACACTTTTTTGGTTTATGTTCTGCATGGTCGCGTCTCCTTGCGTGCATTCTTGGTTTCTCCCTGTGTCACTTACGGGATATGGAATTTGTCATAGAGAGTGAAGTATGAAAAGAATTCTGTCCATTATAAGTTTGCTAGACACTTACAGTAGGAATCAGCATATGAACAATCTCTACAATAAAGATTATGTCCATGAAAGCTCATTTTCGAGATTAGGCAAGGGGACAAAATCACAATTTTTTCATAGTTCCACAATGATCTATCAAAGTTCATTTTTTTCTATCTTATGTTTGTTGTATCAATATAAATTCATCTATTTATATAATTATATTGATCATCTTTGAGAACAAATAATCTTAGTTAAATTGCTACTTTGGTGATTTCTTAGGTACGAGAATGGAAACAGAAAGCTCTCACGTTCGAAACCAAGGCCAAGAACCTAGAAACAGAACTGTATTTGCTTAGAGGGGAGCTTGAGAAGTTCAGGTCGAAGGAGAAAATCGAGGAAGAGACGAAGACTACAGATTTTGTGCCACTTTCCTTGGCCACTCAGATCGCACAGGAAAAGGAAAAGGAAAAGGAAAAGCGTGTCTTAATTTGTCGATCGAAGGAAAACCGTTGTCCTAACGACAAAGGGAGCACGCAGGAAATCTCAACTGATGGAAGAAGTAAAGTACAGAAAAGCAGCAACAGGAATTTGGTACCGAAACGTTCACCATTTCAAGAAATGGGAAATTCATCACCAAAGCTGAGGCAAAAGAGTATGGCTGTTTTCCCTTTGCATTACCCTGAGCCTTGAGACAAAAAAATGGTGGGAAACTAGTGGCAAAATGTAAGTTTGGTGGGAAATTAGATTCGCATTGGCAATGTAAGATTTGTGCAGCAGATTGGAAATGGAAAAGTTATGGAAGTGTTCTCTGCTTTTGGAAGTTCTATTTACACATTCTTTCATTAATCACTGGAGAAAAAAAGGAATTCATAAGAAGCCTCAATGGTCTTCCCTATTGAAAGAGTACCATTCACCACTACTTGTTAGGGGGGAAAGAAAAAACCAGTAAACCGAACCGAAAACCGTATAGGGACCAAACAACTTTCAAATTTCACTAATTTCCTCGATGATTGTGGCCTTATTAATCTCGAATGCAAATGTTCAAATTTCAATTGGCGCAATAAAAGCAACTTCATTGCGATGTGCGCGGACATGGAATCCAATAAAATTTTTGAATGAGGTAATCTCGCACATCCTTTTCCATATCACCCCCAATGAGAATGCCAAATTTTGTGGTCCAATTGTGGATTCTGAAATTGAATTAGCTGTTTTGTCAGCAGAGGCCTTTGAAAAAGCTCCTCGTCCGGATGGGTTTCCTGGTGTCTTCTACCAGAATTATTGGACTCATGTGAAATATCTCTTTCTTTTGGCTGTTCATGCTTTATCCTTTAGTTATGCTCTCAAACACCACTGCTAAAAAATGTCTAACTTCTCCTATTTGCAGATGATTCTTTTCCACCATGACTCTTGTTCTTTTTTTTTTGATAACCGAGGAACAGTCCTACAATAGGCCACTAATTGGACCCACTGCACGACCCAAACCTCAGAGGGAGCTGGGGCAACCCACACTAGTCACGGCCCCCCGCTTAGCACAGGTACTCACCCTGTGGGGAATTGAACACCTGACCAAATGAACTACCCCTAAAGTCAGGCACTCGCCCTAACCACTGGGGCTACCCCTGGGTGTGTACCATGACTCTTGTTAGGGGGTGTTCCACTAACAAAAAACTGTTTTTTCCAAACACCGAGACTGGTTATTCTCTCACAATACATCACATACAAAACCGTGAAAAACCAGTTTTTTCAAAAAATTGAGTTAGTGGAACACCCCCTTAGTGATCTGATCAACGATAACTGATAACAAAAAGGCTTGGAATTATGCTCTACTACAATCCATCTTCCCCCCATATGGGTGCATAGTCTTGGCAGTTATTGTAAAGGACTCTGATGGATATATTGTGCGTAGTTGTCAATTATAGAAGAATCAAAGCCGGTTCTCCCTTGGTTGCTGGAGCCTCCTAGGCCATCAGGATCGCTCGCTCTATGGATGTCCCCTCGGCAAAGCCCAACTCCGTCATAGAATTTAATTGTGTATTGCGATCAACATTCAGTCCCTTTGGATGAAGAGATTTTCATGAGAAACGAAAAGAAGGTGTTATAATTTCTAGCTCATTCACTCATTTAGAAAATATTTTAATTGGCTCTTCTCTTTTCTCACAATATCTCACCAAAAATGGTGAGAATTAGTGAGAAATGACTCCCTTTTCTTATCTCTCATTTTCTCACGATCCAAAGGGGCTAATAGGTGAGCTCTTGTAACTTGTAAGTGCATGGGTAGGAAAAACCCTTATGATTTTAGCAACTCAAAAATATTATGTCTTCGGCGATGGATTCAGAAATATGACACAAAGGGGGCTGTGGGGGTTTCTTCGCTGGAGCTGACTCTTTGAACCTCTTGGGGTGGAATGGGCAGTGGTGGAGTTGGAGCTGCTTGACTTAGTTGCTTCTGCTCGCCGGTGGTGATCACCTGCACACGTAGACAACCACGTCAGTGCCTAACCCGGACGGTGATGGTCCGGGAAGGCACTCCGATGATTAAGTCAGTCACCAGAGGGAAGAAATACACCGGAGATCTAGAGAGAGAAGTGAAGAAGTGAAGTTATGAGGGTAGTAAAATGAGGAGAGAGGAATACCCATTGTGGTAGTTGTGGTTGGGTATTTTTAGGCTGAGGGGCGTGCGTCCCACGCGCTCGGAGCCCCTCACGCGCCTGTCATTCACGCTCGGAATGACAGGTGATGGGACCTTCACCCCTGCTGCAGACGCCATGCCTTGGCCGACGTCACGGCACGTGAGTTCGAGTAGTCAAATCAGCTCGAAACATTTGTAGACACCCCGATTTTGACCTGAGAAACTTATCAAGCATTCCCGATGATGAAATAGACCAATCGTGCATACCTTAAGGTTAAGAGAAAAGCTCGAACTTGTCCCAAACCACCTCAAACCATTCACAAATAACCTATACCAATCCAAATGACCAATACACCCTTCAAAACACCAACACAAACCAGAACCAGCCACTGTGCTCAGGGGGAGGTCGAGCGCTCAAGGTCCCACCTTGAGCGCTCAAGCCCTGTCCAGGCTGTCGGTGGCAGAGTATCTAATGATGAGATTCCAACTGAATGGCTGCCACCCAGCCGTTTTTCTGTTGCTCGCATGCAACTAATAGACCTCAGGTGAGCCTATATTACTCTCTTAGGCCCCCCCACTTCAAATTAACACACTTCACCCCCCATTTCACTCTATAAAAGAGCTCCTTCTACACCATTTGGAGGGGTTAGATACTCTCCCATCATCTGAGTCATCCCTCACTCACTCTCAATCTATATTTCCAGAAAGCTCTTAACCCATTTGATCCATCATTTTAAGCTTAATCCTTTTCACCCATCAAACCCCCTTGATCATCCAACTATCTCACTAAAATACACCATCATTAACCTTGAATCAACTCAAGCCACTACACACCTATCACATTCTGTCCAAAACAACCCACATTGTCTTCACAAACCCATCTACAAATCAATCATCCACCAAAACCTCAAGTTCAAGCTTTGATCAAAATAAAAAAAGGTTGAAATCCATGTGAAAGTTACGGGTTGGTACTCCTGAGGGAGACCAGTGGGTCCATGGAGGTCTTCTATGCCTTTAATGGACTCACAAGGTCTCAAATATGCAAGAAAACAAATTTTGAAAACCCCAGCTTCAAGTAGCTTGAGCGCTCAATGCCAGTACCTTGAGCGCTCAAGCCACTCGAACACCTTCTGTGTTTTTATGGTTTCTGATCATGTTCCATCTTGTTGGTATCATCCTTGTGGTTGTTTGTTAGTTCAAAACCTTTAAAATCAGTTTATCTCATCTTCGATCATTGATCAATGAACTCAATAACCATAAAGATAGTATATCGTCTTCCTTAAGCCTTGGATGACCCTATTTCATAAAGAAAACAGTGCACCTTACTCTTTCAAACCATGATCAGAAGGTTTTAAGTGTATACCAACATCAAAGGAAGATCAGAAATCACAAGAACTCATAACCCTTGAATGGGGCTTGAGCGCTCAAGGTCATCACTATGAGCGCTCAAGCCTTGCTCATTTTGGATTTTAAATCTTGTTTATCTTGGGTTCTGCCATCCTGTTTCCAGTTTGTTGAGATGTATGTATTGATGTTTGGCTGTGCCAACCTAATATCAGAGTGTGTGTGTTGAGATGCGTGCGTTGATGTTTGGCTGTGCCAACCTAATATCGGAGTGCGTGTGTGTGTTGGTGTGTGTGTGTGTGTATTGATGTTGGCAAAGCCAACCTGATCTCCTCTCTCACTCCAATCACTCTCATTCTAATCATGCTTATGTGTGGCCCGATGCTCTTTATCCATTTTCATGAACACCTCAAGTTTATTTTATCCATATTTGGAGAGTTTCAATACATTATGCATCATCATATACCATGATTGAACCAACTTGTGGTCCAGAGGGGAGCTATATGTTGCAAAAACACTCAAATCCAGAAGATGGCTTGAGCGCTCAAGGTACCCCCTTGAGCGCTCAAACTGCCTTCTGAATTAATCAAATTGTTCTCTCATTTCAGCTTGTTTTTGGCATCTTGAGTGTTCTGCAAGGTTTTAAAGCATTGATCCTCCATTCTTCATATACTGCTTCCCCATTTTGGTCCATGAATTAGTTCCAAACTCATGATCATGTGATTATGTCATTCTGTCCAGTGAGCTACATGATGTTCTTGAATGAGTAAATGTGGTCAGAATATGTTCCCATCAAACCAGAGTCATCAGGAGCAGCAGAAGAATGCTTGAGTGGGAGGGATCTTGAGCGCTCAAGGCCCCCTCCCTGAGCGCTCAAGCCCTTGACAGAGGAATCAGATTGGTTTAGTTTTGTGTTGGCTAGTGGAGTTGTTTCTGCTTATTCTGTTGTTATTTTGTATACCCTGATGTTGTTACTGGCTGTTTGACGTTCTTATTTATTCAGATTTGCATGTCATTGTCACTCATGTAGTCCATACCGCACAAGCATACACCGTAATCCATCGTTGTATTTGTTACTACCGTTATGTGGCTCCCATCCCCCCATTCCCCGTAATTGCTCAAAGTTGAATCATAAGCATTTCCCACAATCCCACAAAAGTCAAGTAGAGACCGGTTCTTCGAACCGGGCGAGGGGGGTGCCGTAAAACCCTTCCCCTCTCGTAACTGAGCTCCCGAACCTAAGATAGTATGGTGATGACGGGCCAGTAATTCTTATCCGTTGAACGAGGCACGAGTCAATCGATGTTCGGTTCCTCGGGGACAATCCGCTAAAACCCGGGTGGCGACTCCGAATCGATCCCGGCGAGGGATCCCTCCGGAGGGGTGCGTCCACAGGCTGGCGACTCCGCTGGGGACTCTACTTAATGCATATCTTGATTTTATTACACTTGTGTAGTTTTATTGAAATATGCATTAATCAAGAGGGCTCGACTCGAAAAGCTTTTGTGGGATTTTTGAAATGTTTGTAATTCAACTTTTGCATTGCACTTGCATTGTTCTTAGCCTCGCTGGCGTGTTTTGGCAATCCCGCCCGGCTTGCCGGTGACGGGGAATCCCAGAATGCCCAGCAACCCTCGACCGTGATGAGTTACACCTGTCGTTATTACCGTCGTCATGGGTATCCATGGCACGGGAGGCAATCATGACTCTAGTCCGGGGAACCCCCTGTGAAACCAAAACCGGCCTTATTGCATATAGTTTAACCATAGAACCTCCGCGTTAGGTGGCCGACCCGTTTGCTAAGTTTACGTGCTCCATCTTGTTTACATGCTATGTGTTACCGCTTTCCCTATCCTGTCATGTTGCATCCATGCATGCATTTGCATTTGTATATAGTGTCCCCGAGTCGAGAGTAGTATGCCTTAGGAGTCCGTGCAGTTAGTAGGAAGTTGTCCTGGCCCGATGATGAGTCGTGCACTTCAAATGTACGTTGTCTTCCGAGTCATTCCTTAGGATAATCGGACGTGGGAAAATTTGAACCATCGAATCTTTGACAACAATCTAACGGAAATTACGAACGATTGGCCCGAGATTAGGGACATTTGTTCTTAAGATCCAATGTTAGATTTTTGATAAGGATTTGAGAGTTTGCTTTTTCCCAAATCCGGTCGTCCAACGTGAAAGACTTAATATCAAATGAAAACTTGAGGATTGGGGCAACCTTCCAAAGTTGTACTTGTCAGTCTAGGAGACTTTAAATCCACAGAGTTTGAGATACCTCCAGTGTTTGCCGTGCTCGAACGGCTGCCCGTGTTTTGAACTAGCCTTAAGGCCATTCGTAACTGGATGACGACACCTCATTGCTTTGTCTCGGATGGTCAGGAAAGGATAACGGTTGCGGTTTCAACACCTAGGATGTAGGTTGAAGCCGTAACTGTCGAGTAAAAGACTTACCCGTGGTGTTGATTCAATTATCTGTGTAATGTCTTCAAGTGAGATTCGAAACCGGTAGACTAACTCTATGTTAGACATAGGATAGGATTTAGTCTAGGAGACTTTAAATCCACGGAGTTTGAGATACCTCCAGTGTTCGCCGTGCTCGAACGGCTCCCCATGTCTCGGGCTAGCCTTAAGTGCATTTGTATCCGGATTTCAACAACCTTATTGCTCTGTCTCGGATGGTCTATAAGGAGATTGGCTCTGATTCCACGAAGCTTGGAATTTAACCTGCCTGTCACGACTTACCCGTGGTTGTTGTTTCGCGCATCCATGCAATGCCTTAAGTGAGATCGAAACCGGTAGCATAGTCCTTATGATAGATGTCAGTCTAGGAGACTTTAAATCCATGGAGTTTGAGATACCTCTAGTGTTTGCCGTGCTCGAACGGCTCCCCGTGTTTCGGGCTAGCCTTAAGTGCATTCGTATCCGGATTTCAACAGCCTTATTGCTCTGTCTCGGATGGTCTATAAGGAGATTGGCTCTGATTCCACGAAGCTTGGAATTTAACCTGCCTGTCACGACTTACCCGTGGTTGTTGTTTCGCGCATCCATGCAATGCCTTAAGTGAGATCGAAACCGGTAGCATAGTCCTTATGATAGATGTCAGTCTAGGAGACTTTAAATCCACGGAGTTTGAGATACCTCCAGTGTTCGCCGTGCTCAAACGGCTCCCCGTGTCTTGGGCTAGCCTTAAGTGCATTCGTATCCGGATTTCAACAGCCTTATTGCTCTGTCTCGGATGGTCTATAAGGAGATTGGCTCTGATTCCACGAAGCTTGGAATTTAACCTGCCTGTCACGACTTACCCGTGGTTGTTGTTTCGCACATCTATGCAATGTCTTAAGTGAGACCGAGACCGGTAGTCTAGATCTTAGGACGACATGACGACAACACATGCACAACATTCTCTTCAATAAAACAAGGGGCACATCCTAATTTTGACCTTTTTGCTTTACTGTCAGTCCCGAGCCGTTCGTCCCAAGAAATAAACCTTACAACTCCCCGAGCAGAAGTTGACTCAACCCAAACCTCAAAACATGGATGTTCCGGCTGAAATCGAAGGACTCAAGATGACTATGAACAACTTGGGCAATCAAATCACCCAGCTCATGATCATGGTGCAAGATATCCGTGACCGTTTCCCAGAGGTCCAAGAGAATCTTCAACGACCCGGAAAAAGCCCAGAAATGGTTGCAGCTTTGGCCAAGATCTCTGAACTAGAGGAATCTGTCATGGAAGGGTTCAAACCCATAGACTTCGAGAATTTTCTTGGCACCGGAGATGCGAAAATGCACCAGTGGGACATTGAAAAGGACAACCTCACTCCAAAAGGCGAAAGGGTTCACTCCGAGAAGGGCAACACGCTGCTTGACAATAACAACCACCATGTGAGCACCACCCCCAGCTCCATAAATAGCAGCTCCAGCTTCACAACCAACACCATCAGCAAAGTCAAACCAACCAATACCACAACCCAAATCAACCGGCCCAAAGACCAACCAAGAAAATTCTCCCAACTCCCCGCACCTCGGTCCTCGATTTATGAGGAGCTTCTCATGGCCGGTCTCCTCAAACCACTCCAACCGAAACCTCTACCTCAAAAGCTCCCAGCTTACCACAATCCAAATGCCTTCTGTGCCTTCCATCAAGTGCCCAGTCATACTACCGACGATTGTCAACGCCTTCGTCACGAGATTCAAGATCTCATTGACGGTAAAACCATCTCTTTTCTGCCACTCGAGTCCAACACCATATTAGACCCCATGCCTCAGCATAAACAAAACCCCGGCATCAATCAAATCAGCCTCACTTCCACTAAAAATGCCCATTTGAGCTCCACCAACAATGATCCCAACCAAATTGAACCGATCAACAAGATCACAACCCAAACCAACTGCTCTCAAAACCGGCGAAGAAAATTTTCCCAACTCTCTCCTCCTTTGCCCTTGGTTTATGAAGAGCTTCTCATGGCAGGTTTCCTCAAACCACTTCAACCAACTCCACCTCCTCAAAATCCCCCGCCCATGTGGAATCCTAACCAATTTTGTGCCTTCCACCAAACACCTGGCCACTCTACCAAGAGATGCCAACGTCTCCGCCATGAAATCCAAGATCTCATTGACAACGGATCCATCTCTGCTCCATTGGCGGAACCAAGCACCTCGCCGAACCAATAAACCATCAATGGCCATGCAATAATCCAACCTTCCACGAGTCTTGGAAGTCTTCAAGTGTTGAGTCAAGTGTTCACTTTTATTAAGTCAGTTTGTACTTCGAGTCTGTCGTGCTCTTGTGTCTGTGAGTTTTTCAAGTCCGAGTTTGTAATGTCTTTTTGTTGTCAAAAAAAAAAAAAATGAAAAATTCAAAAAAGAGAGTCAACCTTTGTAGTCCCGAACTACGCACGACCTGATTCCTTGTAAAGGGATACGTAGGCAACCCTCAGTGGTTCGGTCGCTTCAATTTCAAAATCAATGTCACCGCCTGTTGAGTCAAAATTGTCATCATAAACTTGAATTTTGCAATAATCCCTCAACTTGAAATTGTTTTTCACCATCATTTGAGAAACATGATAATCATTTCAAAACACGAGATGAATTTTGAATGAACCCTCACACCACACAAGGAGGATTTCCAAGGGACCATTCCCCATCGCCATCAAGAAGCAATGCTTGGACACAGAAAAAGCCTGCTAGGTTGAAAACCCGTAAGGGCGGCCTAGGCAAAAGTTAAGGCAAGAAGCTCGCTAGATCAATCTTCAAAATGAGATCTAGGCAAAAGTTAGAGCAAGCATGAGTTATCCCTATCAAGTTGCACAATTCAAAATGAAGAAAGACATTCTTTGTTTGATTCCCCACATAAATATCCATTGCAAGCCCCTTTGAGCCTGAATCAATTTCTTTGAAAAGGAACCCAGCTAGGCAGCTATCCCCCACATTGGGGTGAAAGGAAAGAATAAAAACGTGCCAAAGATATAGGTGCATGAGAATTCAAACCATCACAAGAATAGAAGTGCTAAACTCGTTGGCACATGAAAATGCCAAATGCAAAGACACAACAAGATGAGAAGCACCGATGAAATGGAATAGAAAAATCAAATGGAAAGAAAGCACCAATCAAAAACGGGCGCAAAGGAAAAGAAGAAGCGTCAATCGAGAAGCAAAAAAAAAAATGGCACAAAAAAGTTCAAGATAGCTGCTAGCTCAAACAACCCCAAGGAAAAATGAGATTTTTGAGCCAATTATCCTTTCTTTGTTAAGCCCATAACCTTGGCCCCGTCATAACCAAGATAAAGTCCTTTCAGATTGGAAAGTGCAACTTGATAGTGAGAATTCAAGTCCAAAAGGGAACAACCTAATCTCCCTTAAGAGTCAATGCATCATGCAAACATTGGCGTCAGACAAAGCAAAAAAAAAAATCTAAACTGGGGCACATCAATGGGTCTTCATCAGCAGCCCTCCAAACTGGGGCATTTTAATGAAAAATCAGTGGGGCATCGTCAGCAATCCGGGGCATGGGTTCATGATAAGAAATCTTGTGTTTTAACAAAATAATCGATTTGAATGAACATCATTTGATGGAACAAAACAATTTCGAAATCCTGAGGGGAAAGTCATCAAAATCTAATTTTGTCATGACAATTTCGACATCAATTGTGAGGCATGTTTACCCTCTTTCAAACTTCAAGCTAATGTGATCTTCTATGTTCTTCAAGTCAATGCGGTCTTCCCTAACTTCGAGTAGTCAATCCCCGCCCAGTCAGGGGCACTCTTAGGAGAAGTCACTTAGTTGATAAGAGACATTTCCTATCCTTCAAGTCAATCCAGTCGAAGTCCACCTCTCTGTCAAAAGGTCAACCAAATTGCTCGATTTTGTCCAAGTCTATCCCTTTGTCGAAAAGGCCGATCAAATTTCTCAGCCTTGTCAGTCTTAGTACAGTCCACTCCTTTGTCTAAAAGACTATTCAAATTCCTCGGTCTTGTCTAAGTCCACCCTTTTTGTCAAGTCAATCAAATTCCTTAATCTTGTCCAAGTTCACCCCTTTTGTCGAAAGGTCGATCAAGTTCCTCGGCTTTGTCAATCTTGTCAAAATCCACCTCGGTGTCAAAAAAAAAAAAAAAAAAAAGAGTCAAATCGTCTTAGTCTTGTCTGTCCTTGACTCGTGGAAATGATTTCAATGTATGAAAGAACCTGTGTTTGGAAACATGGTCAATTGGTCGCCAAAGCCATCAGCAAAGCCAAGAAAGGGAATCAGAACTAAGGTTCGTCATCAGCCCAAAATTGGGGCACGTCAACCCATTTGCCATCCACTGGGGGGGAAGCATGCGCCCAAATTCAAGACTGAAGCATAAGAGCCCAAAGCCTTGACAGTAGCCAATCCAAAGCCCAAAAGCCTCAACGGAAAACCTGCCAAAAATTCAATCCTTGAGAAAGGCAAGCCCAAAACTCAAAACCCAAAACCCAAAATACAAGCCAAACCAAGCTCAAACTCAAGCCCTGGCCAAAAGGAAAGACAGTAAAGCAAAGAGGCACCCCATTGTGCCACCTATTTTTTTAAGGAATGTTGCTCTTGTTGTCGTCAAGTGTCAAAACATGAGTCTCATATAACCGTCCTGCGGGACAACATCTTTTCAATCGTCCTCAATCACTTTCAAATTCAATTTCGAGACCAGACAGGGTCACCTTTTCAATCAAGTCATTTGGGATAATCATTGTGTAGCCGCCTAGCTGGCACATCCAATCATTCAATCATCATTCAAAAGCCGCCTAGCCAGCGCATCCAATCAATCATCACTCATGCTTTCAATCAATCAATCAGTCAATCAATCCAATCATGCAATCAGTTTATCAACCAATCCAATCATGAAATCAGTTTATCAATCATTCTATCATGATAATCAATCAATCATCGCGTAGCCGAAAAATCCACCACGTAAGTGCGTTTGGATTAGTGGCATTTGGATCGCTTTGTTGTTCAGTAAGTGATCACCTTTTCTCGATTGTCTTGTTGTTCAAGGGACAATCACCTAATCATTAGGCCATCTTGTTGTTCAAGGGATAGCCCCATCAGATTTAGCCTCCCCGTTGTCCAGAGGGTAGTCACGCTTAATCTCTTCAGCCGCCTAGCTGGCGCATCCAATCAATCAATCAAATCAATCAAATCATCCAATCATGCTAATCAATCAGTCCAATCATGCAATCAGTCGAATCAATCAATCACAAATCATAATCATAATCATTTGTTTGCCTTAGCGTTTCGACTTGGGAAGCCGTCGACTCGCGTAAAATCATTTGTTTGCCTTAGCTGGGAAGCCGTCGACTCGCGTGAAATCATTTGTTTGCCTTAGCGTCTCGACTTGGGAAGCCGTCGACTCGCGTGAAATCATTTGTTTGCCTTAGCGTCTCGACTTGGGAAGCCGTCGACTCGGGAAGCCGTCGACTCCCGTGAAATTATTTGTTTGCCTTAGCGTCTCGACTTGGGAAGCCGTCGATTCGCGTGAAATCATTTGTTTGACTTAGCGTTTCGACTTGGGAAGCCGTCGACTCGCGTGAAATCATTTGTTTGCCTTAGCGTCTCGACTTGGGAAGCCGTCGATTCGCGTGAAATCATTTGTTTGCTTTAGCGTCTCGACTTGGGAAGCCGTCGATTCGCGTGAAATCATTTGTTTGCTTTAGCGTCTCGACTTGGGAAGCCGTCGATTCGCGTGAAATCATTTGTTTGCCTTAGCGTCTCGACTTGGGAAGCCGTCGACTCGCGTAAAATCATTTGTTCAAACCAGGAAAACCCATCGAGTTTGTTTGCATGCCCCAAGAACTACGCTGGTCTGATCCCTACAAAAGGGTACGTAGGCAGCCCGAGTGGCGCGACCATGATTTTAATGTTTTCCTTTGCAGCTTGAGAAAGGCTTGGGAACGAATCGGGTCGTCTCTGTCTTAGATGCAACTCATACCAAGAAGTGGTATGGAGTTTCATCCAAGAGGGGCAACTGTAGACACCCCGATTTTGACCTGAGAAACTTATCAAGCATTCCCGATGATGAAATAGACCAATCGTGCATACCTTAAGGTTAAGAGAAAAGCTCGAACTTGTCCCAAACCACCTCAAACCATTCACAAATAACCTATACCAATCCAAATGACCAATACACCCTTCAAAACACCAACACAAACCAGAACCAGCCACTGTGCTCAGGGGGAGGTCGAGCGCTCAAGGTCCCACCTTGAGCGCTCAAGGTCCCACCTTGAGCGCTCAAGCCCTGTCCAGGCTGTCGGTGGCAGAGTATCTAATGATGAGATTCCAACTGAATGGCTGCCACCCAGCCGTTTTTCTGTTGCTCGCATGCAACTAGTAGACCTCAGGTGAGCCTATATTACTCCCTTAGGCCCCCCCACTTCAAATTAACACACTTCACCCCCCATTTCACTCTATAAAAGAGCTCATTCTACACCATTTGGAGGGGTTAGATACTCTCCCATCATCTGAGTCATCCCTCACTCACTCTCAATCTATATTTCCAGAAAGCACTCAACCCATTTGATCCATCATTTTAAGCTTAATCCTTTTCACCCATCAAACCCTCTTGATCATCCAACTATCTCACTAAAATACACCATCATTAACCTTGAATCAACTCAAGCCACTACACACCTATCACATTCTGTCCAAAACAACCCACATTGTCTTTACAAACCCATCTACAAATCAATCATCCACCAAAACCTCAAGTTCAAGCTTTGATCAAAATAAAAAAAGGTAGAAATCCATGTGAAAGTTACGGGTTGGTACTCCTGAGGGAGACCAGTGGGTCCATGGAGGTCTTCTATGCCTTTAATGGACTCACAAGGTCTCAAATATGCAAGAAAACAAATTTTGAAAACCCCAGCTTCAAGTAGCTTGAGCGCTCAATGCCAGTACCTTGAGCGCTCAAGCCACTCGAACACCTTCTGTGTTTTTATGGTTTCTGATCATGTTCCATCTTGTTGGTATCATCCTTGTGGTTGTTTGTTAGTTCAAAACCTTTAAAATCAGTTTATCTCATCTTCGATCATTGATCAATGAACTCAATAACCATAAAGATAGTATATCGTCTTCCTTAAGCCTTGGATGACCCTATTTCATAAAGAATATAGTGCACCTTACTCTTTCAAACCATGATCAGAAAGGTTTTAAGTGTATACCAACATCAAAGGAAGATCAGAAATCACAAGAACTCATAACCCTTGAATGGGGCTTGAGAGCTCAAGGTCATCACTATGAGCGCTCAAGCCTTGCTCATTTTGGATTTTAAATCTTGTTTATCTTGGGTTCTGCCATCCTGTTTCCAGTTTGTTGAGATGTATGTATTGATGTTTGGCTGTGCCAACCTAATATCAGAGTGTGTGTGTTGAGATGCGTGCGTTGATGTTTGGCTGTGCCAACCTAATATCAGAGTGCGTGTGTGTGTGTGTGTGTGTGTGTGTAGTGATGTTGGCAAAGCCAACCTGATCTCCTCTCTCACTCCAATCACTCTCATTCTAATCATGCTTATGTGTGGCCCGATGCTCTTTATCCATTTTCATGAACACCTCAAGTTTATTTTATCCATATTTGGAGAGTTTCAATACATTATGCATCATCATATACCATGATTGAACCAGCTTGTGGTCCAGAGGGGAGCTATATGTTGCAAAAACACTCAAATCCAGAAGATGGCTTGAGCGCTCAAGGTACCCCCTTGAGCTCTCAAACTGCCTTCTGAATTAATCAAATTGTTCTCTCATTTCAGCTTGTTTTTGGCATCTTGAGTGTTCTGCAAGGTTTTAAAGCATTGATCCTCCATTCTTCATATACTGCTTCCCCATTTTGGTCCATGAATTAGTTCCAAACTCATGATCATGTGATTATGTCATTCTGTCCAGTGAGCTACATGATGTTCTTGAATGAGTAAATGTGGTCAGAATATGTTCCCATCAAACCAGAGTCATCAGGAGCAGCAGAAGCATGCTTGAGTGGGAGGGATCTTGAGCGCTCAAGGCCCCCTCCCTGAGCGCTCAAGCCCTTGACAGAGGAATCAGATTGGTTTAGTTTTGTGTTGGCTAGTGGAGTTGTTTCTGCTTATTCTGTTGTTATTTTGTATACCCTGATGTTGTTACTGGCTGTTTGACGTTCTTATTTATTCATATTTGCATGTCATTGTCACTCATGTAGTCCATACCGCACAAGCATACACCGTAATCCATCGTTGTATTTGTTACTACCGTTATGTGGCTCCCATCCCCCCATTCCCCGTAATTGCTCAAAGTTGAATCATAAGCATTTCCCACAATCCCACAAAAGTCAAGTAGAGACCGGTTCTTCGAACCGGGCGAGGGGGGTGCCGTAAAACCCTTCCCCTCTCGTAACTGAGCTCCCGAACCTAAGATAGTATGGTGATGACGGGCCAGTAATTCTTATCCGTTGAATGAGGCACGAGTCAATCGATGTTCGGTTCCTCGGGGACAATCCGCTAAAATCCGGGTGGCGACTCCGAAATCGATCCCGGCGAGGGATCCCTCCGGAGGGGTGCGTCCACAACATTCCCCATCACCCACGTGCTCCTGCAGACGGCGGTGGCAGAGCAGGTGACTGCCGCATTTAATCCCCCATCATGGAATGTGTAGCGTGTCAGATACGTCTCCACCGAACCGGATGTATCCGAGCCCCACATAACCGCGGTCAACCGACTCGGCACGCGTGCGGCCCAGCCCCTCGGGCGCTCGGCACGTCGCTCGGCTGGGATCCCGAGGGTTTTCTGAGAACCAAGCTGCAAGTGCCATGCCTTCGGCACCAAGCCGTTCGGCAGACATCGTTCAAATCTATATTCGTCCAGAACCGTACATCCGCACCGTCCGCTCGGTACCATTGCGGCGGCTCGATCTGCATTCCGTTTTGCAGATTCTGGGACAGTGACCATTTTAGCTCTTACAGACCCAGAGAGGGGCCTTTGCTGACCCCGATGAATCCGGCCGCTACAGGGGCACTTTGCCTTGGCATCCCTTTCATATAATGTTTTGCAATGTTTATAGATATACGCAACAAAAATTGCGTGAAGTTCCTCACCTCTTATAATGTTTATAGATACATTCACAAAAAAATTGCGTGAAATTCGTCACCTCTTATAAGTGACCCTAATTGACACAACGGAAAATATATATGAAACAAGAGAAAATCCCTAAAAGCATACAATTAAAGCACTAATGACTAAATAAATTTTAATTATAACATGTACTCACTATATCTAACTCGCAAGTCGCGCTATGTTGTTTGGCTTCAAATTTACAAAGAGGGTGCTTTAAGAATTTCAAATTATTAAAGGGCGCTAATGTTATATTTTTTTAGGAATTAAATAGAAGTTTAAATATAAGTGGGGTAATTTTGATAATTAGTTGTTCAAAAGCCAGGAAGTTCACTGTAAATCTGCCCCATCTCTTTTTGTTGCAAATTTTTATAATCGTGTGATAAATAATATATGGAAGGATCTAAAATGTAGTAGAACAAAAAAAATATCTGCGATATTTATTTTGATCCTTTTGGAAGATGAAATGTAGCCTTCGGATAAAATACATCCGAAGGCTATTTTCTGTTGTTTATCGAGAAGTTAGTGACTATATAAGGGCTTGAGTACTTGACCCTCATGCTATTTTCTGTTGATTGAAGGGATTAAAAGTAAAACTGTAAACATTTGAAAAATAGATTTTCGGTTGTACTACACAAATATTAACCCTTTCATCTCTTACGTATAGTTTAAAAATACTGATGGTTGACTTAGAATTTCATAATTACAACTAGGGCTGCAGACGAGCTGAGCAGAATCGAGTTTTACTGTGCTCAAGCTTATTTATTAACTTTTTAACGAACTCGAGCTCGAGCTTAGTGAAAACTTGACGATTCGAGCTCGAGCCGAGCTGGCTTAGGCTTGACTCGAGCTCGAGCTTGTTCACGAGCCTTAACGAAACACCGAAAAAACATATTTACATACTCACATAGGCTTAAAACAACAAAGAAAGTTTATATTTTTATACTCTACAAGAAAATAGTCTCAATTTCAAAATAATAGTGAAATTTAATAAGTTTTTGAAAAGATAGTGCATTAGGATATCAAATTGGAATAAGAAGCTATATTATTTTATTCATCTAAAATGTAAACGAGCCTTATCGAGCCGAGCCTTGCCATGCTCAGGCTTGTTTGTTAAGGTTTTTAACGAACTCGAGCTCGAGCTCGAGCCGAGCCTCAATAAAAACTTAACGAACGGAGTTCGAACGAGCTCTTTTCGAGCCGAACCGAGCCGAGCTCACGAACAACATGGTTCATTTGTAGCCCTAATTACAACTATCTAATATTCCATAAGCAAAAACTAACTATTGTTTCTTTCTACTATCTCAAAATCTTCCTCATCTCTCTCTTTATAATTTTCTCTACCCCCTTCCATTGGAAAAACTTATTGCCGGTTATCTGGACCGTCTAAGTCAACAACTGACCATGGCCATGTATGCTGTTTGTTTTTGCCATCATAGATTGACTTCCAAATAAATTGATGAGGCATTGTATATGTGGAGTTTATTGTTGACAGATGAGCTACTAGGGGTTCCATTACCATAATTTTCAAAATCTTCTCATTATTCAAAACCAGATATCAGAATTTCAGAATCCAAATTTATTCATTTTCTGTTAACAGTAATGAAAAACTTAACTGTGCACATAGTAGCAAATCACAAGGAAGTTACGCGCTACAAAACTAAGTTCAGGAGGTCCATCTGCACTTTCAAACTTAGGAACGGAGCCAGAAATATTACTACACAGGGGCAAACATGTATTTCAGACAGGGGCGAACCTATATAATTCATAGAAAATTTTGTTTTTTTTCTATATAATACTAGACGTTTTTTTCCCCTCGCAGGGGCGACCGCTCCTACTGGCACTCCTCCCCTCCATCCCTGGATCGACCAAACAACAGGAGTGTAGGAGAGGTTTGCCCTCAATCTAAATTTCTCACCAAGTTAAGCTTGAAGACAGATATAAAATTGATAAAGTCCAAACACGTGCTTCCATTTATTACTATCGAAAGAAAAACAAATAATGTGGGAAGTATCCTATTACTAAAATTCTAATGAACAATATTAGTTAATTGATTTTGGTACTTCACATTTTGATAACCACACTCTAATATTTGCCATTTAGTGTTACAAATACACACAACATAAACACTAAAAGACGAAAATTGAAGTGTGGTTATCAAAATAAGTAGTGCCACGATCATTTCCCGAAAGACTAATGTACCCGACATGAGAAGCACAACAATACAAATTACCAAATCAAAACTAAAAATTTCTAAGGATTATGGGGTAAAAGACCGTGGTAGAACGGCAAAGTATCCAAGGACTCATGCTGAGAACCTAAAAGATTATCCAAAGTTGAAATGCTCCCAAAATTTTCTTGAATGTTGTACTTGGGCATGATGAATCCCTGTGTTGAATGAACAAGAGGAGGTATAATGCCAACTGATTGAACCCTCACAACCTGCTGCTGCGGATGGTAAGTCGCAAAGTTACTGTAATTCGGGAAACAAGAATCTGAAAACGGAGGGAGTACGGGAGGCAGTACTCGAGTGGGTTGAATGTAGCCATTGCAGATGTTATAATTATAATTCATATCCACAAAATGATTGTCATAATTAGCACGGTGAGCGACTTCCTCTGGTGATGTTACGCTACTTTCAATTGGCTCGTGTTGATCCTGTTCTTCACCTCCTTTTGATTTATCTGGAGCTTTCTTCTTGTAGATTTTGCATAAAACCCAATCGTCCAACTGCAAGAAAGGTAATCCTTGTAAATCGACTACGAAAAGATAGTGAAAACTGCTGGAAGGTTAGTGTAGATGGGAAAAGCTTATACCCTCATATCGTTTTCATGCTTTTTGATTCTAGGAGGTGCATTAACTGTGTACTCTTGCATTATCCAATTGGTCTTGTCGCCCGATGGTGGCTTCCCTAAATAGAAAACCAACGACTTTTTTTTCCCAACAATGATACCTTGGTGCTCCACGGGCTTATCTGCCCCTGTTGCCTTCCAATAACCATCACCAGCTGCTCGTTTAGGTCGTTTTCCTTTACGATATTTTCGATCCCTCGGTGTGTAGAAGTACCATGCATCATCCCCCAATACTTGGTATTGATCTGTAAACCTAGTATAGTTAAATCTTTGCGTACTACTGCATCTAATGTCAACTATAGAAATACAAGAAGCAATTGAAAAATATTAGGGGTGCTCATGGTCCGGATTGGCATGAATCCAATCTTAATCCGCGAGTCACGGTTTTTTGAAAATAAAATCCGTGTCTGATCCAAAAGTCTCACGGTTCGGTTCTAATCCGATCCGCTAGTCATGGATCGGTTCCGGATTTGTCCACGGATTTTCAACTTATTCTAAAAAAATCATCAACTCATTCGAAACTCAAACTCAACATTGAAATAAATAATGAAAGCTTATTAAACATTCCAACAAATTAATTGAACAAATGTAAACTTGAACATTATGGAATCAAAATAGATAGCCCAAAAACAAAACCCAAAATAGTTGCTCCACTGCTTATGAAATATCCATGGCAAACCAATCATCAAATGTTTCAGCGAATGGTTACCAGTTTAGTTGGTTTACATAGCAACTGATCCGGCTAAAAAAGAATCTCCTTCAACTCCCAGCCTGATGAAATAATAATTAGGTGATAAAGTACACAGTTAAAATCCACAGTTAAAATCCACAGTTAAAATCCAAAACGTGCGGATCGGTTCGGTCCGGACTGGGTTCACGGTTCACCAATTTTTTTGAACAACCCTAAAAAATATAACACACCACTAGAATAAAAAATATATACCACTTTTTAGGCTTCCATATAAACTACATTCTATTAGTCATATTGTTTTCTGAACATAGTTGAACTTCAGATACAACATGCTTATGCAGCGAATAACATATACTAGTTATATTCATAGGATGTGTTACAGTAGCCATAAAAACATAGTATATGCTTATGTCGCATTAGATTCCTAGAAAATAAATAGTCTGCTTCAAAATCAACCATAGTAAGAAAATCCTATAATATTATGAAGCTTTTCAGTACATCCAAATGTCGCAGATAAAATAGATCTTACAACATAAGAAATAAACTGACCTACGGCATATCTACTAATGGAAGAAAACAGGAAAGCAGGAATGTACATACATATATACATATATATATATATATATATATATATATAGAGAGAGAGAGAGAGAGAGAGAGAGAGAGAGAGAGAGAGAGACCTGAAAGGTAATCTGGATTGTGCATATAGAGGTTTACGTCCTGGATTCTATTGTATGGCATCGACTTGTTATTGACCTTCTTCTGCAGGTAATAGACGATGAGCTCGCCGTCCAAGGGACAGAACCTGTAGCCCGGCGGAAACTCTTCTCTCTGGCTCCTGCTATGTTCATATTTTTTAATAAATCACATAAACAAATTTCGTCAAAAGGAGTAAGAAGATAACAATAAAACAAAAAATGAAAACAGGCTTACCATTGAGGATCGCTGAAGTCGCCGTTGATTTTAACAAAAGTTCCCTCTGTTTCTTGTTGTTGGTTTGCTTGAATGCCATTATCAGAGCTTTTGGTTTTTGCTTTCGAATCCGAAAATAAACGCTTTTTTGAAGGAGGAGGAGGAGAAGACATTGATGCGAACTCAGTGTGGGGCCTGGATTCTCTCTTCCTGTCTCTCTCCGGAAAAAGAAGTTTCACTTTAACACAAACTATTGACTTTACGAAATTTATAGTGAGTTTGTTTTAAAAGATAAACCGGAGTTTTTTTTTTATAACTATTGATAACTATGGTTTTAAAGCACGCAATGTGATGTATATCAGGTGAAGATATCTTTACTTTAAATGATTATCCTTATCACAAGGTAAATAAAGAGTAATTATTCCGTGATATTGCTGCACCGCCACATGGTGCCCCAATACCTTCATCCCCCACATGTTATACTGGGTGGTGGACGAGGATGTTGGGGTATCACATGGCGGTGCGCAGTGACGGAGCCACCATAGGGCCAGTGTGGGCACAGGTCCACACTCGATTTTGGTTTTTTTTTTTTTTAGAAAAATATGTTTAAGTTTCAATTGATACATCACTTTTCTATATGAAAAATTATTGAGTGCTCTTGGGGCACCACTGCATGGTGTTATAAGGTCATTCTCGTACACATATTTATATGAGACTCAAGACTAATAGTATATGATAATGAAGACGGATAAAAAAAAATGATGGAGAAGGATGTTAAACCACCAAGTGGCGATGCCTCAAGATCACTAAATAACTAAGTACTCATAAACAAGATTCAATACATTGAATTTTTGCCTCAAAACTATTAAGTGTTTACAGAATTATATCTACTATATTATCAAAAACTACAGGTCTCTTGAACAAAAGTCGAATGAAAATCAAGGCATGCATGTTAGATTCTTACAAAATATACTAGATCTTTTTTCCACAACAAAAATTGTGCCCTTACTGGTATGATTTTCTGGCTACGCCACTGGCGGTGTGCCAAGGCTATGGAATAATTGGTGGTAAATAAAAACCTTATACATATGCAATGTATACACTAAACATGCATTTCTTTTGAGTTCATTTATTCTAATTCTTCTTGTTCTGTATTCTCACCTAAAAATATCTAGCCAAGGGCTGTCCAGCGGATCATCCGATCCGCCAATCCGACCAATCCGAACCATCCGTTGATCCATCCGTGAATGTTCGGTTCGGTTCCGGATCGGATCCGATCCGTTCGATCCGCTCAATCCGCTCAATAATCCTTCTTTAATCTGTCAAATCCGCCCGATCCGATCCGATCCGATCCGTAACCGATCCGTGAATGTTCGGTTCGGTTCCGGATCTTGAAAACCATAATCCGCTCGGAGCGGATCGGATCGGATCCGTATCCGATCCGTCCGGATCCGATCCGTGAACACCCTTAAGCCAAACCATCTCGCAATTTTATTTTATGTTTCTAAAAATTAAAACCTAAGGTCTAAATTACCGTCATAATTCATAAACAGTCCTTTTTGATAACAAAAATATACAGACATAGAGGGACAAAGATCCAGTCACATTTGTGCTTTGGACGTTATAACTTACAATGTGTGTGGATTTTCACGTATCTTGTTACTGTGATAAGTGTCAACATGTGTACATGAAGGCCCGTTAATTTGTTATTATGATTATAAGTCCAGAGCCGTTTTGCAAAATTGCGCGTTACTTGACTTAATTTGAGATCTTTTGTAATTATAAGATATATATACAATAGTCGTTTGCAAAAATTGAACTTTAATTTGGAGTTGTAAGGAAATAAGGACGGACGGAGTTGCAATTTAGAAAAACTAAGTGAGAAATAAAGAAAGAACTACAATACTAGAAGGTTTAGAAGTCTTAATACTTGAAATTATGCAAAGAATTTTTTATTTTTTTAGAAGACACGCACGGAAATCTAGACCAGTCCAATTTGCAGATAAAAAATCAAGAGTTTGATTCCATCCCGAATTCAAACTCAAGTTTTTGGTATTTAGATCGTATCTTTCTGCTCAATGGCGGTTGGTGGGGGGTGGTTTGGTTTTGGAGTTTTTTAGATTTTTAGGGTCTCTTTTTCAGGTGTTATGTTGCGGCTTGAGATGGATGTTTGGGGGCTGTAGCGTAGTCGGAGATCTGGTTGTTGGTGGTGAGGCGGGCTGCTTGTGGTGATGGTCAGATGGTGTTTCGTTGCTGTGGCTGCGGCCATTGTTGCTGTTCGGCGGCAGGTTTTGGTGGTACTTGTGACTCCGGTGACTGGAAGTGGTTGTCGGGCTGTTAACGGGGCAGCAACAGGGGCTCGTTCCCCGGGTTCCGAAGACGGCGGTGGCAGCGGCGGTCCATTTCTTGTCGCCGTGGTTGTGCATGTTAGGGTTTTTTTGTTTGGGCTGGCCCACATTTACTCATTGGTGGGCCTTTGGGGTGTTTTTAGGAGCATATTGTAAATCTGAGTTTTTAGACTCTGGGGGTGTGAGGCTTACGCCTTTTAGTGGTATTGTCGCAATGGGTTCCATTGATTGGTTTCTTACCAATCTTTGGTTTGGGTCTCGGATTGGTCAACTTTTTACTCTTCAAGCATTTTGTTGTTTTTCCTTGCTCCTATTAGTCTTGTAACAATTTCAAGATTAATGAAATTTTTTGCCTTTCAAAAAAAATCCAATGGAGGCGATTCAAATTGGGTTGGAAATATACTGGACTAAAACTTTGTGTGAAATGTAAAATCACCAATTCCCATGTTCATTAAGTCAAAATGGGCCCACAAACCATGCCATATTGTTTTGGCTTAAAAAGCCAACTTAACTTTTTTTTTTTTATTTGATTTTTTTTTTTTGCGTTTGTTAGTTTTGCATCGATTTTTTGAGTATTATTGGTTCGTCTAGGCGAGAGGAATCCAAAAAGATAAAAGATTATGAGTAGAACCCTCAATTTTTTTGAATAAGATCGAAAAAAATGTAAAAAATTGTATTTTTCACTTATTTTTGTCTTTATTCAAAAAAATTTATGATTCGATCATAATTTTTTACTTTTTTTATTCCTCTCGCCGAGATGAACCATGAATACACAAAAAGTTGATGCAAAACTAAAAAACATGAAAAAAAATCAAATAAAGACGAAAAAATAAGCCACCTAACTTTTTTGGGCAAAACACGAAAATCAAAATTAGGGATTTTTAAAAGTCCAAAAGGAAACTTTCACATCAAAATTAGGGATTGTTGAAGGAAAGAGATTTGTTTCAAAGACTCATTCCAGTAACATTGTTCTTGCATAAACTCTAAATTTTTATTCAAATATTGATTGCACGGTAAGGATTCTTTTCTTTATATGTGTTGGTTTGAATATTTCTGATCGATCTCGTATTTGTATCCTATATTTCAAATGCGGTCATGCAATGGTTTTTTAGTTTGCCATTTGGATGATTGAGATAATTTATGCTGGAAATTGATACGCGCCCCTCCCTGACACACATCCCCCCCGGACCCCACCACCTTACACCCCCCATTTTTACCGAATTACCCCTCTCCCACTCCTTTAATTACTTAATTCGTTTACTATATTATTTATATAATTCATTTATTTATTTAATTCATTTATTTTATTTAATTACTATATATTTATCACTTTTTTCCTTATATCTTTTTTCTCTTTTATCTTTTACCACAGTTCCAAGAAAAACTAGATTTTATCCCACAAAATCAATTGGAAAACTCAGTCTAGATAGATTTCAGTTAGACGGAAAAATTAGCTTTTCTTCTACAAAGTTAGATGCTTCGGTCATAAATAATAATAATAAAAAAAAATGGTGGTGTTCACCTTGTTTTATGCTTCGGTCATAAATAATATTAGTATTGTTAGATTACTACAAGGGTCAACCTCTTCTCCATAGGAATTGAACCATACACCTACACTCCAATGTAAATGTAAAAAATAATTTACTTGCAAATGTAATTTGAGTAAACTAAATTAAATAAGTAATTAAATAAATAAAGTTAAAAGAGAAAAAAAGAAAAAAGAAAAGAAAAGTTAATTGGGCCAAAAGGGGAAGGGGGGGGGGGGACGGTATTTGCGTTAATAATAACATATGGATTCACCTTTATTTAGATTTACTTCATTGAACAGAACAACCATAGTTGGATTTAAGAGACAACCACCTCACAGCTCAATTATCGATTCACTTTTAACATTGCAAGCAATAATCCATAACATATGGTATCAAAACTGAGACTTGAAATTACATTTCTTTGTGTAGTTTTCTTTTATCCTTCACATATTTCTGCCAACATTTTCTTAGAGTCATCGTTCATTTGTCAAAAAATTATAGCAAAATTTAGTAAAAAAATGAAAAGTATTTTCCTTTATGTGTTCATTTGACAAAGGAAACTTAAAAGAAAGTTGGAAAGTAGTAATTTAATTAGGTAGAAATTACTGGAGATGCAAAATTCTTACAAAATCTTGTATTTATTCAAATTATCAATGTAAAAAAATAATTTACTTTCAAATGTAATTTGAGTAAACCAAATTAAATAAAAATTAGATAAATAAAGTTAAAAGAGAAAAAGAAAAAAGAGAAAAAGAAAAAAAAAGTTAATTGCAGAAAAGGGAGGGTAGTTGGGGGAAAGGGAGGTGGGGCCAAAATGGGGGGTGTGTCAGAGGGGGGATGCGTAACAGCTCCCTTTATGCTGGTTAGACGAGACTTTCTTATTAGACAATTCATGCCATAGAAACGAGTCGTAGTAAGATGACACGTGCTACGTTTTATTGTCTCTACCGATTGACAAACCATGAAATATTTTCTTGTTAATTATTATAGGAATTGCAAGCTTTAGCAATAATCATAATTGATTGGAATAGTAAATCGGGTTCATACATGGCTCGTTTATGCAGTGGTGTGGTGGTGGATTCGAAACCCTAGACTTTTTATTACTTTTATAATTTTCTTTCATCTAGTTGTTGTTTTTAAAAATAAATCATTACACTTGAAATAATTGAAGAATTAATTGAATTTAACATCACTTGCTCATTCAGTCCCTAAATAACATTACTTGATCTTAACCAGTGTTCTACGTAGTAGTAGTAGTAGTAGTAGTAGTAGTAGTTAAATCTAACATTTTTATAAATATATTTTTGACATGGAAATGACACAATCAACCGATGCGTATTAGACGGTTTTGAGATGCATCTGTGTTTGTTTTTGTGTTCCTTTGTCTGTGTCTGTAACAGTATTATTTTTATTATTTACGACTTTACATACCTATGCGCATATATGGACTGGAATCCTCAAGTCACCTTCGGATTGGAGGAGTTGAATCACACCAGTTGCATACACTAAAGATTACAAGGTAGGAAAGATTTCCGAGGACAGAATCTTAGAGAACATGTTGGTAAATGGATAGTAATAAAATGAAGATCGTAAACCCCTTCTCTCTCTCTCTCTCTCTCTCTCTCTCTCTAAAACTTCTAACCTAACCTAGCCGCCTCATCCCAGACACCCTCCTTCCCCTCCCCCCCGTTCTACGGCGGCGGGAGGGGTGGGATCTATTCTCATCCTTTTCTCGTCCTCTCTCCCTCTCTTTTTTCGTTTTTCCTTTGTTTTTTACAGGTTCGCAGGGCGTTTTGGTGAGAGGCTTTTCGCAGGTCATGGCGACATCCTTTTTCCAGATTCTTCCCCTCTCCGGTGGGTGTTTGCGGATGGGAGAGCTGCACTGTGGTGGTGGATTGAGACGCAAAAATGGTGGCGTGGCAGCCGAGGCTTTCGTCAGCGTTTACAAGTATAGAGATGAGGGTTTTCAGGAGGTGAACTAGCAGCGTTTTAAGGCGTTGGATGGTCGATGCAGGGGTATGGCAATGGAGATTGGAGGCATTTGAGGGAAACAACAGGGCTAGCAATTTTCAATGCTGGATGGTTGTATTGAGGGGTTCTACAGGTCCAATCGAGGGTTTGCGGCAGATGGTGTGAAAGGGGCAATGGCCACGAGCAAGAGAATGGCATGTATGGGGGCAGGTGTCTTGGGTTTTCGTTGGGGAGAGGGTGATCGTGCAGTTGAGTTTTCGGGTGTTCGTCGGAGTTTTTTTCCGGGGACTAAGCTAGTGGCGTTTGGGTGAACGTGAAGGGGGCTTGAATGCATTTAATGGGCTTTGTTGTATTTACAGCTTGTATTGGGAGTTGTAGGGGCGTGGGTTATGTTTTGCATTGAGAGTTGTATTTTGGGGCTGGGCCAATTAGGTGTGTTGGTATCTTACCAACGTGATGCATTTTTTATTAGAAAATCGAGAGGTGGGGAGGTAGGTTAAGTATTTGCAAGTAGCAGTAGTAGGAGTGTCTCCGAACCTCTCTCAATGCATTTCTTTCCCTATTGTATTGATTTCATCTTTGGCTCCCTTGGGATTAATGAAATCTTTCTTCGCTTTTCAAAAAAATAAAATGAAGATCGTTGTTACATTTAACTTATTCATTATCCATGCTTATGTGTTAAATTTGTCTGTGTCAAGTAGGAGTAGGATTTATGAACTAAGATTTTAATGGTCACGGTAGTATGTATCCTGGTATTCCCATGCCGGTGTTAAAAAAGAAATAGAAGCACCGTGCGACCTGACTAGCTAACGCCAACGGCGCCGTAGAAGGAGAAGACAACGGTTGCCCTATCCTTGGTTTGTTTGATTTGTGTAAATTTTTCTTTTAAGTACTCAGAAGTATTTGAGATTTGTAATAATTGAGAGACTTAAATTCCCTCAATATGGTCGTAATCACTATAATTATGTTTTCATTCTTGCTTTTTCCATTAAATAAAGGAAATCATTTGAATATTAGATTAATTAATGTTTCTGAAAATTGGGCCGTTGCATTTCTGGTACGGTAACGATCAATCCACAAAGTATTCGATGAGGATCCCCTTCCTACGTATTGTTCCACTATCGTATTGCAAAACCGAATGAATTTATTTATTTTTTTTCTTCAAACTAGGGAAAGACCAGTTGGTTCACCAAACCCCAACCAAGCGCCACATGTACATGTTTCCTTTTGGGTTTTGCTTTGGTTGCCTCTTGCCTATCTCGGGTTGGTTTCTCTCCCTTTAGACCTAGTGACATATGATTGTCGGAGTGTACATGTGCCTTTGTGAGCTTTCTCTTGCTCCGGTTTGATACCTTGTGCTTGAGGTCTATTTAATTTTTGCAATTTGTTTTCAAAGATTAATAAATTCTCTTTCCCGTTAAAAAAAGAAGAAGAAGATAATCATAAGAAGTCGGGCTCAAAAACTAAAAGGACAACCACTGTGTTCACTTCACATCAATTTATGCATGGATATTTTATTCAACGACCCCTATGCATGTTTACTTTGAGTCCTTTTATTACGAGGAGCGAGTTCGGTGTCGATAAATTGCACCTGCAGGGAATTAGAGTCCTTTTATTATGTTAGGATTTAAGAAAAATGAGTGCTTGAGAATACGATCCTTGGGTTGAAATGCATTCGACGCATATACTACCAGAAAAATGAATAGTAATTTTGTTTTTGCAAAACTTGTTTTGCTGCTGGCCATGGTTCGCTTGATTCTTTTAACCTGCTATGCATGTTTAATAAAAAATGGTTTTCTATTTTATTTTTCTTTGTTAAATAGATTAGCAAATTTGTTGTATCTTACTTAAATTTTTTAGCGATTAATACTTACTGTGTGTGGGAATGTGTAAGAACTTTTGGAAGCATGTGTAGAGTTCAAATTCCACAATGGTGGTTAGTTGAAGGTGAATTTTTTTAAGGTTTTTAATGATTATATGCCTCCAGTGTAAGGAGTTCCTGACCCGCCACGACGTGCACAATTTGCGTACACAGCGAGCCATGGAAACTTTGCTCGAATGCTAACTAGAAAAAAAATTATTACTACTCCCCAATGAAACCACATAAGGTAGAAGACGCGCCATAGTGTATGGTTATTTACTAACCGATTGATAAAATCGCTGGTATGACAAACGAATTTTATTATTAAGGTGTTAGTGTGCTAGTAGTTAGATTACGTACTGTTAAGTTGTGTCATGCGCAATGTCTTCTTTTTATTTGCAATTTTTTTTTAATAACTCGAACACATAAAGTTCATTGAGTTAAAAGGGAAATTTGCTCCACAGTATCCATGAAAGGAGATCACAAACCCCTAACATAAAATGAGAAAATCCAAAAGACTGAAAAGGGAAAGTTGGCATGTTGCCAACGTTAAATGAAACACCAAGCAGTACCCAATAAAGCAAAGAGATCCACACCCAGAAAACAAGGTTAATATTTTCGCATGTTTTCTTTGTATTTTTGCGTGTTAATTGCACAAAAGGTTTATATGGTACAACAAAGTAAAAAAAAAAGACAGCATATGTGAATCTAGTAAACGACTAAAGAGGTGAGAGCATGAAAAGAAAAACCACCAATAAATATGAAGAAGACAATGGATATTGTATAGAAAAGTCCCACTCAAAAAAGGGATTACCAGTCCAAAACCTAAAAAACTATAGACATAAAAAGGAAGATGGAAAACAACTAAGCTTTTCAATTGTCAAACAACCGCTAAAACCCCCTTTACTTGCCAGACAAAAATAATTTACTTACCAAAAAAAAATCACAACAACCTCTAAACTCTGTCACAAAAAGTTTATAGCACCAAATCAAATTTGTGGTGGTGGGGTTGAAGGATTAATTGCACCATTGAAGGATTATTTTTGGCATCATAGATTGGGATATTCAGCCAAAAGGCTGTCTGGATTGAACCCACAATCCTCTTCCAACCCCCTTTGGGTACCATCCAATTGAAAATACAGGTTATCTAGGTGATGAAGAGGAGGTGGAGGAGGCCTAATGGCAAATGGATAAGCCCCATAATTGATAGATCGTTGTGGATCATAAGTAGAGAACATATACATACTGCGATTTGGGAGGAAATCATCGGTTGGTTGCAAGATTTGTGGGAGTTGAGGTGAATGAATGTATCTATCATACTCAGAGGTTTCTCCCACAAGATCATTCTCATCAACACAGGGAACACGTTCCTTCAACAAAGTCTCGCATTCTTGAACTTTAGCCTTTTTCCCTTTTTGTGGTACTACTTGGTCTTGAGCTTCACCATCGTTCCCCTTTTTTTCTTTCTTGTAAACACGACACAAAACCCAATTATCCAACTGCAAGGAAAAAAAAATCTTAGTATGTGTGAAAGTTTTGGACATGAGACTCTTATATCAGGGCTCATATAGTTCATAAAAATGGGTTTCAAGGGTTGCCTAAGAAGTTGTCAGAGCTTAAGCCATGGATGCCTAGGATGTGCAACTAGGAATCTATTGCTATTTTTGTGTTGCAACTATTATTTTTTGCTTCTGGAGAGATAAGAATTATCAAGTTTTTTCTCCTAAAAAGTTGGAGGCAGCTGGGGTTGTAAATAATATAGTTTGTGATGTTAGGGTTTGTCTATTATTCTGGTTGTTTTGCTGTATCTAGTTTTTGTTTTTTTGGTAAATCATTGTTGTATCTAGTTAGGGATGTAGTATTTGTTTTTTTGGGCTCTCAAGGATATTCATTGGCCTTGTTTTTTGTGTGATTCTTTTATAAAAGAATCATGTCCCAATTTTTTTTTTTTTTTTGTGAAAGTCTGGTTGGTGGGTGTAAAATAAACAAGATTGCAGATATTCTAGCCAAGAATGCTTTTAGTTTTAATTCATTTTAGTTAAATTTTTTAAGCGGACCTCCTTTTTATTATGTTTTTTCTTCTACACCAATTTTGTGGTTATGTTTCATGGGTTAAATACCTCAAAACTACTTATGTTTAGCTTTATATAACATCTTCGGTTTGTTTGTGAAGACAATGAAGTTGGTAAATAATATTGGAGGAAGTTAATAGTTAATACCTTCATATCATGTTTGCCCTGTTTAATTCTTGGAGGCCCCTTGAGTTTAAACTCATGCATGATCCAATTGGTCTTATCACCTTTTCCTGGCTTTCCTTCATAGAAAACCAATGACTTCTTAAGCCCAACAACTTGGTTTTTGTGTTCAACAGGCTTATCTGATCCGGTGGCCTTCCAGTATCCGTCACCTGCTCGTCGGCTAGGTCGGTCTCCATTGGGATATTTTCGCTCCCTTGGTGTGAAGAAGTACCATTTTTTATCCCCTAATGGTGGGTATTGACCTGCAATTAATTGAAATAATGCAAGTTGAATTAATTAAGAAGCACTACAAGAATGGAAAAAATAACTCAGAGCAAAAGTTTTATTTAGATCTTAAAAATGCAAATTTATTTGAGCTTTCTTAGCCTTGCCTAGCTGCATGCTACGTTATACTATTTCAATTATTCTCCAATTAATATAATATATCATCGTGATTATTTCTTTCTTCAGCTTTTTATTTGACAGCTGGTTGAAAAAGTCCACCATCACAAGGATCCTGATTTGGCCTTCTCACTATGCTTTTGAAAACTCTAATCAGTAATTGATAGGAGATTATGCGTAAACGTTTAAGCTCCCCAATATAAGTAGAACAAAAAATAAATTAATTAATGAAAAACTATGTCGATGAACCATGGGAAAAGCTTAGAATACAAATCCCGTCTTAAGCATCAAGAAATTGCAAACTAAGAGAACTAAAACATGCAATTTAGCAAAGAAAAAAAATGAAAAAAGCATCTAGCGAAAAAGAAACAAATTTAGAAGCATATAAAGATTGATGAACATGATTGTCTTCCTAACCTAATTCTAAAAAGTCCAATATTTGCATCTTTTTCATAATTATAAATGTATGGAAACCCGACAAAAAGATCTCAAATAAGCACATTCGATCTAAATGAACAAAAAAAAAAAAAAAAGGAGATAAAGAGCAAAACATGTAAGGAAATCAGAAAAAGAAGTGAAGAATCATCTACAAATCATGAAAAATTACTGGGTGCTTTGGGTGCTCCAGAGACCATCACGTGATGTCCAACTATCTTCACAAATTCATTTAGGATCCAAGTTTAAGTATGATGACTAGATGAATGTGTGGTTGTGAGGAGAACAAGGGCATACCGTGACGGTGTGTCATGACCACTAAATAATCACTCAGAAAGCAAAAGGTTACTATCATGCTTTTCGAAACCCTAAAACTGGATATCCAAGATCTACATTGGAAACCCTTCAATAAGCCCAAGAACACTAGAACCTACACAAAGCTACTGGATTCATATGCCCCAATTATAAAAGAATAAGTAGATCGAGGTAGAGAGAGAGATGTCCAACTATCTTCACTAATTCATTTAGGATCCAAGTTTAAGTGTATGATGACTAGATGAATGTGTGGTTGTGAGGAAAATAAGGACATACTGAGATGGTGTCTCATGACCACTAATTATTTTACTAGATACTCTTCTTAATTTAACGAGTTAAGATTGTAGTAAACAACTAAAAGAAAGTAATTAGTAAAAAATAATTAGTCAAACACAAATTGGTTATTCAAGGTTCAAAACCAAATTAAATTAGGTACTTAATTAACACTAAGGCCATTAATCGGATGCCTAGTAAATTAAAAAGAAAAATTTTGCTTAAATGCCTCGATATCTTTTTTGCTTTATTGAGTTCTTAGATGTCAAAAAGTCAATTCATCTGTGACAATCACTAATTGCAGAAAAATGTAAAAATGCTTAATTACCGCCTAGACTATAACAAGAAAAAAGAGTGTTGCCTAACTATCCTCCCACCATGAACAGCATCCTCCCAACAATTTGCTTCTCAAGGTATATAATTAATATGCAGACTCGTAGGGAGACGTGTAGAACATATCATATGCACGAACACAACACTTGACACACAAGGACATGGATATGCCCAAGAACACAAGAATCTACACAAAGCTACAACATTCATATGCCCTAAATTTGACCTAAAGAATAAAGTAGATGGAGGTAGGGAGAGAGAGAAGAACCCGTAAGATAAGCCGGATTGTGGTCGTAAAGGTTAACTTCCATGATTCTGTCATGCGGCAGCACCTCATTGTTAACCTTCTTCTGCAAGTAGTAGACGATAAGCTCCCCGTCATACGGGCAGAACCTATAACCAGGCGGGAAGTACTCGGCCTTGGTCCAACTTTTTTCACGTACATGAAAAAGAGTAAAAACCTTGTCAAAAAAGTAGAAAGGAAATAAAATCCAATAACAAAATCTTGATTACGTTCGAGGGATGGGTTCTTGATTACCGAAAAAAAAAAAAGTGCAGACCCTATACTCCAACACTATGTAGTAAATAACCAAACATTAATAAAACGAAAAGGGAAAACAGAAAGAAAAAAATGGAACCCATTATAGCAGTTGGGGGTGTTGTTGAAGTTGCCAAAAGATTGGTTTTCTTCTTCTTCAAGTTTTTGATTTAGGGAGCAGAGATATGGTTAAGGGTTGTTGCAGTGGCCACGAGTTTTGGCTGAGTTTTTTCATTGGAAGCCATAACTAGATGTCTTTTTGGAAAAGGCTCTAGAGGAAAAGACATTGGAGCGAGAACAGTGGTGGAATTAGACTTTCTATCTCTCTAGATTTCTTTGCCATGAAGAGTTTCACCTGGAAACAATGTGTTTATATATGATATGAGATGTTGGTTTATAAGATAGCTAAGGTCTTGAGAAATTTTAGTTTGATGCATATCACTTCAATTAATGTTAACAAATCCAAATCTATTTCACTTGCTACTAAGTCCATATCGGAATATACCGGCCGGTTCTTCTTCTTTTTTTTTTTCTTTTCCCTATTTGCTTTTCAATTATGAGGCAAATTTAGACTTAGAAAATATCAATCATGTATTGCCGATAATAGATAAGTCTCTGTGTTCTTTTGGATAGGGGACTAATTAATGTCTGCATTTTTTATTTTCTGTTTCATTATTTTTTAATTTTTTGTGAGAAAATCTAAAAAACTTACTTTTTAAAACTAGCTTTATGCCCTTTTGATTCCAATGGAAGACAGTACATTGATGTTTTGAACTAGTATTATAAAAAAGATTAAAGTTCAATATCTCAAGAGACCAAGGTTGCAATTGGTGGGATTGGTTCCACATTATTAAAAAAAACGAATAACGAAGTTAATAAACTGTTCTCGCCGTCCAATGGACAGAACCTGTAGCTCGCTCGCCGTTCATATTTTTTTAATAAATTGCGTAAACAAATTTTGTTAAAAGGAGTAAGAAGATCGATAACAATAAAACTGTTACAGACTAGAAATAATAATAAAACTGTTACAGACTAGAAATAATTAGTAATGCCAATTGCGAAAACAAAAAATGAAAACAGGCTTACCATTGAGGATCGCTGAAGTCGCTGTTGATTTTAACAAAAGTTCCCTCTGTTTCTTGTTGTTGTTTTGCTTGAATGGCATTACCAGAGCTTTTGGTTTCGGCTTTAGAATCCGAAAATAAACGTTTTTTAGGAGGAGGAAAAGACATTGATGCGAACTCTTCTCTCTTCCTGTCTCTCTCCGGAAAAAGAAGTTTCACTTGAACACAAACTATTGACTTTACGAAATTTATAGGATTTCCTAAGTGAGTTTTTTTTTATAACTATTGATAATTATGGTTTTTAAAGCACGCAAAGTGATGTATATCAGGTAAAGACATCTTTACTTTAAATGATTATCCTTACCACAAGGTAAATAAAGAGTAATTATTCCATGATATTGGGGCACCGCCACATGGTGCCCCAACACCTTCATCCCCCACACGTTATACTGGGTCCCACAGGGATGTGTGGTGGACGAGGATATTGGGGTACCACATGACTGTGCGCCAAGGATATGGAATAATTGGTCGTTAATAAAAACCTAATAATTGGTCATTTCTTTTGAGTTTATTGTTCTGTATTCTCACCTAAAAATATCTAGCCAAACCATCTCGCAATTTTATTTTATGTTTCTAAAAATTAAAACCGAAGGTCTAAATTACTGTCATAATTCAGAAACAGACAAAAATGATACAGACATAGAGGGACAAAGAACTACAATACTAGAAGCTTGCAATTCAAACTCAAGTTGCATAGCTTTGGTATTTACATCGTATCTTTCTGCTCAATAATCCAATGGAGGCGATTCAAATTGGGTTGGAAAGATACTGGACTAAAACGTTTTATTGTCTCTACCAATTGACAACCATGAAATATTTTCTTGTTAATTATTATAGGAATTGCAAGCTTTAGCAATAATCATAATTGATTGGAATAGTAAATCGGGTTCATACATGGCTCGTTTATGCAGTGGTGTGGTGGTGGATTCGAAACCCTAGACTTTTTATTACTTTTATAATTTTCTTTCATCTAGTTGTTGTTTTTAAAAATAAATCATTACACTTGAACTAATTGAAGAATTAATCGAATTTAACATCACTTGCTCGTTCAGTCCCTAAATAACAATACTCGATCTTAATCACTGTTCTAGGTCGTAGTAGTAGTTAAATCTAATGTTTTTATAAATATATTTTTGACATGGAAATGACACAATCAACCGATGCGTATCGGACGGTTTTGAGATGCATCTGCGTTTGTTTTTGTGTTCCTTTGTTTGTGTCTGCAACAGTATTATTTTTATTATTTACGACTTTACATACCTATGCGCATATATGGACTGGAATACTCTAGTCACCTTCGGATTGGAGGAGTTGAATCACACCAGTTGCATACATTGAAGATTACAAGGTAGGAAAGATTTCCGAGGACAGAATCTTAGAGAACACGTTGGTAAATGGATAGTAATAAAATGAAGATCGTTGTTACATTTAACTTATTCATTATCCATGCTTATGTGTTAAATTCGTCTGTGTTAAGTAGGAGTAGGATTTATGAACTAAGATTTTAATGCTCACGGTAGTATGTATCCTGGTATTCCCATGCCGGTGTTAAAAAAGAAACAGAAGCACCGTTCGACCTGACTAACGCCAACGGCTCCGTAGAAGGAGAAGACAACGGTTGCCCTATCCTTGGTTTGTTTGATTTGTATAAATTTTTCTTTTGAGTACTCAGAAGTATTTGAGATTTGTAATAATTGAGAGACTTAAATTCCCAAAGTATTCTCTTGCTCAAAAACAAAAACTACTACATTATTTTCATTTTAATTGCCTGAAAACATTGTAGGCAATTGGTATATTTTCACTATTGCCACAAAAGACCCGCAAGGATGGAGCCAAGGGGGACCAAGCGATTTGCATGTACAAGATTTTCCTTTTGGGTTTTATTATATAGAAAATAAATCTTTTAGTTCGAATTATATAGTTTCTCTCACCTTTAATCTTTTTAATATCTCATGATTTTTTGCTCAAAACAAAAGTACTACATTATTTTCGTTTTTCATTTTAGGCATATTTTGATCTTTTTTTACATGCCACAAAAGACTTTCAACCTAGAAGCAAGGATGGAGCCAAGGGGGAAAATTGTATTTTACAACTCAAGATTTTCAAAATATGCAATTATTATATAGAAAATAATTTTTTAGTTCCGAATTATAGATTCGCCACCATTAATTTTTTTTAATATCTAATCTTCGTAATACAGCTTGTATTTTTAATTTATAAGTAAATATTTTCGACACCACAAGCGTAAAATTTTAGCTCCGTTCCTGCCCAGAAGCTTCTCTTTTGTTTGCTTTAGGACTGTACAGTGTAGTTAACATATATTTGGATCTCTTTCTCGATGATTGAGCTGTTTTATAAAGTAGAGATCCTCAAATAATCCACACAAATTCAAGTTGATGGGACAACCATAACAGTTTGATATGAATATTCTATTTTTGCAAAAACATGGTTAGACCTCTGTAGTTTCTAAAGAAAAGTAAATCGTTGAAGTGCATGGTTCAAATAGTCTAATTAATCAACATCATTTTATTCTTGGAGCGAGTTTGGTGTCGACAAATTGCACCTACAGGGAAGTTGAGTCCTTTTATTATGTTAGGATGTAAAAAAAAATGAGTGCTTGAGAATACGATCCTTGGGTTGAAAATTGAAATGCATTCGACGCGTATACTACCAGAAAAATGAATACGGAGTAGTAATTTAAAAAAAAAAAAAACTTGTTTTGCTGCTGGCCATGGTTCGCTGGATTCTTCTTACCTGCTATGCATATTTAATAAAAAATGGTTTTCTATTTTATTTTTCTTTGTTAAATAAATTAGCAAATTTGTTGTATCTTACTGAAAAAATTTAGCGATTAATACTTACATGTGTGTGGATATGTGTAAGACTTTTGGAATCGTGTGTAGAATTCACATTCCACAATGGTGGTTGGTTGAAGGTGAAATCTTTTTTAGGTTTTCAACAATTATGTACCCCCAGTGTAAGGAGTTCCTGACCCGCAACGACGTGCACAATTTGCGTACACAGCGAGCTAGCCATGGAAACTTTGCTCGAATGCTAACTAGAAAAAAAATTATTACTACTCCCCAATGAAACCACATAAAGTAGAAGACGCGCCATAGTGTATGGTTATTTACTAACCGATTGATAAAATCGTTGGCATGACAAAAGAATTTTATTATTATTGTTTTGTATGTTTTCAAACCGATACAGGTTAGCCATTTCTTTCTATTCTTTTATGTTAAGGTGTTAGCATGTTGCCAACGTTAAACGAAACACCAAGCAGTACCCAATAAAGCAAACAGATCCACACCCAGAAAACAAGGTTAGTATTTTCGCATGTTTTTTTTGTATTTTTGCGTGTTAATTGCACAAAAGATTTATACAGTTCAACAAAGTAAAACAAAAAGACAGCATATGTGAATCGAGTAAACGACTAAAGAGGTGAGAGCATGAAAAGAAAAACCACCAATAAATATGAAGAAGACAATGGATACTGTATAGAAAAGTCCGACTCAAAAAGGGGATTACCAGTCCAAAACCTAAAAGCTATAGACATAAATAGGAAGATGGAAAACAACTAAGCTTTTCAATTGTTAAACAACCGCTAAAACCCCCTTTACTTGCCAAACAAAAATAATTTACTTACCAAAAAAAAATCACAACCACCTCTAAACTCTGTCACAAAAAAGTTTATAGCACCAAATCAAATTTGTGGTGGTGGGGTTGAAGGATTAATTGCACCATTGAAGGATTATTTTTGGCATCATAGATTGGGATATTCAGCCAAAAGGCTATCTGGATTGAACCCGCAATCCTCTTCCAACTCCCTTTGGGTACCATCCAATTGAAAATACAGGTTATCTAGGTGATGAAGAGGAGGTGGAGGAGGCCTAATGGCAAATGGATAATGTAACGACCCGGATTTTCGTAAATAAAAATTTCGCTTAATAAATTAATTATTAATTTTAATTTTCGGTTTATTGGAATATTTTTCTATTAAAATATTATTTTATTCTTTTAATTCGAATAAAGGAAATTCTAGCCATGTTTATGCGCGTACGAGACCGAGTAACATATCCGTTACACTACCGTAGCACCCGGGGACCGAGTTTAATACCCGAAACCTACCCAACCACCACCATTACTTCGTTCAACTACCGTTAGTACGTCATAGGTCTAGTCACCTCGCACCTTGGAACTTGGTGTTGACCAAGTTAGAGAGAGTTAGAGAGAGAGAGAGAGAGAGAGAGAGAGAGAGAGAGAGAGAGAGAGTAGTGTGTGTGTGCATGAATTAGTACAATGCACATGCAAGGATTAAATGTTTGTTCACTTGCACAAGCAAGTGGAGGGTTAAGGGAAGTTTCCTAAACTAAGGTTTTGTACCCAATACTAGTTAGAATAAGGCTTGCTATTTTTGGAGTAACATACACATACCCACACATACATGCATTTGAGCTCAATCTACACAACTTAGACTTAAGTTATGCTTAACTTGCACTCCAAGTTTCCTAGAAACATGCATCCATGTTTTAAGGAGGGAATATTCCCCCTACTTCTAGCTTGTTAGGGCTACCCCTTAGCCATTTAATGTGTTCACATGCACATTAGGTGTATCTAGTCCTAAAAACACCCCGTAACAAAGGTGACCATGCGAAAACCTACATAGCGGGAGGCATATTTTTCCCCACCACTTTGTTCCCCACGTTGGAACCTTGTATGTGCCCATTTTGGTTCATCTAGCAAGAATAAACCTAGATTCCTAGCCTAAACCTAGAGTGCCAAGTATGTACTTGACCATGTGCCAATACAATGGACATCTAACACCCCACCACTTGAAATTTTCGGCCAAGAGAGGGAGGGTGTACCGAAATTCCAAAGGGAGGAGAGAGGGATCAAGTTTGTCTATAAATAGCCACCTTTTTGTTCATTTAGACACCTTTGCACTTTCCTTGTTTGTTGTCTCTCTATTTTCCCACAAACCAACTACTTTAACCACCATCTAGCCAACCTATTTTAGTCCTAATTAGCTACTTACTAAGTTAATTAGTGAGTAAGCTAGGTAGATTAAGAGGTTCTACACCAAAGGAATTGCTTTTCGGCTTCCGGTTTACACCCGGAAAATCAAGGTAGTTTACTAAACTACTCTTCTAATTAGTTATTCTAGTTCTATTAAGTTGTTCTAGTTAAGTTTCTAAGCATGATTTTAGAGTTTGATTTGGTTAAATTATGCATGTATTAAATTACTAAGTATGTTTCTTAGTGATTAATATGGAGGATTTCATGTAGGAAGATTAACAAGAATGTTAATGAGGTTCTAATTAGAATAGTTCTTCATGAAATTAGAAGTGGGATTAGTTGATTAGAAGTAATTAGAAGGTGATTAGAAGTGATTAGAAAAGATTAGAAGATGTGTATTTCACTAGACAAGGTTCTAGTATTATTATGTTAATATTTCTTGGAAGAATTAGTTAATCTTGGTTGATTAAACCATTGGTTGATGTTTGAGATGATATTTCTTAAATAAGTGGATTAACTTATTTTTATGAAGGAATTGTTCTTACTAGAAAGATGTGCTTATTGTTTTATGGTAATTTTTGTAAGAAAGTTTGGAGTTTTTACTAAATAAATATGAAGAGAGGGTTTTTCATGAATGATTTCTAGAAATGTTTTTACTAATTGTTTGTGAGTATAAATCATGGCTATGATGAAAAGAAAAGAAGTAAATGGAGTTGATTTTCTAGAAAGAAAATTGTGATTTTTCTAGATAGAGGAAAATATGTTTTATTTGGAATTTATTAAGAAGAGAGTTTTTTTAGAAATATAAAGAGTATATTTTAAGAGAGATTAAATGTTTTTAGAGAACTCATAAATTAGTGGAGTTAATTTATGGCAAGGAATTTCTAGAAAGGGAGTTTGTGTTTAATTATTTTTAGAAAGAGCAAGTTGATTAGCTTATTTCTTTTGAGAGAAATAAAATAGTTTTGAAAGAGGACAAGGAGAAATGAGATTTTTATTATGAGAATTTATAATTGAGAGAATTGGAAATATTATTTTTGGAGAAAGTTAGTGCATTAAAATGTATAATTTTATGTGGGAAAAGTTTCTAGAGGAAACAATATATTTTAGAGAGATGGTATATTTTAATGCATGATTTTATGTGAGAAATGTGTATTTGAAGAGATATGAATTTAGAGGAAAAATTATGGAATATCGCATGAGTATGAGTTTGAGCATGTGACACTGAGCACGTACGCGATACGTTACGTCACCAGATGCGAAATTGAATAACTGTTAATGAGAAAATAGAGATGAGAATGAAAATGAGTTTTGAAATGAGAAATGAAATTTTTGAGAAATGAAATGAGATTTTCGGGAAATGAAATGAAATGAGATGAGATGAGATGATTTGTTGCCACCTCAAATTCGCGGAGAGAATTTGGAGGAATGGTTTTGATTGCGGTAGTGCTGCGAAAGCGCCACTTCCAGTTCGCGGAGAGAACTAGGATGTTTGGGCTAAGCGTGCACAACACACGGTGAACGGACTTGCAAACAGGCTGTTAAGTTCGGTGATGCAAGACGGCCGGGACTGTGTCGTGTGAGTCGCGGGGTGGTCGGACCGTGCAAACAGGCTGTTAAGTTCGGTGATGCACGATAACCGGAACCTCGAGCGGAAAGGTTGGTACCGTCAGCTGAAAGGAGGCGTAAGCGGACCAATAACTTTTGAGTGATGGGAGATATATGAAATTTGAATAAGAATGTTGAAAGAGGCACCGATATGAGAATAATGATTGATTTTTGAGAAAACGGTTGTTAAATGAGTTAAGCTTGAGAAACTGAACGAGAAAATGTTTTGAGAAATGACACGTGGCACAGTTCGAGACACTGTTATGAGATATAGTTTTCTGCGCATGTTTACTCTGATCCATATAGACATGCGTGATTTATTGCATGGTTTACTGTTCACAAGTTTTACATACTGTTTATGAACTTATTGTTCTAGAATTGCTACTTAGGCGTTTAGCATAGTGAACTACTGGGCTTTGCTCACGGTGTTGCATTCGTGTAACCCTGGCATAATACCATGATGTTGCATGTGCGACTCGGACGTATTATGTCAGATTATCTTGATGGACAGGAACAATACTGTGGAGATCAGTCCTATGGAACAGGAAGTGCTGCCGGAGTGGGGAATGACCCGGCGCAGGGTTAGACGAAGACCTAGAACCACCCCGGTTATTATTTATATAGTGTTTGAGGACATTATTATTTGTGTTAAAGTTCAAGGTTGAACTTAATTATGGGTTGTAATAATAATTAACGTGCCCAAATTTTTGGGGCGTTACAGATAAGCCCCATAATTGATAGATCGTTGTGGATCATAAGTAGAGAACATATACATACTGCGATTTAGGAGGAAATCATCGATTGGTTGCAAGATTTGTGGGAGTTGAGGTGAATGAATGTATCTATCATACTCAGAGGTTTCTCCCACAAGATCATTCTCATCAACACAGGGAACACGTTCCTTCAACAAAGTCTCGCATTCTTGAACTTTAGCCTTTTTCCCTTTTTGTGGTACTACTTGGTCTTGAGCTTCACCATCGTTCCCCTTTTTTTCTTTCTTGTAAACACGACACAAAACCCAATTATCCAACTGCAAGGGAAAAAAAAAATCTTAGTATGTGTGAAAGTTCTGGACATGAGACTCTTATATCAGGGCTCATATAGTTCATAAAAATGGGTTTCAAAGGTTGCCTAAGAATTTGTCAGAGCTTAAGCCATGGATGCCTAGGATGTGCAACTAGGAATCTATTGCTATTTTTGTGTTGCAACTATTATTTTTTGCTTCTCTCTACTATATCTGGAGAGATAAGAGTTTTTTCTCATAAAAAGCTGGAGGCAGCTGGGGTTGTAAATAATATAGTTTGTGATGTTAGGGTTTGTCTCTTATTCTGGTTGTTTTGTTGTATCTAGTTTTTTGTTTTTTTGGTAAATCATTGCTGTATCTAGTATTTGTTTTTTTGGGCTCTCAAGGATATTCATTGGCCTTGTTTTTTGTGTGATTCTTTTATAAAAGAATCATGTCCCAATTTATTAATTTTTTTTTTGTGAAAGTCTGGTTGGTGCGCATGAAATAAACAAGAGTGCAGATATTCTAGCCAAGAATGCTTTTAGTTTTAATTCATTTTAGTTAAATTTTTTAAGCGGACCTCCTTTTTATTATTTTTTTTCTTCTACACCAATTTTTTGGTTATGTTTCATGGGTTAAATACCTCAAAACTACTTATGTTTAGCTTTATATAACATCTTCAGTTTGTTTGTGAAGACAATGAAGTTGGTAAATAGTATCGGAGGAAGTTAATAGTTAATACATTCATATCATGTTTGCCCTGTTTAATTCTTGGAGGCCTCTTGAGTTTAAACTCATGCATGATCCAATTGGTCTTATCACCTTGTCCTGGCTTTCCTTCATAGAAAACCAATGACTTCTTAAGCCCAACAACTTGGTTTTTGTGTTCAACAGGCTTATCTGATCCGGTGGCCTTCCAGTATCCGTCACCTGCTCGTCGGCTAGGTCGGTCTCCATAGGGATATTTTCGCTCCCTTGGTGTGAAGAAGTACCATTTTTTATCCCCTAATGGTGGGTATTGACCTGCAATTAATTGAAATAATGCAAGTTGAATTAATTAATTAAGAAGCACTACAAGAATGGAAAAAATAACTCAGAGCAAAAGTTTTATTTAGATCTTAACAATGCAAAATTATTTGAGCTTTCTTAGCCTTGCCTTGCTGCATGCTACGTTATACTATTTCAATTATTCTCCAATTAATATAATATATCATCGTGATTATTTCTTTCTTCAGCTTTTTATTTGACAGCTGGTTGAAAAAGTCCACCATTACAAGGATCCTGATTTGGCCTTCCCACTATGCTTTTGAAAACTCTAATCAGTAATTGATAGGAGATTATGTGTAAACGTTTAAGCTCCCCAATATAAGTAGAACAAAAAAATAAATTAATTAATGAAAAACTATGTCGATGAACCATGAGAAAAGCTTAGAATACAAATCCCGTCTTAAGCATCAAGAAATTGCAAACTAAGAGAACTAAAACATGCAATTTAGCAAAGAAAAAAAATGAAAAAAGCATCTAGCGAAAAAGAAACAAATTTAGAAGCATATAAAGATTGATGAACATGATTGTCTTCGTAACCTAATTCTAAAAAGTCCAATATTTGCATCTTTTTCATAATTATAAATGTACGGAAACCAGACAAAAAGATCTCAAATAAGCACATTCGATCTAAATGAACAAAAAAAAAAGTAGATAAAGAGCAAAACATGTAAGGAAATCAGAAAAAGAAGTGAAGAATCATCTATAAATCATGAAAAATTACTGGGTGCTTTGGGTGCTCCAGAGACCATCACGTGATGTCATGACCACTAAATAATCACTCACAAAGCAAAAGATTACTATCATGTTTTTCAAAACCCTAAAACTGGATATCCAAGATCTACATTGGAAACCCTTCAATAAGCCCAAGAACACTAGAACCTACACAAAGCTACTGGATTCATATGCCCCAATTATAAAAGAATAAGTAGATCCAGGTAGAGAGAGAGAGAGAGAAGAACGCGTAAGGTAAGTCGGATAGTGGTCGTAAAGTTTATCTTCCATGACGGTAGAGTGGACCGTCACGTGATGTCCAACTATCTTCACTAATTCATTTAGGATCCAAGTTTAAGTGTATGATGACTAGATGAATGTGTGGTTGTGAGGAGAATAACTACATACTGAGATGGTGTCTCATGACCACTAATTATTTTACTAGATATTCTTCTTAATTTAATGAATTAAGACTGTAGTAAACAGCTAAAAGAAAGTAATTAGTAAAAAATAATTAGTCAAACACAAATTGGTTATTCAAGGTTCAAAACCAAATTAAATTAGGTACTTAATTAACACAAAGGCCATTAATCGGATGCCTAGCCAGTATTAGTCTAATAGTCCCATTTTGCTTAAATGCCTCCTTGATATCTTCTTTTGCTTTATTGAGTTCTTCGCATGTAAAGCCAATTCATCTGTGACTATCACTAATTGCAGAAAAATGTAAAAACGCTTAATTACCGCCAAGACTATAACAAGGAAAAGTAGTGTTGCCTAACTATCTTCCCACCATGAACAGCATCCTCCCAACAATTTGCTTCTCAAGGTATATAATTAATATGCAGACTCGTAGGGAGACGTGTAGTGATGTGTAGAACATATCATATGCACGGACACAACAGTACTTGACACACAAGGACATGGATATGCCCAAGAACACAAGAATCTACACAAAGCTACAGCATTCATATGCCCTAAATTTGACCTAAAGAATAAAGTAGATGGAGGTAGGGAGAGAGAGAAGAACCCATAAGGTAAGCCGGATTGTGGTCGTAAAGGTTAACTTCCATGATTCTGTCATGCGGCAGCACCTCATTGTTAACCTTCTTCTGCAAGTAGTAGACGATAAGCTCCCCGTCATACGGGCCGAACCTATAACCAGGCGGGAAGTACGGCCTTGGTCCAACTTTTTTCACATACATGAAAAAGAGTAAAAACCTTGTCAAAAAAGTAGAAAGGAAATAAAATCCAATAACAAAATCTTGATTACGTTCGTGGGATGGGTTCTTGATTAACCCCAAAAAAAAAATGCAGATACTCGAACACGATGTAGTAATTAACCAAACGTTAATAAAACGAAAAGGGAAAACAGAAAGAAAAAATTGGAACCCATTGAAGCAGTTAGGGGTGTTGTTGAAGTTGCCAAAAGATTGGTCTTCTTCTTCTTTGTGTTTTTTATTTATGGGAGCAGAGATATGGTTAAGGGTTGTTGCAGTGGCCACGAGTTTTGGCTGAGGTTTCTCATTGGAAGCCATAACTAGATGTCTTTTTGGAAAAGGCTCTAGAGGAAAAGGCATTGGAGCGAGAACAGTGGTGGAATTAGACTCTCTCTCTCTCTAGAATTCTTTGCGATGAAGAGTTTCACCTGGAAACAATGTGTTTATATATTATATGAGACGTTGGTTTATAGTATAGCTAAGGTCTTGAGAAATTTTAGTTTTATACATATCACTTCAATTAATGTTAGCAAATCCAGATCTATGGGTATCGGAATATACCGGGCGAGGAAAAGTTTTATTTAGATCTTAACAATGCAAAATTATTTGAGCTTTCTTAGCCTTGCCTTGCTGCATGCTACGTTATACTGTTTCAATTATTCTCCAATTAATATAATATATCATCGTGATTATTTCTTTCTTCAGCTTTTTATTTGACTGCTAGTTGAAAAAGTCCACCATTACAAGGATCCTTATTTGGCCTTCTCACTATGCTTTTGAAAACTCTAATCAGTAATTGATAGGAGATTATGTGTAAACGTTTAAGCTCCCCAATATAAGTAGAACAAAAATATAAGTTAATTAATGAAAAACTATGTCGATGAACCATGAGAAAAGCTTAGAATACAAATCCCGTCTTAAGCATCAAGAAATTGCAAACTAAGAGAACTAAAACATGCAATTTAGCAATGAAAAAAGCATCTAGCGAAAAAGAAACAAATTTAGAAGTATATAAAGATTGATGAACATGATTGTCTTCGTAACCTAATTCTAAAAAGTCCAATATTTGCATCTTTTTCATAATTATAAATGTACGGAAACCAGACAAAAAGATCTCAAATAAGCACATTCGATCTAAATGTACAAAAAAAAAAAAGTAAATAAAGAGCAAAACATGTAAGGAAATCAGAAAAAGAAGTGAAGAATCATCTATAAATCATGAAAAATTATTGGGTGCTTTGGGTGCTCCAGAGACCATCACGTGATGTCCAACTATCTTCACAAATTCATTTAGGATCCAAGTTTAAGTATGATGACTAGATGAATGTGTGGTTGTGAGGAGAATAAGGGCATACTGTGACGGTGTGTCATGACCACTAAATAATCACTCACAAAGCAAAAGATTACTATCATGTTTTTCAAAACCCTAAAACTGGATATCCAAGATCTACATTGGAAACCCTTCAATAAGCCCAAGAACACTAGAACCTACACAAAGCTACTGGATTCATATGCCCCAATTATAAAAGAATAAGTAGATCGAGGTAGAGAGAGAGAGAGAGAAGAACGCGTAAGGTAAGTCGGATCGTGGTCGTAAAGTTTATCTTCCATGACGGTGGAGTGGACGTCACGTGATGTCCAACTATCTTCACTAATTCATTTAGGATCCAAGTTTAAGTGTATGATGACTAGATGAATGTGTGGTTGTGAGGAGAATAAGGACATACTGAGATGGTGTCTCATGACCACTAATTATTTTACTAGATACTCTTCTTAATTTAATGAATTAAGACTGTAGTAAACAACTAAAAGAAAGTAATTAGTAAAAAATAATTAGTCAAACACAAATTGGTTATTCAAGGTTCAAAACCAAATTAAATTAGGTACTTAATTAACACAAAGGCCATTAATCGGATGCCTAGCCAGTATTAGTCTAATAGTCCCATTTTGCTTAAATGCCCCCTTGATATCTTCTTTTGCTTTATTGAGTTCTTTGCATGTAAAGCCAATTCATCTGTGACTATCACTAATTGCAGAAAAATGTAAAAACACTTAATTACCGCCTAGACTATAACAAGAGAAAGTAGTGTTGCCTAACTATCTTCCCACCATGGACATCATCCTCCCAACAATTTGCTTCTCAAGGTATATAATTAATATGCAGACTCGTAGGGAGACGTGTAGAGACGTGTAGAACATATCATATGCACGGACACAACACTTGACACACAAGGACATGGATATGCCCAAGAACACAAGAATCTACACAAAGCTACAGCATTCATATGCCCTAAATTTGACCTAAAGAATAAAGTAGATGGAGGTAGAGAGAGAGAGAAGAACCCGTAAGGTAAGCCGGATTGTGGTCGTAAAGGTTAACTTCCATCAAAGGTGTTGGATATTGCAGAGCTAGTAGACTCCATCAAGACCAAGATAGCGTTGTGGACCAAGGTATGTTTCGACCTTCGTAGCTACTCGGTGGATGATATCAAATTCAGTCTTCAAGGTATTAGGAGTTTGAAGGTGCCCAAAACTACTTTGTATTAACATCAATTTGCAGCTACATGGAGCTGTTAGATTCTGTGGGTTAGTAGCTCTGTTTTTCACTTGATGTTCAGCTTTGTTGGCCATGTTGGCCTATGCTTTCTTCTTTTATTTTGGGTTTGGATGATGACTTATCATCCCATTCCCTCTCTTAGAGTTGTATTCCTCCTTATTTATATATATATAGTTTCTTTTTGCTGATCAAAAAAAAAAAAGGTTAACTTCCATGATTCTGTCATGCGGTAGCACCTCATTGTTAACCTTCTTCTGCAAGTAGTAGACGATAAGCTCCCCGTCATACGGGCAGAACCTATAACCAGGCGGGAAGTACTCGGCCTTGGTCCAACTTTTTTCACATACATGAAAAAGAGTAAAAACCTTGTCAAAAAAGTAGAAAGGAAATAAAATACAATAACAAAATCTTGATTACGTTCGTGGGATGGGTTCTGGATTAACCCAAAAAAAAAAAAAATTGCAGATACTCCAACACGACGTAGTAATTAACTAAACATTAATAAAACGAAAAGGGAAAACAGAAAGAAAAAGTTGGAACCCATTGAAGCAGTTGGGGGTGTTGTTGAAGTTGCCAAAAGATTGGTCTTCTTCTTCTTCGTGTTTTTTATTTATGGGAGCAGAGATATGGTTAAGGGTTGTCGCAGTGGCCACGAGTTTTGGCTGAGGTTTCTCATTGGAAGCCATAACTAGATGTCTTTTTGGAAAAGGCTCTAGAGGAAAAGGCATTGGGGCGAGAACAGTGGTGGAATTAGACTCTCTATCTCTCTAGAATTCTTTGCGATGAAGAGTTTCACCTGGAAACAATGTGTTTATATATTATATGAGACGTTGGTTTATAGGATAGCTAAGGTCTTGAGAAATTTTAGTTTGATACATATCACTTCAATTAATGTTAGCAAATCCAGATCTATGGGTATCGGAATATACCGGGCCGGTTCTTTTATTTATTTATTTATTTTCCTATTTGCTTTTCAATTATGAGGAAAATTTAGACTTACAAAATAGCAGTCATGTATTGCCGATAATAGATAAGTGAACAACCTCAGGCTGAAGAATCCAGCCACATGGATTCCGACACAAACCAAACTCCCCAAATTATTCTGATTGACACTACTATGGAAACACCTCAAAATGATGTTGCTGCAAAGGAACCCGTGAAGACCTTCACACCTCCCGAAAAACCACAAGAAAAAGTCAGATCTTTCAAAGCAGCTCTACTCAATGCACAGAGCCCGTCAATGCAATGCGATCATTCCAAAACTTCTGAGTTTGAAACTGAAAGTGATGATGAAGAGATGGAACCAGAGAATATCAAAATGGTTTCAAGGTTAAAGGTGGATTTTTCCAAAGAACATCTCAAGAGAATTCGGCAGAATCACAAGGGATGTTTGATCATAAAATTATTGGGCAGAAATATGGGTTTCAAACCGCTCATGGATAGAATATCAAACCTTTGGAATCTCGAGGGATTGTTTACCCCCGTAGGTTTAGGTTTGGGATTCTATCTAATCCGTTTCGAATCGAAATCCGACTACAATAAAGTTTACACGGGCGGCCCCTGGATCCTCCAAGATCACTATTTGACTGTTAGAAAATGGCAGCCCCAATTTAAGGCAGACATGGCCTCCGCCATTACCACGGCAGTGTGGTTGAGGTTTAAATACCTACCATATGAGTATTATGATGAGGACAGTCTATTTACCATTGCAGCAAAACTCGGAAAACCCCTCAAGGTGGACAACAACACCATTGATGGAATCAGAGGAAGCTACACACGTGTCTGCGTTGAGATCGACCTCAGCAAGCCTCTGGAAATATCGGTGGCAATAGGAAGGTATGACTATCAAATTGAATATGAACATATCCATCTGATTTGTTTCTCTTGTGGCAGGGTTGGTCACCGGAAAGAATCGTGCAATTTGACGCCGCCGCCGGAGAAATTGGACGCTATCTCTGAGACCGTTGCCATGCCTACCACACTAGCCCCAAAGGCTGTTATTTTCAACGGTACTATTGTACCAGACGAACCCAACGAGATTGGGTATGGGGATTGGATGCTAGTCACAAGACGTAACCAAATCAGAACCAGAAACTCTGCACCAAGTACAAGCGGGTTGCACAAGGATCAAAAACCTAGAGCTCAGTTGGTGGAGAAAGATTACGCTAACCTAAATACCAAGGAGAAAGACACAGGCCCAATCAGAGTGGAAAATGGGAAATACAAGGGCCCTCTGGCCCAGCATCCAAAAACCATGAATCGGCCCAATGTTACTAAGCCCAAACCAAATATTTCGGCAACCCAGAAGAGGAAAGGGGTCTCCTCCTAAGGTGAGTACAAATTTGAGGTCAATCCCCTTCTTAAAAACCAAACCCAACCACAGGCCCAACATCCTAACTTTAAGCCCACTAACTCCATCATAGTAGATCTAAGCCCTACTTCCATCACAGACACCTCTCTTCCTGATAATTTCAACCCCTCTTCGTCGGGTGAAACTCTGTCGTCCCTGAACCCTAACTCTCACTAAGTTCCACCAGACATCAACCTTCTACCGACACATACCTACCATGAATTTGCCAGAAGCTCAGCAAACACGGATCAGCTTTCACAAGATTCGAATGTCATTAGATATAGGGACAGAAGCTCTTCACCTCGCAGGAGTCGCTTGGTGGATAGAGGAGGTGGGTCTGAAGATAAAACTCAAAGAACAGTTCCTCGAAAGCTGGGATCCACACCAAGCGACTGCGAAACCGTTCAGGCTACATCGACCAACACTGATTGACTTGAGAAACATTCTCCATCCACTAGGTTTTCCTCCACTTGATTCTGATTTCATTATGGACGGATACAAAATACTTATTTGGAATTGTAGAGGTGCCGGAAATGACCGGTTCAAAAACAATTTTAAAGAGATCCTTCGCCAACACTCACCTGAAATTGTAGCTATACTTGAACCGAAGGTTGCCATACATTCTATGGGCTTCTTTTTCCAAAATTTGGGATTCACAAGAGATACTTTCACGGATCCTAATGGGAGATCCGGTGGTATCTGGGTCCTATGGGATCCAACAAAAATTACTGTGTCCACCATTGACATTAAACCCCAAGTTATACATGTCAAAATTAGGAAAAATGGGTATGAAGATTGGATTCTCTCAGCTCTGTATGCTAGCCCCAACCCTAGACTTCGTGAGATCCTTTGGGAGGACCTCAAGGAATTTGCGAACTCTAACACTCACGCTTGGTCTGCTGTGGGAGATTTCAATGAGATTGCTACTGTGGAGGAAAACAGAAGTTCAGCTACTGATACAGGATTCAACCAGAGGAGAAAGTTCATGGAAAACATTAACGCTTGTAATCTTATAGAAATTGGTGCTTCGGGACCAAAGTTTACATGGACAAATGGCCGTCAAGGTGCTGCCAATGTCCAGAAGCGTCTGGATAGGGGTCTGTGCAATGAGGAGTGGAGATCGTTGTTTCCGGAAGGTATGATTCAAAACTTACCTCGTACTTACTCTGATCATTGCCCGTTACTTATTAGTTTAAATGGTTCCCATAATTCTGCTTTTATCCCTAGGCCTTTTAGGTTTAAAGCTGCTTGGATTATGGATCCTAATTTTGAAAGTATTGTTTCCTCGGGCTGGAATGGCAACAACATTATTGATAAAATTAGCAACTTTTCCAGAACTGCCTTATCTTGGAATAAAAATGTTTTTGGTAACATATTTAGGAAAAAACGCTGGACTTTAGCCCGTATTAAAGGTGTGCAAGAGTCTCAAAATACCAATTTCTCCCATAATCTTATCGCTCTGGAAAAAGAGTTAGTCTCTGACTACAATAACATTTTAAACCAAGAAGAAATTCTTTGGTTTCAAAAATCTCGGGCCAAGTGAATCGTTATGGGAGAGAGAAATACCCGGTACTTCCATTTATCTACTATCATAAAGAGAAGGAAATCCAAAATTTCTATGATAAAAGACAACAACAACACTTGGATTGACAACTCTGATGATATCAAAGATTTGGTTCAAAATTACTTTAAAGATCTTTTTCGGAACCAAAATGATACCCCGGGTTTGTGCATCTCTATGACTCCTCACAAAACTCTTTCTTATGAGGACAATGAGACTCTTCGCACTCCTATTACTAATGCTGAGGTTTGGAATTCTGTTAAAAGTATTGCTCCCTTTAAAGCTCCGGGCCCGGATGGACTCCAAGCTATTTTTTTCCACAAATATTGGAACATAGTTGGTGAGGATATTTGTAGTTTTGTTAAAAAATGTTTTGCCGAGAGTACTATCCCGGAGGAATCCAATAAAACTCTTATCTCTCTTATCCCTAAAACGGACAATCCTGTGAATATCAAAATGTTCCGCCCCATTAGTCTTTGCAACGTGAGTTACAAGGTTGTCACCAAAATTATTGTTGCTAGACTAAGACCTCTCCTTGATAAAATTATTAGCCCCTTCCAGAGCAGCTTCATTCCTGGTAGATCTACTAATGATAATATTATCATTACGCAAGAAATTTTACACTCTCTCCGGAACAAGAAAGGGAATAAGGGCGGTATTCTTCTTAAAATTGATTTAGAGAAAGCCTATGATAAAATTTCTTGGAATTTCCTGCTGGATAATCTCATTTTTTTCAACTTAGATCCCTCTTGGACTGCCCTTATTATGAGCTGCGTCACTAGTGTTAAATCTGCTATCCTTTGGTATGGAGAATCCTTGGAGGAATTCTCCCCCGGCCGGGGCATCAGACAAGAAGACCCTCTATCCCCTTATTTGTTTGTTTTATGTATGGAACATCTTTCTATTCTCATTGACTCTAAATGTGGGGATGGTAATTGGAAGGGAATAAAAGTCTCGAGAGACTCTATTGCGCTTACTCATTTATTCTTTGCGGATGACCTAATCCTCTTTGGGCATGCTAATAAGTCTAATTGCAAAGCGATTATGGAAGTTCTTAATGACTTTTGTATCCTTTCTGGGCAAACTGTGAACCTATCTAAGTCTAAGCTATTTGTCTCTCCTAATGTTCCCCTTGCTAAAGCCCGTCGTTTGAGTAATCTTTGCGGTATCGCTCTTACCAATGACTTGGGTAAATACCTTGGAGTCCCTCTCCTTCACAAGAGAGCTAGCAAAGATCATTTCAAACACATTATTGAAAAAGTTCAGTGTAGTCTCTCCGGTTGGAAATCGAATACCCTCATGTTAGCGGGAAGAGCCACCCTTATTCAAGCTACTACTTCCACTATTCCTAGTTATACCATGCAAACGATGAATTTTCCTGTGAATGTGTGTGATAAACTTGACCGTATCAATAGAGATTTTCTTTGGGGTGACACGCCTGAGAAAAAGAAACTCCATCTTGTTAACTGGAACACGGTGTGCAAAAGCAAGGATATGGGTGGTTTGGGATTGAGAAAAGCAAGAAATCAAAACCTTGCGCTTCTTACCAAACTTGGCTGGAATTTGGTGAATGATGAGGATAGCCTTTGGGCTAAAATTCTCAAGAGCAAATATCTCAAGCATCATTCCCTCCAATCTTGGCCGACTAATAGAGTAGCTTCTCACACTTGGAGGAGTATAACTCACATTAAAGATATCCTCCAAAAGGGTATTAAGTGGTCCATAGGTGATGGAAATTCTGTCGACCTTTGGAATGACTGGTGGTGCGGGAATGGCCCTCTTGCCAAAAAGCATCCCGGCTTGCATGCTAGATCTAACACCAAGGTGGCGGAGATTATTGATAATGGGAATTGGAATCTTGATTACATTGATCATCTTATTGATGAGGATTCCCGCAATGACATTCTTAATACGATCTTGCCTACATATACTCAGGCTTGTGACCATCCCACGTGGAAGGGATCCCCCAATGGCAGTTGTACTGCTGCTGCTGCCTATGAACTTATCAATAATGATGTCAATGATATTAAGGGTTGGAAGTGGCTTTGGAAAATGAAGCTCCCACAAAAACCAAAAACTTTCTTTTGGCTCATTTTCCATGACAAACTTCCTACCAATTTGCTTCGCACCAAAAGAGGAATCAATACCTCTGACTGCTGTTCGAGATGCAATCTGGCCCAGGAAAACCTTGATCACTTATTTAGGGGCTGTCCTAAAGTCTTTGAACTTTGGGACAAAATCCCCTCGGGTCGGATAATGAGAGCGGGTTTTGTAGGGGGTGTAGTTCCACGTTAGCCTGTATCACGTGCAGGCTTGGCTCGACCCTAAATCTGCAAGACAAATAATAGGTTAGAGCACCCTTGCCTCTATTGGCAAAGGCCCTCCGATGCTTAAGTTAGTACTGGATTACTAATCAAGCCAAGAACACAATGCGTATAACTGGGTGTTACAGCGTACCTTTTGTCATGGTTATCGCCTTGTATTTATAGGTGTAGATGTTCATCAATTTGGGCATCTCGTGCCCCCTGTTTCCTATTCTCTTTAGGAATCCTTCTCCTAACAGGACTTTCCTATTAAGAGATAACTTCCATATCCTGCTAGATCTCGTCTAGCAGAGGTCTTTCTTTCCATATAGGATTCTTTCCTATATGGGGCATACTCCTAATCTCGTTAGGACTTCCAACGTTAATCCCCCATCTCACGGGATTGTTCCTTATCTCATAAGGAACCGCCTTAGATGATTCTGGAATGTCTCACCGCCCTATACGCGGCGGTGCCGTGCTTCCACGTAGCTCGGACTAACTCGTACATAGCTCAACTCATCATGCCGAGCCGAGCTATGTATTCCAGAATGCTGTTCAAGCTATACACGTAGCCCGTATAGCTCGGCCATACCAGGGGCACCCCCTATATCTTACGCCGAGCTAGTGCATCCTGATGTATTAACTTACTTTAGTTATCATGACCTTATTCATGGTCTAACCAGATCGGCACAGGGCTCACGGACTCCCTATGTGGTGCCGAGCTATTCACCCTCTCGTGGTGAACTGCCCTAGGCACGTGCTATGCCTAATAGTGGGGTAATCAGATTTTACCCACTCCAATTGCTCCCCAGCTCTGTCATTGCTGTCATTCATCAGCGGTGCGCAGAGCTCCAACGGTTACTGATGCATCTCCTGCACGCTTCCCTCTCACGTGGGGAACAGGGTTATCCTCGCATTAAATGCGAAATGACCCGTTGATGGCTTGGATAAGTCCAAAGGACGATTCTGCTGACGTTTCTCATACGTCACGCTCCACTTTTATGGGGTTTCGGGCGGGATAATCATTACTTTTTCCCTCCCAAAACCTTCTAAACCCAAAAACCCCTCCCCTTCCCTTTCACTTCACACTCGTCGAAGAAGAGAGAGAGAAGAAAACGTCCTTCTGCCATTTTCGTTGGTTAAGCTTTCTGCAATCAGAAATTTTCTTCGATCTTCGTCGGGAAGCGTCTTCCATTTTCGTCGGAGAACACCGTTTTAGGCCCACCCTCTCCACGTAAGTGACCTTTCTAGAACTCCATTTCTATTTCGTGTTTGCCCTCTTCGTTGTTCCCCTCGTCTGTTCATCTTCTTGCCTTCTGGGTTTCAACTGAAGTAAACCCTGATTCCTACTTTCTAAATGGGAAGACACAGGGCCCTTGTTAGTACCCCTGAGAAGATTGTAGAGTTTCGTAGGACATACGAGATTCCCGCCGACGTACAATTCCGGCTGGGCAGGTCCGATGACCTAGTAGTAGAGGGTCAGGATGAAAACCAAATTTACGTCCCTTTGATCTTCATTGTAGAAGGTGGCCTTAGGTTTCCCCTTCACCCCTTCTTTCGTGAGGTCTGTTCTAGGTGTCAGCTGAATCCCAGGCAGCTATGTCCCAATTTTGTCAGGGTAGTAATGGGCACAGTGGCCCTTAATAGGCTGCTCGGCCTCAACCTCGACTGGTGGGACTTACACTATCTTTATAGTGTAGTCCCTACGGCCGAGAAGAATTATTACTTCAAAGCAAGGGATCCCAAGCAGAAGCTTATCACTGATCTGCCGAACTCCTCTAAGGGAGAGGCGGACGACTTCCTTGTAGTCACCGGCAATTGGGAGCCTAGAGATGCCGAGGGGAAGACCATCGGCTCGGCTTGCCCCAGGGCTGCAGGAGGATTACGTTAGTACTACTTTTTCCCTGGTTGGTCTATTTCTTTACCTTCCTGGGATCTGTAATTTGATTATTGCTTTTGTCATGTTTGTTTTGCAGCAGCTAACCTCAATCACGGTGGTCGCATAATCCACGGCAAGCTCCACCGTGAGGATATCGCCAAGGCTCTCTGGTTTGACGGCTTTGAACCAACACCTGTTGGCCTTGGCCGTGCATCCCACCACCTGCTGGGTTATACCCCTTCTTACTGGGGCAACATAAGAAAAGAAGGAGAGCATAGATCTAGACGCGCTTGGCCACCACCTTTTTCCGTGATTGCCACAGCCCGGCCAGCCGACCGAGAAAGGACTCGTTCCCGCAGAGGCCGAGCTAATAGGAGGGTCACTCGGTCCCAGGCCCCTGAGGTCCTCCAACGGCAAGTCACCTTTGCCCACATACCCGAGATACCAACTGCCATCCCCATCCAAGAAGCCAGCACATCCGGGAGGGCGAGAGTAGAAGAAGAAGAGGAGTTTGAAGAAGAGGCATTTGATCACCGTGCAGTCGTTCAGTCTCTGACCGAGCAGGGCACCCGTCTCGCAGACTCAGACGATTCTCCAGGCTACTCTCCTTCTCCGGACCGAGAAGGTATGTCTCGCCGGCCTATCAACCTCCTCGACACTCTGACCTTGGGCGGAGCTCCCCGTGCTCCACCAGCTGCTCGTACCGTCCCTCCTCCGCCTGTGCCAGCAACGGTCTCTCTTACCGATCGGCAAAGGGAGAAGAGGCCAACTGAAAGTTCTCCAGATGCTCAGCCCTCCCCGCAGAGAAGGAGGACTGACGGGTCGGACTCTACGCAGCAGCTGCCCGAGTCCCCTCCTCTTATCCAACGCTGGGCTCCTGTTCTAGCTCGCCCAAGTGGCGCCCCTCTTACTGTTATTGACAAGATATCTTCCACAGAGGTGGCATACGGCGTCTCTAGGGCTGCCCTTCTCCCAATCGATATGGAGCGGGAGAAGAACAGCTCCTACGATGTCCTAATGAAAACGATCTTTCAATCAAGCATCAAGGTACGTAGTCTGGTTATTGTCTTTGTTTGTAAAAGTTGGTTTCTGTATCTGCCGCCCTGATCCATATCCTTGTAAGTTGCAGGTCATGCAGAAAGCTTCTTCTGGCTTTGAGAGAGCCAAAGTGGTGCAACAGGAGCTGGAGCAGGAGAAAGAGAGGGCAGATAAGGCGGAGGAGGAGAATGCTCAGTTCGCCCAATCTTTAAGGGAGGCCCGAGCTGAGGTGGAGGCGTTGAGGGGTGAGAATGCCGATCTGCGGAAAAGGTCGGAGGAGGTAGAGCACGGCTTGAGTGAGCAACTGACTGCGGCGGAGGCCAAGGCGGAGGCGGAGTATGATCGGGCCGTCCTGGAGGTCACAGAGGATTACAAGGCGCAGATGCCAACTGTCCAGGACACCATCTGGGAGACGGCCTGGCGGCGTTGTCTCACTAAGCTCGGCGTTGATGAGTCCTCCCCCCATTGGGCTAATATGGAGTTGCCGAGTGAGATGGCAGCCGTTCAGGATCAGCTTGCTGATCAAACTCCTCCGGTACCTGGAGCTCAGTCTGGAACCCCCTTGGAGCAAACCCATATGGAAGAAAACACAACTGCCGAAGCTGCTGACGGTGCTGCTGGAGGTAATCCAGATCCCACCCTTGCCACTGACGCTCAGAGGCTCAGTGAAGAGGCCTAGTGCCTTTGCTACTTTTTTTTTTTGATTGACCCTGCGCGGTACTGCTCGGCCGTATGTGGCCTGTCCTGATACTTTGATATTTGTTTTGATGATCATACTCTTTTAGCTGGTCCTGTGTGACCTTGTTTGGCCGAGTGTGGCCTTTTATACTTTTTTAAATCTCTCGTACTTATTCATGCTCTTCAAATGCTATGGCATCTTTGCAGTATTTATTGTAGATGCTCCAGTTTCTTCATACTTAGAGTCAATTTGGCAATATTCATTGCTTATCTAAGTTCTTTCGTACTTAGAGATAAGTTTGCATTACTCGTTGCAAATCCCTAAGCATGAACATACGTAGAGATTTCTTGCATTATTCGTTGCAAGTCTAAGTTTATTCGTACTTACATTTTGGGTGTGTCGTTGCACATCCAAGTCTCTTTATACTTAGAGATAAGTTTGCATTACTCGTTGCAAATCCCTAAGTGTGTTCATACTTAGAGATTTCTTGCATTATTCGTTGCAAGTCTAAGTTTATTTCAACTTAGTTTTTGGGTGCCTTTGTTCGTTGCACATCTAAGTTTTCATACTTAGAGATAAGTTTGCATTATTCGTTGCAAGTCTAAGTTTATTCAAACCCTAAGTTGCACATCCAAGTCTCTTTATACTTAGAGATAAGTTTGCATTACTCGTTGCAAATCCCTAAGTGTGTTCATACTTAGAGATTTCTTGCATTATTCGTTGCAAGTCTAAGTTTATTCGTACTTAGTTTTTGGGTGCACTGTTCGTTGCACATCTAAGTTTCCTCATACTTAGAGATAAGTTTGCATTACTCGTTGCAAATCCCTAAGTGTGTTCATACTTAGAGATTTCTTGCATTATTCGTTGCAAGTCTAAGTTTATTCGTACTTAGTTTTTGGGTGTACTGTTCGTTGCACATCCAAGTTTCCTCATACTTAGAAATTTGGTGCAATGTTCGTTGCACATCTAAGTTTCCTCATACTTAGAAATTTGGTGCAATGTTCGTTGCACATCTAAGTTTCCTCATACTTAGAAATTTGAGCAGTGTTCGTTGCTCACCTAAGTCTTTTCGTACTCAGGATTTTTTACCCGATAACTTAGAGTTATTGAAGTACTCATATGCTCTGCTCCCCAATAGGAATTTAAATTTGAGACAATTTCGGTTCGTATTTAAGCGATATCATAATAAGAGGAAAAACATGAACTTCCATACATGTGTGGAATAAAGATAAAGGATCTAAATAACTTATGCTGGTGATTTCATTCGTAATCCCAAAAAGGTTCTAAAAAAGAACGTGAATTTACTGGAAAACAGATGTGACTGTATTCGTAGTCACATAAACTACCTGGGTAGAACTTCCTCGAGTTCGGACGTTCCATGGCCGGGTACTGGGTCTCCGTCCTGTGTCGGCCAAGCGATAAGCCCCAATTCCAGCCGATCCCCACGATCTTGTATGGGCCCTCCCTTCGGCCCGAGCTTCCCATCGGCCGGATATTTTGGTGTTGGCCAAAACCTTCCTAAGGACTAGATCCCCGATTTTGAATTCTCTTGGCTGCACTTTCTTATTGTAGCTTCTTCGTAGCCGCTCTGGTATCTTTGCCCGGTGTAATAAGGGCACGTTCCCTTTTCTCTTTGGCGAGATCGAGCTGCTCGGCCAGGGGCATTGTCATTGCCACTTTGACTCCACAAGAGTGGTGCGGAGTGTCGGGCAGCCGACCTCTAATGGTATCCGCCTCTGTCCCATAAGCGAGGGAGTACGGCGTCTCTCCCGTAGATCGCCGTGGGGTGGTCCTGTATGCCCAGAGCACGGCTGGTAGTTCGTCCGGCCATTTTCCTTTCTTCTTCTCCAACCTTTTTTTGAGGCTTTTCAGGATAGTTTTGTTTGAGGCTTCTGCTTGCCCATTGCTTTGTGGGTAAGCCGGAGTTGAGTAGTAGTTCTGACGCCGTCTTCGGGCCTGTAAAGCTTTGAACTTTTTGCCGAACTGGGACCCATTATCTGAGATGATGGAGTATGGTACTCCAAATCGTGTGATGATTTTGTTCCAGACAAATCGCTCCACCATGGCTTCTGTGATCTTGGCCAAAGCTTCCCCCTCTATCCACTTAGTGAAGTAGTCAGTGCCAACGAGCAGGAATTTTCGTTTCCCTGTTGCCATGGGAAGAGGACCCACGATGTCCAACCCCCACTGGGCAAATGGCCATGGGCTAGTCAGAGGTAGCAGATCCTCCGCCGGAGCTCGGATGAGAGGGGAATACCTTTGACACTTCTCACATTTTTTCACGAAAGCTTTTGCATCTTCTTGCATATAAGGCCACCAATATCCCTGTGATATTGCTCGGTGGGCTATGGACCTTCCTCCAGTGTGTCCTCCACAAGTTCCAGCATGGATCTCGTGGAGGAATTTCTGAACAAGAGCTGGATGTACACATAATAAATACGGTCCAAGAAAAGACTTTTTATAAAGCTTACCTTCTGGGGAGAGCCAGAATCGTGCTGACTTGGTTTTGATTTTGTGAGCCTCCCTTTTGTCCTCTGGCAAGGTCCCATCTCGTAGGTATGCCATTATTGGGTCCATCCAGCTTGGCCCAAACTCTGTCTCCATTACCATCTCAACTGCTCGGCCAATGCTTGGTTCGTTCAGATATTCCACAGCTACTGTTCGTCGGTATTCTGTGTTTACTGCTGATCCCAAGCATGCCAGTGAATCCGCATGTGAATTCTGTCCCGAGCTGATTTGCTGGATGTAGACGCTGTCAAATTTGTCGAGCAAGTCTTTGGCTACTTCTGAGTATGCAGCCATCTTTTCGCTCCTTGCGGCGTACTCCCCTGAAAGCTGATTAACAACTAGTTGTGAGTCACAAAATACTCTTAACGTTCTGACCTTGAGTTCCATGGCACTCCTGAGTCCTGCAAGCAAGGCTTCATATTCTGCCACATTGTTGGTGGCACTGAATCCCAGCCGTAGTGCTTGCTCCAGCACCAGTCCTTCCGGAGAGAATAACACCACTCCTGCTCCTGACCCTTTGTTGCAGGCTGATCCGTCCACATAAAGCCTCCATTCTTCTGGTTTCTGGTCGGCCACTAGATTTGGCTGCTCGGTGGGACTGATCTGCTCCTTCTCGTGGAGAGTTGGTGGTGGTGGAGCCACCGTTGGGGCGAACTCAGCTATAAAATCAGCTAAGATTTGCCCTTTAATTGCTGTTCTGGGTTGATAATCAAGCTCGAACTGGCTGAGCTCGATGGACCACTTGGATATCCGTCCAGAGAAGTCTGCCTTCCTAAGTAAGGCCCTTAGTGGATATTCAGTGAACACAGTGATGGGATGCTGCAAAAAGTAGTGTGGCAATTTTCTTGCAGCTATGACGAGAGCGTACACCAGCTTCTCCAGAGGTAGGTAACGTGTCTCGGCATCTAACAGCGTTTTGCTCACAAAGTAGACCGGAGATTGCTCTGTCTCCTTTATTCGTAGGAGGACCGAGCTGACAGCATGATCAGACACTGCTAGATATAGTATCAACCGCTCCCCAGCTTCTGGAGTAGAGAGTAAGGGTGGTGATGACAAGTAGGCTTTCAGCTCCTGGAATGCTTGTTCCTGATCGGCTCCCCACTCGTATCCTTCTCTCTTTTTCAGAAGTTGAAAGAATGGCCTACAACGGTCTGAGGACTTACTGATGAAACGGTTGAGAGCTGCTGCCATCCCCGTTAGCCTTTGGACCTCCTTCGTGGTCTTTGGGCTTTGAAGACCTTGCAAAGCCGTGATCTGATCTGGGTTGGCCTCAATCCCCCTCTTAGTCACCAAATGTCCTAGGAACTTACCCGAGCTGACTCCAAAGGCACACTTGGAGGCGTTTAATTTTAACTTGTATTCTCTCGAGAATCTTTGAAAGTTTCCTTCAAGTCGGCAAGGTGATCCGGTTTTAACTTGCTTTTCACCACCATGTCGTCGATGTAGACCTCCATGGTTTTGCCGAGTGATCTTTGAACATCTTTGTGACCAACCTCTCGGTAGGTTGCTCCAAAGATTCCTTAGCCCAAAGGGCATAACCTTGTAGAAGAGAGCCCTCTTGGTGAGATGAAAGAAGTTTTCTCTTGATCTGGCTCATGCATAGCTATTTGATGGTATCCTCGATATGCGTCAAGAAAACTCATCCTCTCATAGCCTGAGGTGGCGTCCACTAGTTGATCAATCCTAGGAAGTGGAAAGCTGTCTTTGGGGCATGCCTTATTAAGGCTAGTGAAGTCAACATGACCCTCCACTTCCCGTTCTTCTTCTTGACAACAACAAAGGTGTTAGCCACCCAACTGGATAGCTCACTTCTCGTATGGCATCCTTGAGCAGCCGATCTACTTCTTCGATCACGGCGTCTGCGTCTTTGTGGTGCCGACCTTCGTGCTTTCTGCTGTTGGTTTGTCTTTGTGGATCCACATTCAGATGGTGGCAGATTGTCTTGGGGTCTATCCCAGGCATCTCTTGAGGAGTCCATGCAAAAACATCGATGTGGTCCTTTAGAAAGGCCACCAAATCTTCCTCTTCGTGTTCGGCAAGTGCTTCGCCGATCAAAAAGTATCTCTCCTCATCATCTCCTTGAAGCTGCACCTTTTTCAACCCTTCTACCATCTTCTTGGTAGGGTCACCCCCGACGTCCTCCAGTGTTGGTTGATCTGGTACTTCGATTGTCTGCACTAGTTCGGCCTTAGGAGATTTTCTTATTACCATGTTGAAGCACAATGTGTCGGCTACCTTCTGGCTTCCTTTAATGCACTCAATGCCATCTGCTCCAGGATACTTGATCCTTTGGTGGTAAGTTGAGGAGACAACCTTCATTTTGTGCATCCAGGTTCTTCCTATAATCACGTTATAGGAGGAAGGGATGTCTACCACAAGGAAGTCAGTTTTTAGGACCACTGATCCAGCTCGGACGGGCAGTGTGACCTTTCCCATAGGCCATACTGTCTGCGCACTGAAACCGACCAGTGGGACTAAACATTTTTGTAATGAGCTCGTTGGGAGTCCCATCTTCTTGAAAGTGTGGTAATACATGATCTCTGTACTAGCCCCTTGATCCACGAGGATTTTCTCCACGTCATAATCCCCTATTCGTAGGGTGATTACCAAAGCATCGTTATGGGGCACCACTACCCCGTCAAGATCGTCATCGGTGAAGGTGATTGGGATCTCCATTACTCCCTCAGTCCTTGGTCTCTTCATGCCGAGCTTCATGACTTGCTTTGCTTGTCCGTTGACTCTTTGAATGTGTCTGATCTCGTTGTTTGTGTATGGGGCCACCAGTCCATGTATCATATGGATGGTCCCCTTTGGACCTTTCTCGTAGTCCATCTCTTCAATCAGGTCGGCATCATGTTTGCTTTCCGCCAAAAATTCTTTGAGGTGACCCTCCGCCACTTTCTCGTCCAAGAACTTCTTGTATTCCACACAATCTTCAGTCATGTGTCCCCAGTCTCTGTGATAGCTGCAGTGCTGATTGGTAGCCCTCCTCTTTTCTGGATTGCCTGTCATTTTTTAAGGCCTCTTGAACCATGGTTCGTTCTTAATCCTGTAAAGCATTTTGTAGGTCGGGATGTTAAAGGTTGCCATGACACTGAAGTATGACTTTGGATCCGGATCAACTCTATCCTTTCTTTGCTGTGTAAAATCCTTACGTCCTGTTGCGTACTCCTTCTTGTACACCTTTGACTCCAATGCTTTCTTTTCTGGAAGCTGGGGTTGTCCCGCCACAATCTTCCCTCCAGCTTGCAGGATGTCATCTTCTACTCGTGCATGCTCCTGGATCCTTTCCATAAGCTCGGCCACTGTTTTTACTGGACGCATGGTAAGCGATTCTCGTAGCTTACTGTGTATGGGCAAACTTGTCTTAAACGTTGCCAGAGCATACTCTTCACTGCAGTTTTCAATCTCGTTGAAAGTTTCCCAGTAACGTTTGGAATACTGCCGCAGAGTCTCCTCGCCCCTCTGTCTCATAGAGGTCAGTGTATCAAAGGTCTTTGGAGCCGCTCGGCTAGTGAGGAACCGAGCAGTAAATTCCTCAGCCAGTTGTGCCCAACATATGATAGACCCTTCTGGGAGCTTGTGGTACCAACTCAGGGCCACCTTCCCCAAGCTGGAGGGGAACATCTTGCATAGCAGGGCATCATCCTGCTCATGCATGAACATGGCCTGTTGATAGTGCTGAATGTGGGCCACCGGATCCGTACTGGTTTCGTAAGAGATAAAGGCTGAATGCTTCACCCTGCTCGGTGTCTTTTCTGCTCGGATCCAGTGGGCTAATGGTGACTTTGAGATTTGGCCTAGGGCTTCTTTAGCTGCTTCTCGTGCAGTTCTAGGGCCTCCATCAGCTCGGTGGGATTCCCTTCTTCTTTCGTGCTGTTCGGGGTGATGCTCATTGGAACCAGATCTCTCGATCCGTCCCCGGCCGGCATGCTTTCTTTTTCTTTCTTCTCAACGGAAACGCTTCTTTCTCTCCTTTTTCGTGGAGAGACTGCTCGGTCAGAGGAGATATCGTTACAGCGATAACTCCTATCCTTTTCGTACTGCACGGATCTCGTCCGTGAGCGTAGGTCTTTCTCTTTTTCTTGGAGTTGCTTTTTTAGGTCCTGAATCTCTCGCTCTCGTCGAGTGACTTCACGGGCCAATTCTTCGCCTCCCCGCTTTTCTATCGAGGCTATCCTCTCTTTCACGGTCCTTCGTGCGTCTACGTTCCTCCTTCCTTGGGGGGCTCCTCCTCCGCTCGCGTCGGTTGGAGGCTTCCCCGTCTCTGGGTGGAGTCTTTGAGTGCTTTCGTCCTTCTCTGTTTCTTGGGGACTTATAAATTTCCAGGCGTGTATCCCTGAATTTTGGAATCTCAGGGATATGTCCTATGTTGAACCTCCTGGTAGCGGGCGGGTTTCTTCGTGGAGCTCTAAGAATTGCAGGGGCCTTGTCCACCCTTGTATTCTTTCTCGTAGTGTACACAAGGGTGGTTCCGCCATCGTCTTCCGCGTCTTCCCTCCTTGGGGTGCATGAAGAGGTTTCAAATCACCATTGTTGAGTTTCTTTTTAAAGGAATAAAGCTTTTCGTAAGCGCGTTTCCCTGACGGCGCCAATTGTAGGGGGTGTAGTTCCACGTTAGCTTTGTATCACGTGCGGGCTTGGCTCGACCCTAAATCGCAAGACAAAGAATAGGTTAGAGCACCCTTGCCTCTATTGGCAAAGGCCCTCCGATGCTTAAGTTAGTATCTTTGGATTACTAATCAAGCCAAGAACACAATGCGTATAATGGGTGTTAGCGTACCTTTTGTCATGGTTATCGCCTTGTATTTATAGGTGTAGATGTTCATCAATTTGGGCATCTCGTGCCCCCTGTTTCCTATTCTCTTTAGGAATCCTTCTCCTAATGAGGACTTTCCTATTAAGAGATAACTTCCATATCCTGCTAGATCTCGTCCTAGCAGAGGTCTTTCTTTCCATATAGGATTCTTTCCTATATGGGGCATACTCCTAATCTCGTTAGGACTTCCAACGTTAATCCCCATCTCACGGGATTGCTCCTTATCTCATAAGGAATCGCCTTAGATGATTCTGGAATGTCTCACCGCCCTATACGCGGCGGTGCCGTGCTTCCACGTAGCTCGGACTAACTCGTACATAGCTCAACTCATCATGCCGAGCCGAGCTATGTATTCCAGAATGCTGTTCAAGCTATACACGTAGCCCGTATAGCTCGGCCATACCAGGGGCACCCCCTATATCTTACGCCGAGCTAGTGCATCCTGATGTATTAACTTACTTTAGTTATCGTGACCTTATTCATGGTCTAACCAGATCGGCACAGGGCTCACGGACTCCCTATGTGGTGCCGAGCTATTCACCCTCTCGTGGTGAACTGCCCTAGGCACGTGCTCTGCCTAATAGTGGGGTAATCAGATTTTACCCACTCCAGGTTTATTTAACTCCACGTCGGATTGGGTGTCCACCAATCTGAAAAAGAAAAAAAATTTACACTTAGGATCGGATATTCCTTGGAACACGCTGTTTGGTATAACTCTTTGGCAAATTTGGAAAGATCGCAACAAAATGAGTTTCGACAGTATTGAATCGATACCAACAGTGAGTTCCAAGAATATAAGTTCCTATGCTTCGGAAATCTTGGAGGCGTTCAAATCCCCTCTTATTACTACCCCCCCCCCCTAAATTCCTTAACTCTATGGTTTCCTCCTAATTCAGGTACCCTAAAGCTCAACACTGATGGGTGTTGGTATGAAAGCACCAAGAAGGCGGGCTTTGGAGGGCTATTCAAGAATGCTCAAGGAGATTGGATTCTTGGATATCACGGGAAGATGACAGCAAACTCTTGTCTGGAGACAGAGATTTGGGCTATTTACAGGGGTCTCACCATCATTCTGGAAAAAGGATTATCCAATGTTCAAGTGGAATCAGACTCTCAAACTGCAGTCCTGCTTTTCAACGACGGAGCTAGCCACAACCACCCTCAAAGCAACATCATCAATGATGGCAATCACCTCTTGATCTGAACAGGGAGCACTCTCATCCACACCTACCGCAGTGCCAATGCTTGTGCTGACTTCCTTGCTGGAGTTGGAGCTGAGCAAAATGAGGATTTGGTGGTGTCCGACAGACCCCCTCTGGAAATTCGCGAGTTTATGAATAGGGACAGATTGAATATTCGTCAGTTCCTGGATTAGCGCTAGTTTCTTTGTGCTTTGTTTCTGTTTAGTCTACAGCTAGCTTTTGTCCTTCTTTTATTTGGCTGGACTTGATGTTACCTGACTTTGTTCTCTGAGTTTTATTCCATTTCCGACTTACCAAAAAAAAAAAGATAATAAATAAGTCTGTGTGTTCTTTGGATTGGGGACTAATTAATGTCTACAATTTTTATTTTCTGTTTCATTATTATCAAACTTTTTAATTTTTTGTGAGAAAATCTAAAAATCTTACTTTTTAAAACTAGCTAGCTTTATGCACTTATGATTCAGTGGAAGAAAAAAGGTAAATTGATGTTGCGAACTAGTCGTACAAAAAAGATAAAAACTCAATAACTATAGAGGACGTGAAAGAGAAGAGAAAAAAAAAAAAAAAATCAAACCCCGTTTTCTTTGTTTTTTTTCCGATAGTTTTTTTGTTAACTCAAATAAGGATTACAAAAAGTTAATACAAATTTACAGGAAAATTGAATAATGAATATCCAACAGGTTGGGACGTCAAACCCGACCAATTGAATACATTCCTAAACTTGAACGGAAACGAACAACCAAACAAGAGAAATGCACCCGAAATCTGTATAATTTTAACCTCCTCGACATAATTTACTTGCCATTAAATCCATATCATTATTGGAATGCACCCGAAATCCGTATCATATTTCGTTTTGAAGTATGAGGCAAATTTAGACTTGGAAAATAACATTCATGTATAGCTGCCTCAAAGAAGTGTCTATGTTCTTTCTTCTGTATAATTATTTTCAATTTTTTTTTAAATTTTTCTCGATCGAGGGGAAAATTGAAAAAAAAAAAAAACTAACTTTTAGAGCTAGTTTTATGCAATTTCGATGCACTGGATGACAAGGTACGTTGATAGTATAAGAAGATGAACATTGTTTTAATATTTAAACGAGGAACCAACCGGAAGCGAGGCCCTGTAGTGAGATCTCAGTCGTCCATTAATCTTGTTTTGGACAGTCCGGATTTTAAATAAATTATTCGCGCAAAGAGATTAGTGAAAATCTGGACCGTCTAGAATACTTTGAACCGCCAAGATTCACTCACTACACCCTGTTGTGAGATTCACTCACTGTAGGGCCCCCGGTTCCGGAACGAACTAGTAGATAAATATTGTACAGGACGTGAAAGAAGAAGATTAAAAAAAAAAGAAGAAGATAAAACCATTGTTAACTTAAATAGAGAATACCACAAGCTAAAACAAAATTACAGGAAAAATGTCGAAGTTAATGATGAATATTCAACAAAATTACAAAATTACACTTCTTGCTTTCGTGGATTTGCAATTTTGCACACAACCATATTGTAGGGGGTGTATTTCCACGGTAGCCTGTATTACGTGCAGGCTTTGGCTCGACCCTAAATCTGCAAAACAAAGAAAGGGTTAGAGCACCCTTGCCTCTCGTTGGCAAAGGCCCTCCGATGCTTAAGTTAGTATTGGGTTACTAATTAAGCCAAGAACATAATGTGTATAACTGGGTGTTACAGCGTACCTTTTGTCATGGTTGTCGCCTTGTATTTATAGGTGCAGACCTTCATCATCTTAGGCATCTTGTGCCCCCTGTTTTCCTACTTTCTTTAGGAATCCTTCTCCTAACAGGACTTTTCCTTTTAAGAGATAACTTCCATATCCTGCTAGATTTCGTCTAGCAGAGGTATTTCTTTCCATATAGGATTCTTTCCTATATGTGGTATACTCCTAATCACGTTAGGACTTCCCATATTAATCCCTTTCTCTACGGGATTGCTCCTTATCTCATAAGGGGTTGCTGTGGAATATTCTGGAATGTCTCACCGTCTTATTCGTGGCGGTGCCGTGCTCATACGTAGCTCGGACTAACCCGTACATGGATCAGCCCATCACGCCGAGCTGGATCATGTATTCCAGAATGTTGATCAAGCTTTACTCGTGGCCTCTCCAGCTCGGCATACACAGGGGCACTCCTTTGTGATATATACCGAGCTGGTACATCCTGGTGTATTAACTTATTTAATCACTCTGACCTCATCCATGGTCAGTTCCGCTCGGCAAAGAGCTTATGGACTCCTCATGTTGGGCCGAGCCATTCACCTTCTCGCGGTGACCGATTGGGGCACGTACTATGCCTAGTAGTAGGGTAATCAGATTTTACCCACTCCAATTGCTCCCCAGCTCTGTCATTGTTGTCATTCATCAGCGGTGCGCAGAGCTTCAACGGTCCTGATGCGTCTCTTGCACGCCTTCCCCTTCTCGTGGGGAACATGGTTTCCTCCGCATTAAATGCGAAGGGACCCGTTGGGGGCTGGATAAGCCCAAAGGACGTTTTTTGCTGACGTGTCCTGACGCGTTATGGCCTACCTTTTGGGGTTTTGGGCGGGATAATGATTATTCCTATTCCCCCAAAACCCTTATTCATCAAAAAATTCCCTCTCCCCCACTTCTACTTTACCTATTCCAGAAGCAAGAGAGAGAGAAAGAACGAAGAGAAAACCTCCGTCCGCCATTAACGTCGTCCAAGCTTTCTGTAATAGACCCGTCTCCGTTTCTCGTCGGGAAAACGCCTTCTACTTCCGTCGGAGAGTACCAGTTTAGGTTCATCTTTTCACGTAAGTGACCTTTCCGTCCCCATTTCTTCTGTTTTCTTTCATTTTTCTATCCTGTTCATCTTCCATCTCTTTCCCTGGGTTTCAACAGTGAAACCCTAACTTTTTCAGAAAAAATGGGTAGACACAGGGCTCTCGTAAGTACCCAAGAAAAAATAATGGAATTCCGTAGGACATACGAAATCCCCGCCGACGTACAATTCCGGCTGGGCAGGCCCGATGACCTAGTAGTAGAGGGTCAGGATGAAAACAAAATTTACATCCCTTTGATCTTTATTGTGGAAGGTGGCCTTAGGTTTCCCCTTCACCCCTTCTTTCGTGAGGTTTGTTCTAGGTGCCAGTTGAACCCTAGGCAACTCTGCCCCAATTTTGTCAGGGTGGTCATGGGCACAGTGGCCCTTAATAGGCTGCTCGGCCTACATCTCGACTGGTGGGACCTGCACTATCTCTACAGTGTAGTCCCTACTCACGAGAAAAACTACTACTTCAAAGCCAGGGATCCCAACCAGAAGCTTATCACCGACCTGCCGAACTCTTCAAAGGGGGAGGCGGATGACTTTCTTGTAGTCTCCGGCAACTGGGAGCCCAGAGATGCCGAGGGGAGGACTATCGGCCTTGCCTGCCCCAGAGGTGCAGGCGGACTACGTTAGTATTTTTTCTCTAACTCGGTTCATTCCTTATTGCTCTGGAATCTGTAAATTGATCATTGTTTTTGTCATGCTTGTTTTGCAGCGGCTAATCTCAATCACGGTGGTCGCATAATCCACGGCAAGCTCCACCGTGAGGATATCGCCAAAGCTCTCTGGTTTGACGGTTTTGAGCCGACACCTGTTGGCCTTGGTCGTGCCGCCCACCGCCTGCTGGGTTATACCCCCTTCTACTGGGGCAACATAAGGAGAGAAGGAGAGCATAGATCCAGACACGCCTGGCCGCCACCTTTTTCTGTGATCACCACAAGCCGACCAGCCGACCGAGAAAGGACTCGCGCTCGTAGAGGCCGAGCTAATCGAAGACCATCACGGTCCCAAGCTCCCGAGGTCCTCCAGCGGCAAGTCACCTTTGCCCATATACCCGAGATACCAACTGCCATCCCCTTCCAGGAAGCCAGCACATCCGGGAGGGCGAGAGTAGAAGAAGAAGAGGAATTAGAAGAAGAAGCACTTGATCACCGTGCAGTCATTCAGTCTCTGACTGAGCAGGGCACCCGTCTCGCAGACTCAGACGATTCTCCAGGCTACTGTCCTTCCCCAGAGAGAGAAGTCATGCCTCGCGAACCGATCAACCTTCTTGACGTGCTGACTATTGGCGGAGCTTCCCGTGCCCCACCAGTCTCCCGTACCGTCACTCCTTCCCAGACAACGCCCCCTCCTCCCTCTGACACTTCGAGGGATAAGAGGCCGAGAGAGAGTCCAGAGCATGCCCAGCCTTCCCCTACCAGAAGAAGGACTGGAAGCTCCAGCTCCCACCAGACACCCTGCGATGTTTCGCCCTTGGTTCAGCCTTGGGAACCCGTTCTGGCTCGTCCCAGTGGCGTACCCCTTAACAAGATCGACAAGATCTCCTCCACTGACGTGGCGTTCTGTGTGTCCAGGGCTGCCCTTCTTCCTCTTGACATGGAGAGAGAGAAAGGTAGCTCTTACGACACCCTTATGAAGACAATCTTCCAGTCGTGTGTTAAGGTAACAAATCTCTTTCCTCTATTCCCCTTCTATTGAACCTCTGCTTTGCCTTTACCAATTGTGCTCTGTCTTGTAGGTCATGCAGAAGGCTGCCGTTGGTTTCGACCGAGCGAAAGAAGCCGCGAAGGAGCTGGAAGAAGAGCAGAAAAGGGCTGAGACCGCGGAGAGGGAGAGCGTCCAGCATGCTGAGTCTTTGAAAGACGCTCAGGGGGAGGTGGAGGGCTTGAGAAGAGAGAATGTCGAGCTGAAAAGGAAGGCTGAGGGGGTCGAGCGGGAGCTGCGTCAACAACTCGCTACTGCAGAGGCTAAGGCTGAGGCCGAATATGACCGTGTTGTGCTTGAGGTGACGGATAACTACAGAGCTCAAATGCCAAAGGTGCAAGATGCTGTCTGGAGCACGGCTTGGCAGAGATGCCTTACCAAGCTTGGGGTGGATCCGTCCTCTCCTTACTGGACCAATATGGAGCTTCCCAGCGAGGCAGCTGCTTTACAAGGCAATTCCGACGCTGGAGCTCAGCCCAACCCTGAAGCACAACCCGAGCCACACTCGGAGCAGATCCTGAGAGATGAAACCGTTGATACTTCTACTCCTCTAGGGAACGAGTCCACAGAAGGCCTTGGAGATGTCAATTCTAATCCCTAATCCCAATCTTGCCGAGCGTCTTTGGTCAAGTGTGGTGAAGAGGCTTGATGCCTGTTATTATCTGATTTCTGCTTTTGACCCTGCGTGGTCCTGTTTGGCCGTGTGTGGCCTGATACACTGTGACTTTTTTTTGTTGTTGTTGGTACTTTCCCTTTCTCGCCCTCTCGTACCTGTTATGCATTTGTGTTTCTTCGTACTTAGATATTCTTACCAAGTTTTTTTTTTTTTATACTTAGTGTCGTGGTGCAATGTTCGTTGCAGATTCCTAAGTGTGTTCATACTTAGAGTTTTCTTGCATTATTCGTTGCAAGTTTCTGAGTGTATTCATACTTAGAAACCTCTTGGCAATATTCGTTGCTAGTCCTAAGTGCTCTAGTACTTAGAAACTTCTTGCATTATTCGTTGCAAGTTTCTAAGTGTATTCATACTTAGAAATCTCTTGCATTATTCGTTGCAAGTTCCTAAGTGTATTCATACTTAGAAAGCTCTTGCATTATTCGTTGCAAGTTTCTAAGTGTATTCATACTTAGAAATCTCTTGCATTATTCGTTGCAAGTTTCTAAGTGTATTCATACTTAGAAATCTCTTGCATTATTCGTTGCAAGTTTCTAAGTGTATTCATACTTAGAAATCTCTTGCATTATTCGTTGCAAGTTCCTAAGTGTATTCATACTTAGCGTTTTGGTGCAAAACGCTGTTGCACATCTAAGTTTCTTCGTACTCAGATTTATCAAAGGTTAAAGTGATTAACATACACATACGCTCTGCTCCCCAATAGGAATCCAAATTTTAAGTAAATGCTGGTTCGTATTATTCCAGAACATGGTAAGAGATGAAATCTTACTAAAGCTTGAAATAAAGGGCAAAAGTCTAAACAACTAGTGCAGGTGATGTTGTTCATAATCCCTAAAAGTTTCCAAAAAAAGAATGTGAATTTACTCGTATTCACGGAAAATAGAAGTGATTGTATTCGTAATCACATAAATAAATTATTGGTAGAACTTCCTCAGATTCTGGACGTTCCATGGCCGTGGTACTGGGTCTCCGTCCAGGTCGGCCAAGCGATAGGCTCCGATTCCAGCAATCCCTGTAATCTTGTATGGACCCTCCCAGTTCGGCCCAAGCTTCCCATCAGTGGATACTTTGGTATTGGCCAAAACTTTCCTTGGGACTAGATCCCCGACCTTGAATTCTCTTGGCTGTACTTTCTTATTGTAGCTTCTTCGTAGCTGCTCTTGGTATGCCGCTAGTGTAATGAGTGCACGTTCTCTTTTTTCCTCGGCGAGATCAAGCTGCTCGGCCAGGGCATTGTCATTGCCGCCTGACTCTACAAGAGTGGTGCGGAGGGTCAGCAGGCCGATCTCTAATGGTATCACTGCCTCTGTCCCATAAGCGAGGGAGTACGGCGTCTCTCCCGTAGATCGTCGTGTGGTGGTCCTGTATGCCCATAGCACGGCTGGTAGTTCGTCCGGCCATTTTCCCTTCTTCTTCTCTAACCTCTTTTTGAGGCTTTTTAGGATAGTCTTGTTTGAGGCCTCTGCTTGCCCATTGCTTTGTGGGTAAGCTGGAGTTGAGTAGTAGTTTCTGATGCCGTACTGGGCACAGAAAGCTTTGAACTTTTTTCCGAACTGGGACCCATTGTCTGAGATGATGGAGTATGGTACTCCGAATCGTGTGATGATTTTGTTCCAGACAAACCGCTCCACCATGGCTTCTGTGATCTTGGCCAGAGCTTCCCCTTCTATCCATTTAGTGAAGTAGTCAGTGCCAACGAGCAGAAATTTTCGTTTCCCTGTGGCCATGGGAAGAGGACCCACGATGTCCAACCCCCACTGGGCAAATGGCCATGGGCTAGTTAGAGGTAGCAGATCCTCCGCCGGAGCTCGGATGAGAGGGGAGTACCTTTGGCACTTCTCACACTTTTTCACAAAAGCTTTTGCATCTTCTTGCATATATGGCCACCAGTACCCCTGTGATATTGCTCGGTGGGCTATGGTCCTTCCTCCAGTGTGTCCTCCACAAGTTCCGGCATGGATCTCATGGAGGAACTTCTGAACAAGTGCTGGGTGTACACATAATAAATATGGGCCAAGAAAAGACTTTCTATAAAGCTTACCTTCTGGAGAGAGCCAGAAACGTACTGACTTGGTTCTGATTTTGTGAGCTTCCCTTTTGTCTTCTAGTAAGGTCCCATCTCGTAGGTATGCCACTATTGGGTCCATCCAGCTTGGCCCGAACTCTGTCTCCATTATCATCTCTACTGCTCGGCCAATGCTTGGTTCGTTCAGATATTCCACAGCTACTGTTCGTCGGTATTCTGTGTTTACCGCTGATCCTAAGCATGCCAGTGAATCTGCATGTGCATTCTGTCCCGAGCTGATTTGCTGGATGTAGATGTTGTCAAATTTGTCGAGCAAATCTTTGGCTACTTCTGAGTATGCAGCCATCTTTTCGCTTCTTGCGGCATATTCCCCTGAAAGCTGATTAACAACTAATTGTGAGTCACAGAATACCCTTAACTTTCTGACCTTGAGTTCCACGGCACTCCTGAGTCCTGCAAGCAAGGCTTCATATTCTGCCACATTGTTGGTGGCACTGAATCCCAGCCGCAGTGCTTGCTCCAGCACCAAACCTTCTGGAGAAAATAACATTACTCCTGCTCCTGACCCTTTGTTGCAGGCTGATCCGTCGACATAGAGCCTCCATTCTTCTGGAGATAGGTCGGCCATTCTTTTTGGCTGCTCGGTGGGACTTATCTGCTCCTTCTCGTGGAGAGCTGGTGGTGGTGGAGCCACCGTTGGGGTGAACTCAGCTATAAAATCAGCTAAGATTTGCCCTTTAATTGCTGTTCTGGGCTGATAATCAAGGTCGAACTGGCTGAGCTCGATGGACCATTTGGATATTCGCCCCGAGAAGTCTGCCTTCCTGAGTAAGGCCCTTAGTGGATATTCAGTGAACACAGTGATGGGATGCTGCAAAAAGTAATGTGAGAGTTTTCTTGCAGCTATGATGAGAGCGTACACCAGCTTTTCCAGGGGTAAATAACGTGTCTCGGCATCTAACAGTGTTTTGCTCACAAAGTAGACCGGGAGACTGCTCTGTCCCCTTTATTCGTAGGAGAACCGAGCTGACAGCATGATCAGATACTGCTAGATATAATATCAACCGCTCCCCAGCTTCTGGAGTAGAGAGTAAGGGTGGTGTTGACAGGTAAATTTTTAACTCCTGGAATGCCTGTTCCTGCTCGGCTCCCCACTCATATCCTTCTCTCTTCTTCAGAAGTTGAAAGAATGGTCTACAACGGTCTGAAGACTTACTGATAAAACGGTTAAGAGCTGCTGCCATCCCTGTGAGCCTTTGGACCTCCTTCGTGGTCTTTGGGCTTTGAAGGCCTTGCAGAGCCGTTATCTGATCTGGGTTGGCCTCAATCCCCCTCTTAGTCACCAGGTGCCCTAGGAACTTCCCCGAGCTAACTCCAAAGGCACACTTGGAGGCGTTCAATTTTAATTTGTATTCTCTAAGAATGCTGAAAGTTACCTTTAGGTCTGTAAGGTGATCAGATTTCAACTTGCTTTTCACAACCATGTCGTCGATATAGACCTCCATGGTTTTGCCGAGCGGATCTTTGAACATCTTTGTGACCAACCTCTGATAGGTTGCTCCGGCATTTCGTAGCCCAAAGGGCATAACCTTGTAGCAGTAGAGCCCTCTTGGTGAGATAAAAGAAGTCTTCTCTTGATCTGGCTCATACATCGCTATTTGATGATATCCTCGATATGCGTCGAGGAAACTCATCCTCTCATAGCCTGATGTGGCGTCTACTAGTTGATCAATTCTGGGAAGTGGAAAGCTGTCCTTGGGGCATGCTTTATTGAGGCTAGTGAAATCTACACAGACCCTCCACTTCCCGTTCTTCTTCTTGACCACGACAGTGTTGGCCAGCCAATCTGGATAGCTCACCTCTCGTATGGCTTCCGCTTCGAGCAGCCGATCTACTTCCTCGATCACAGCGTCTGCATGCTGCGGTGCTGACCTTCTTGCTTTCTGCACAACTGGTTTGTGCTGAGGATCCACATTCAGATGGTGGCAGATTGTCTTGGGGTCTATCCCAGGCATCTCTTGAGGAGTCCATGCGAAAACATCGATGTGGTCCTTTAGAAAGGCCACCAAATCTTCTTCTTCCTGTTCGGCAAGTGCTTCGCCGATCAAAAAGTATCTCTCCTCATCATCTCCCTGAAGCTGTATCTTTTTTAACCCTTCTACCATCTTCTTGGTAGGGTCACCCCCGACGTCCTCCAGTGTTGGTTGATCTGGAACTTCGATTGTCTGCACCAGTTCGGCCTTAGGAGATTTTCTTATTACCATGTTGAAGCATAAGTCGGCTACCTTCTGGCTTCCTCTAATGCACTCAATGCCATCTGCTCCAGGATACTTGATCCTTTGGTGGTAAGTTGAGGAGACGGCCTTCATTTTGTGCATCCAGGTTCTTCCTATAATCACGTTATAGGAGGAAGGGATGTCCACCACAAGGAAATCAGTTTTTAGGACCACCGATCCAGCTCGGACGGGCAGTGTGACCTTTCCCATAGGCCATACTGTCTGCGCACTGAAACCGACCAGTGGAACTAAACACTTTTGTACTGAGCTCGTCGGGAGTTCCATCTTCTTGAAAGTGTGGTAATACATGATCTCTGTACTAGCCCCTTGATCCATAAGGATTTTTTCCACGTCATAATCCCCTATCCGTAGGGTAATCACTAACGCGTCGTTGTGGGGTACAACTACCCCATCCAGATCATCATCAGTGAAAGCGATTGAAGTCTCCATGACTCCCTCAGCCCTCGGCCTCTTCATGCCGAGTTTCATGACGTGTTTTGCTTGTCCGTTGACTCTTTGAATATGTCTGATCTCGTTGTTGGTGTATGGGGCCACCGGTCCATGTATCATCTGGATGGTCCCTTTTGGAGCTTTTTCGTAGTCCATCTCTTCGATCAGCTCGGCATCATGCATACTGTCAGTTAAAAATTCTTTGAGGTGACCCTCCGACACCTTTTTGTCCAAGAACTTCTTGTACTCCACACAATCTTCAGTCATGTGTCCCCAGTCTCTGTGATAGCTGCAGTGCTGATTGGTAGCCCTCCTCTTTTCTGGATTGCCTGTCATTTTTTAGGGCCTCCTGAACCATGGTTCATTCTTAATCCGATACAGCATTTTGTAGGTCGGGATGTTGAAGGTCGCCGCGATGCTGAAGTATGACTTGGGATCTGGATCGGCTCTGTCCTTTCTCTGCTGCGCATAGTCTTTTTTCCCTGATGTGTATTCCTTCTTGTACACCCTCTGCTCTGCAACCCTCTTCTCTGGGAGCTGAGGTTGTCCTGCCATAATCTTCCCCCCAGCTTGCAGGATGTCATCTTCCACTCGTGCATGCTCCTGGATCCTTTCCATAAGTTTGGCCACGGTTTTTACTGGATGCATGGTAAGCGATTCTCGTAGCTTGCTGTGTATGGGCAAACTTGTCTTGAACGTTGCCAGAGCGTACTCTTCACTGTAGCTTTCAATCTCGTTGAAAGTTTCCCAATAACGTTTGGAATATTGCCGCAGAGTCTCCTCGTCCCTTTGTCTCATAGAGGTCAGTGTGTCAAAAGTTTTTGGTGCCGCTCGGCTGGTGAGGAACCGAGCAGTAAATTCCTCAGCCAGTTGAGCCCAGCACATGATAGACCCTTCTGGGAGCTTGTGGTACCAACTCAGGGCTACCTTCCCCAAGCTGGATGGGAACATTTTGCATAGCAGGGCATCATCCTGCTCATGCATGAACATTGCTTGTTGATAGTGCTGAATGTGGGCCACCGGATCCGTATTGGTTTCGTAAGAGATAAATGCTGAGTGCTTAATCCTGCTCGGTGTCTTTTCTGCTCGGATCCAGTGGGCCAGTGGTGATTTTGAGATCTGGCCTAGGGCTTCCCTGGCTGCTTCTCGTGCAACTTTAGGGCCTTCATCAGCTCGGTCAGCTTCTCTTCTTCTCGTATACTGCTCGGGGTGATGCTCGTTGGAACCGGATCTCTCGTATCTGTCCTTGGCATGTTTTCTTCTTTCTTTCTTCTCAACGGAAACGCTCCTTTCTCTCATTTTTCGTGGAGAGACTGCTCGGTCAGCGGAAACATCATTACAGTGATGACTCCTCTCCTGCACGGATCTCGTCCGTGAGCGCAGGTCTTTCTCTTTTTCTTGGAGTTGCTTTTTCAGGTCATGAATCTCTCGCTCTCGTCGAGTGACTTCACGGGCCAGTTCTTCCGCCTCCTGCTCTTTTCTGTCCAAGCTATCCTGTTTCTCTTGATCTCTGGTTCTCTTATGATCGTCCCTTTTTGGTGGGCTTCCTCTCCGGTCTCGTCGGGAGGAGGCTTGCCCACCTCTTGGAGGCGTCCTTGAGCGTCCTCGCCGTTCGCCTGATCTTGGGGAACCAAAATTTATTAGGCGCGTATCCCTGAATTTTGGAATCTCAGGGATATGCCCTATATTGAACCTCCTGGTTGATGGTTTCTTGCGAGGTGCCCTAAGAACTGTAGGAGTTTTGTCCACCTTCGTACTCTTTCTCGTAGTGTACACCAGGGTGGTTCCATCGTCTTCCACCTCCTTCCTTCTTGGAGTGCTCAATAAGGGTTCTGAAACCACCATTGTTGATGTTTTCTAAAGGAATGAAGCTTTTTGTAAGTTTTCCCACAGACGGCGCCAATTGTAGGGGGTGTATTTCCACGGTAGCCTGTATTACGTGCAGGCTTTGGCTCGACCCTAAATCTGCAAAACAAAGAAAGGGTTAGAGCACCCTTGCCTCTCGTTGGCAAAGGCCCTCCGATGCTTAAGTTAGTATTGGGTTACTAATTAAGCCAAGAACATAATGCGTATAACTGGGTGTTACAGCGTACCTTTTGTCATGGTTGTCGCCTTGTATTTATAGGTGTAGACCTTCATCATCTTAGGCATCTCGTGCCCCCTGTTTTCCTACTTTCTTTAGGAATCCTTCTCCTAACAGGACTTTTCCTTTTAAGAGATAACTTCCATATCCTGCTAGATTTCGTCTAGCAGAGGTATTTCTTTCCATATAGGATTCTTTCCTATATGTGGTATACTCCTAATCACGTTAGGACTTCCCATATTAATCCCTTTCTCTACGGGATTGCTCCTTATCTCATAAGGGGCTGCTGTGGAATATTCTGGAATGTCTCACCGTCTTATTCGTGGCGGTGCCGTGCTCATACGTAGCTCGGACTAACCCGTACATGGATCAGCCCATCACGCCGAGCTGGATCATGTATTCCAGAATGTTGATCAAGCTTTACTTGTGGCCTCTCCAGCTCGGCATACACAGGGGCACTCCTTTGTGATATATACCGAGCTGGTACATCCTGGTGTATTAACTTATTTAATCACTCTGACCTCATCCATGGTCAGTTCCGCTCGGCAAAGAGCTTATGGACTCCTCATGTTGGGCCGAGCAATTCACCTTCTCGCGGTGACCGATTGGGGCACGTACTATGCCTAGTAGTAGGGTAATCAGATTTTACCCACTCCACATATGTACTTTAATTTAAAAAACAAAAGGAATATAAAAAACAATAAAAAATAAAAAAAAAACTTTCGCACAGACAATATAGCCAGAGGTTAGTGTCTTACCAGTATAAGTCACTAGTCTGACTCCCAACAAGAGAAATTCCCTTTGCTCCATCCTTCTTTTACGCGAAAGGTCGTGTGAAATGACTGTGGTAGGAAGCTCCGATTATTTGAGGTGCAGGCACGCGACCTAAAAGTTGCAGTGAATTAAATCAGGTTAGAAGAAAAAGATATAACAACTACTCATTGTATAGACGATAGAGTAAAATAGCGCTGATTTAGGAACTTATTAATTTGTTTAGGTTTTTTTTGTGTGACTTAATTAGTTTTACTCCAATAGTTTTTGAATTCATGTTCGTTCTCGAATTCATATTCAGCTCAACAAAAGCAATCAGAAAATATAAAATAGGTATCAAATATGAAAGCGTTCCAAAAGGACAAAAATAATCGAAATAATATGCATGTTATTTTCACTTTTTTTTAGTATCATTAATGAACTTTTATATTTCTTAGATCTTTCTTGTCATGATGAATAAATAATCTAATTTCTTTTAAGAAAAAGGTCAGAAAAGAATTAAATAATCAAAATAAATAAGTTAGGTCATACCTCCACTAAGAGTATCTCCAGATGTAGCAAAATCAAAACTAAATCATATTTTACAGATCTAATATCAGCAAAAGGTACTCTAATGGAGCCCATAAAAAAAGGGTACTCTAATGGAGGTGGTAAAATAAAAACTAAATCATATTCACTGATTTTACAATAATTAATAAGAAAGTAAAAAATTTCAATAGCACATCTGAGTGCAATTCATACAGGCATATACCACCAAAGCTATATTTCATGTACAGTTTTACTGTACATGGAGATGCTCAACCAGTAAGCAAAAAATACCATCTTTGCCATCTACAGAAAAACGAAAGGCCTTGCATCAAAAGACAAAGAGGGCATCAATAAATTGTTCAAACATATTTGATCCTGAGGAAACAAAAAATATTAATGCACAAATCTAGACCTTAAGATTAAGGGAAAACAGTGAGGAAGAGACAACCAGAAATATATAGAAGAACTTAAAATTGACCAAAGTATGACTACCCGCCATTTTAACCGGTTGATCGAGCTCGAAATCATCAGAGGCGGAGATATGAGAGAAGAAGATCAAGAAAATGTTGTGGATGAAGAAATGGTTGGGGGTTTGGTTATGTTAGCAAAAACATATAACCACATCCATAACTGATTAGAAAGTACATTTTGAGATTCAAATTGAAATAAGAGACAAGGTGATAAGCATGGAACGGAGTGAAAACAAAAGCAATCTTGACTTCTTGAGATTTAACGGAAATTAGTTTGGGAATTGTGATATTGTATGCAACTTACAGTGGATAAAAACGATGAAAACGTGAGTGAAATATGCTAGGCAAAGAGTGTTGGAGAAATCTCACTCTCCCTGTATCCTATTATCCAACAAATTCTTTTGTTGGTGAATATATTTCTTCCAAACTTTTGGAATGAATAAATTGAATCCGGGGGAGGCGTTGTGCGGTAGGTGTTGTGCGGAAAAACTATGTCGTTTTGCTCATTTTCTTAGTATAACCAATGACCCTGTTTGGAGAGTTAAGTGTGAGATTTAATTTTGGAGTTCAATTTTAGGGGATTTAGGCTCTTTGGGGTAGGGTATAGTGGGTTTAGGCACTTGAATTTTAGGCAGTTCAGGTTTAGGGTTTAGGCACTTTGTAATGGTTTTTTCTTCCTCCAAACAAGGCCCTTGGAAGCTTTGAAAGTGTGCACAAAAATCAAGCAAAATGACGTAGTTTTGCCGTACAACACCTACCGCATAGCATCCACCCCAGATCCGAATAAATTAAAGTCTAATTGTGCTATTTTAATAGGAATGCAACATGTGACGGACCGGCCCCATTTGGGGCCGGTGGAATTTGAACATGCAAAGGTGATGCAGGAGCAGCAGCAATAGCAGCCCCAATCGTTATAGTTGGTTGTGCCCCTGGTGCAGGAGTGTTGGGTTAAGCCCCTGCAGCCGGAGATAGTGCAACTAGGTTGACCCGGTTGGTCAGGTTTTGTATAGCCCCCATGAGCTTGTTGAAGCGATAGTACATGAGGTCCATATCTGCCCGAGTAGCGAACTCAGTTTCCCCTACTTGGTGATTTCCCCGATATGGTGTTGCAGCTTCCGGAACAATTGGAAATTTAGGTCAAGATCTGGTGTGGTGGTCTGTTTGACTTTCTGCTATTCAACCGTCTTACCTTTATCAGGAATTGTGCGTTCTGCTGCGGTAAGGTCTGTTTGACTTTTTGATAGTTAATTGTCTCTACTCCTGGAGTATCGACGTCATCGATTTTCTTTGGTCAAAGGTGTGGGGTAAAATCTGGTGTCAACTGACGAAACACAATAACACATTTATGCTAAATAACATGGACCATGGAACGGGAACAATAAAATACCAAAATAGGGGATGGCATGGAGACGAAATAAAGGCAAGGGAACGGGTGTAAAATATGAAAACAGGGATGGCACGGACACAATATACCACAGTGGGTGGTGTGCCCATGGGATGTGTGAGGCAAAGAGTACTGTGTTTCTAACATGGCACCAAACCATGATTTAGAAGTGGAACAGACAAAGCAGCACAAAGCATCTTAAGCAGAAAAATAAATGGTCTGGGCCGCGGCATGACACCTCTACTAGATAGCATATGTATAATTTTCTAGAGGACTAGATCACAGGGCCGAATAGTTATGATTCCAGGGTTTCGTTATGACTAGTCCGAGGTAGGTTGATTTCGGCTTTGGGCCAACCGTGGCTCGATGTATGTGCGCCCCATGTAGGATGGACGGTGGCAGAAAACATTGGAATTAGAGGTGTCAAACGGGCCGGGCTGGTACCGACACGACACGTTTAAATGTTGCACGACACAGTCTTCGACGGGCACGGCAAGGAAGTGGGTTGGCACGGCACGGGGAGCGGCGCAACAAAAACTTTTTTTTTTCCTAACCCAAGTTAACCTTGGTTAAGATTTATTATGACAAAAAATATATTTTCTTTCGGGATTGAGTCTCATTCCCCCTTCCCCCCATGTAATAGATTAGGAATGACGAATGACAAAAAAAAAAATCATATATTACGTATTTTGTAATAATCTTCTGTAAAAATATGAAGTGAACCCCAATAAAGCAAACTATTTTAACAATAGAGGCTGTTCATTTTGTTACGCTTATTGATTAAATCATTCTCGTAAAATTAATTTGGCTCAATCGGGTTTAGAAAGCTTGTCAATCTATACCCTATTTGTTTTTTTGAATGGCATTTTTCTTATGATTAAATGTCTACGAATATGTGCTGGACTTAATTTTTCATATGAATGATGGACTCTGTTACATGTAAAAGATAGACGGATCCGATTACCCAAAAAAGTTTAGTTGGAGCTCGAGTATAGGACTTTAATGCCTCAGGATGCATTAAATGTGATCCGATCACGAGGTCGCCGATATCCGATGATCTCTATTTTGGCGACAGTGATGATATCAGCATGAAGCGAAACTCTAACGATTCAGATCGTCCATTGTAAAAATTGACTTGGTAATAACCTTTAAAATCTACACAGTGAATATAGTTGATAAAATATTATGCTATAGTTGAATGTACAGTGGCCATGCAACCGCAACACAATAAAGATGATCAAGACCGTTGATTCTGTTGTGCTTATTAATTATATCAATATCGTAAAATTTTGGCTGAATCGGGTTCGAAAAGGTCCTTGATCGGGACGCAAACTAAATCTTGTGTTGTAGTTGGATCTACAGTGGCTGCGTGACCGCGACACAATCAAGATGATCGAGACCATTGATTTTGTTGATTCCATTAATTAAATCAAAATTGTAAAAATTTGGTTGAATTGGGTTTGGAAAGATCTTTGATCGGGACGCAAACTAAATCGGGAGTTGTAGTTGAATATACAATATCCACGCAACCACCAAACAATCAAGATCGAGACCGTTGATTTTGTTGTGCTTATTAATTTAAATCATAATTGAAAAAATTAGTTGATTGGGACACAATTTCATTAGGTAAATGAGGTTTTATACACCAAATTTTTCACTTAAATATAAAAAAAATCTCCCCAAAATTTTCTGCGGTAAATATTCCCCCAAATTTTTAATCTTCAATGTGAAAATCGGCTTATGTTTTTGCATAGGAATGAGTGCATACGAGGAGGGCGCTGGACAGTGGGAGAGGATAGTTTAGTGGGGAGCTTGAGGATGAAGGGTTTCGGAAAAGAATATAGCAGATGAAGGCTCCAACAAAAATTAAAATGTTTCTTTGGCGTTCCTTCCATGGAATTGTGCTTGGGAAGATGGCTTTAGTTCAACGGGAAGTCCCTATGGACCCGATATGCCCTCTTTGTGGATTAGCAGAAGAAACACCATCTCATATATTTTTCAATTGTGATAGAGCTACGAAGGTTTGGTTACTATCTCCCTTTAGATTTTGTCAAGAAAATTCCATTTCCACACAGTTGAAAAATGTTTGGGTTGGTCTAGCTAGGTGCAGCACATAGCGGCGAGGAAAGAAAGGAAGCTACCGGTCTTTTTGCTATGATAGGCTGGCATGTGTGGATTGCTAGAAACAGCTGGGTATTCAAACAGAGCTGGACCCCGGAAACATCCATTATTGAGAAAGTTGTCGAGGAGTTTAATACTTTTCTGACCGCCACGCGGAAGGAACAGCCAAATGCAAATTCAATTCCTAATGCTAGCATAGCTTGCTGGCAATCTCCAGAACCTGGGGTCTTGAAGATCAACGTGGACGGGGCTTTTGATGTGAAAACACGTAGGGGTGGTGTGGGTATGGTGGTTCGTGATCATATGGGTAAGGTCTAGGGATGGCAATGGATCGGTTTGGTTCGTGATCATATGGGTAAGGTCTAGGGATGGCAATGGATTGGTTTGGTTCGGGTTTTGCGATTACCATACCCAAACCCAAAGTATTTATCTATACCCAAATCAAAACCGATATCCGACGGGTATGAATTTTAGTGCACAATAACCACACCACATGGATTTGGATTTTATCCAATCTGCACCAAACCCGCATTAATATTCATTCCATTAATGAACATATGAAGGACAATGATTACATATTAAAATCAAAAGTAACATACCATATGATTTACCATTAAACATTTAATTCCAACATATTTAAAGGAAATAACTAAATAATAAACTTTTCTTTAGAGGTTCCTATAGAGACACTTGAGATTTTTAAGGGATTTGAGAGGAATAAGGAGGGAGATGAAATGAAAAGTCACTGAAAGTTATGAATTGAAAAATAAAAATTACATATATATAAAAATATAATATGTATAGATATTTCCTATAAGTAATATTATATGGATCGGTTTGGATTTGGCCGAATACTAGCTAAGACCAAACCCAAATCCAAACCCGTCCCATGGGTAGGAAAAAACATAAAAAAATCACCCCGATAGTGTCGGTTTGGTTAGGATATCCATTGGTTTTGGGTGAAATTGCCATCCCTGGTAAGGTCGGTGCAACTGCTTCACCTCTTAAATGTTGCATGTCTACCATGTTAGTTGAAGCTGAAGGGTTTCGGTTTGAATTGGGTTTACCAATATGCTCTCAGGAAAGGGATTATGTGGTGGAAGGGTGTAACGCCCCGATTTTCGGAAGCATTATTTAAAATACCTTTAAAAGATTTATTCAAAAGAGTCCCATTGATTAAGCAGCAGAAATAACATAAGTGTCTTAATACGATTACTGATAGGCGCGTGGAAAGCTTGCTTTTGAGCGCCTAAGTAGGGTGGTTCAGCGCGTTAGTCGTGCGTGTTAATGATTATTTTCCGTTTAATGCGTGCACAGTGGCGTTCTTGTTATTCTGTGAAGTTTTCCAGGTATTTTGGCTTTTGGCATGTGTGTGTGTGCATGGCTTGAAGTGGAAGCGCGAGAGATTGAGGCTTGGGAGATGGATTTTGAAATGTTAGGCCGAAGGGGATCGGTATCGATACCTCTTAGAGGGGTATCGATACCAATTGGTTATGAAGGGACAAGTTTGGATCCAGAAGGTCTAGTATCGATACCCTTCTCAGGGGTATCGATACTAATGTCTTACGCCAAGTCAAGGAGTCAACGCAAGCATTTCGGTATCGATACCCCTCTAAGAGGTATCGATACCGAGCGGTTACGCAGCCCAAACGATGGCGTTTCAATGTATTTTAAGGGTGTCCACTATAAAAACCTTCTTCTTATCATTAGTTAGGGTTCGAATCTTTTTAGAATTTTCTGCACTTTGGAGTTTGCGGCTACAGTTTTCACAGCTTTCGATTTTCAGCGTTTCCGGATTCAAGTTTATTTTGGAGAATTTCAGCTTTTGGTTTGGTGTTGCATATTCATAATCAAGTTTGATTCTTCCTTTGCAATCTACGGTATCGTTCGCTATTGTTTTTATATTTAATTCTTCAAGCATGTTTAGATCTAGTTTCAATTTGTTTTCTGAAATTTCTATAATTATGAGTGAGTAGTCGTATAGAGTACGGCTGCGGGGCGAAGGCGCCCACGTCCAGCCTCATCTATATTTCACCTCGTGGCCGAATTCACAATTTTCAAGCAATTTTGAGAACTAGAAACTTTTCTAATGAACAAACCCAGGCATTACCGGAATTCAAATGCGCATGGAATCTGGTGACAGGTGGTGCGCATTTGTTAGGAAGTCTTTCTCGTTTTCTAAAATCAGTAAAAAGGTAATTGTGGCCCGAGTAAATATCGGTGAGATTAGGCGTGGATGCTAGGTTCCCTCAGCTGTACTCTCTTGTTTAATTTGCATTCAGTCAATTTAGCTTAGTATTTTAGTTAATTAAATCTCATCAAAACAAGGGGTGGCTACCTAAGAGCCAGTTAAACTGCAATTTCACACTTTTGAGTCAACACTTAAGTCGTCTCTGTGGTTCGACTCCGGTACTTCCGGAATTATTGCGCTACACTGGTCGAGAGTCCTACGCTTGGGACGCGTCTTTATTCGTCTTATTTTCAGTCACCTGGTCGGTCAAGCAATTACAAACATAAACATAGTACTTTGTTGGGAAATTAGATTACAGTTTTCCAACACAAAAATAAGGACGATTGGCTCTACAGGTTAAGGTTGAGATCTTGATCCCAATACTCCTCTTGAGCCTGATCCACTGGAAAACCTTCTATTCCAAAACAAGCATCGCCCTCGACGCCTACACCTCCTGTTTGATCACAATCTGGCATAATACGTCCGAGTCGCAAAGCAACAACATGGTATTATACCAGGGTCACACGAAGTGTAACACCGTGAGCGATAAATCACTCAATAGGTACTCTAACCCCCAACCCTTACATAACATGCAAGAATAACATATATGATTGAAAAGCAGTAATTAAAGGAATAAGCAGGAATAAATCGTAAAGCAGAAATTAAACACATAGCTGATTTCATTACTAGCCATTAACTTACATATTCATCTAAGTTCTCAACCTAGAGAACTTTCCTCCCAAATAACCACTAAGGACTATGACCAATCCGTGATATACTCCCCCCTTGCTTGCCCTGACTGGGAGCCCCAACGGAAGGTATAAGTTACTTACTTAATCCAACCGTCAGCCGCCTCGCAAGGATGAATTTCCCAGGGACTGACTGTACCACTGGGCTACGAGTGACAACTGTCAGCTCCTGTAGGTATATAGCCGTGACTCGGTCTATAATACATCCACCCTTTTAACGCCTCAGAATTCAAATGAAGTAATCACAGATTGTCATATCCTAGGGTTTCGAAATCCTGGCAGGCTGCCAAATATTCCTCCAAAACGAAATCACTTGGCTGACTGCCATTCAACAAATCTCGGGGTGACTCCCCATAATCAATTCATCACTTGGCTGACTGCCATTCAACAAATCTCGGGGTGACTCCCCAATAATCGATTCCAATTCACTTTTCCATTAACCTCAACGTCTATGTGATATCCGCGTACGATCACCCAACCCGGGAACCTAGTTGTCCATTCTAGCATTCAACAATCTTTACAAATTTCATAATCTCAACATTTTCGTAACGCTTGCAATAATAAAGTAAGGACAAAGTGATATTAACAACACAAAAAAAAATGCAATCGTGGAATAATAAGAATACAGTCTAACATTATGAAGTTCTGAACTTCCTGACAAAACTTTGATTAGCACTAGTAGGCAACTAACACTTTAATAATAAATTTATTAGTCACTCATATTTATTAACTCAAAATTTCACTGTGTTTAAATGAAAATAAATAAATAATAAATTTGTAAATTTTAAACTTGTATTAAGACAATGAATTGAATAATAGACATTATTAACATAGGGCTTTAATTGAAATCCCAACACAACTTGTTTTAATTATTTTGGGCCCAAATGTAATCTTTAATAAACTAGTGGACTAAATTAAATATAGTATATAAAGTACTTAGGTCAAAATATAACACATATTAACTAAAAGGGCTAAAGCGTAATTTTCATAAAAGTAATGAAATTCTCCCTGGGTCACTAATTGACCGACCAAAGGAAAAAAATTAATAAAAAAATAAGAATGGCCATTTGGCCGGCCAACATATGAAAATAATAAAAAATATATATATATAAAAAGAAAAGGTAAAGCACTTTGGCCGATCAAAACAAGACCACTGTTTGGCCGATCAATACAAGAGGAAGGCCACTGTTTTTGGTCGAGCAGGAAAAGGTACTGTTTAACCGAGCAGGAAAAAGGTACTGTTTAACCGAGCAAAATAGGGAAAAACTACAATTTTCGTTGTGCTCTAGAGTTCGATTTCTTCTACTCCGTAATACAAAAATTTAATACACACATACTTAATATACACATGATTATCAAACCCATTATCTTTATCTTTCTCAAGAACACCAATCCTCTTCTTCTTTCTTGGTGCTAAAGCACACCATTTTCATTCGGGAAAAATAATACCCACAGTTATACTTGTAATTCTACATTAGCAAGTCACATACATAAAAATAGATATATTTAGGGAGGTAAAATTTAACTACCTCTCCTCCGAAGACAAAGCGGTGGGCTATGATTTAAATGGGAGAGTTGCGGGTTTGAACGGCGTGATCGTCACAAGGCTAAAAATCGCTATTTTCAGGCTGTTTCGGTGTGGAAGGGAACTGCTTTTCGGACTAGATTTTTGGGGCTGTTTATGGAGCTAAGAGGACTGGGAATGGACAAATATAGAGTATATTCGAGTATCAGTCTCTCATCTGTTGTGTACCGCTCCCTCTCTGTTTGTTTGTTTTCCCAGAGGATAAAACAAAAGACAACGCTTTGTCTTTTAAGGTGTATCAGGTGTATCTTGGTTGGTAGAATAATTGTGTAACGCCCCGAATTTCGGACACGTTAATAAAACATTTTCCAAAATGATTTCATTAAATAAAAGTCAATATCTTTAAATAACAACGGAAGCATAGTTAGATTTCATTAACTTAAACGAAATACATAAACTTCAAAATAAGATAACAGCTTGAAATCGAATTTCAAAAAGGAACAGAGCAATAACTAATTCAGAATCTAGGATTCGACATCTTTTGTCCTCTACTGGGCTCCACCTTTAGCTCCATCTTGACATTCAATTCCATCTCCAATACCTGGCATAAAAAGCCAGGGTACGAATACCATGAGCGAATGACGCTCAGCAGCTAAAGCCTACCCGAACCCTTACTTAACAAGTAATACACAGTTTGATATAACGAAGACATAACATTCCGGAACAAATAAATTGATTCAATATCAAGTACCAACATAGTGAAAGCTACCTCGAAAAATCAAATACTCTATCAATCATAGTACTTTACCCATCCCATTATTCAACCTTCTTTCCAAATTATTATCATGTTATGATTGACACATTTTCGTTTCTCAGATTATCACAGAGTTTCATTTTCGCTCATCACAAGTTTCGAATTCCAACCATCATAAGGATCAATTTTCCAATCAACAAGCATTCAGCTTTCCATCATTTCAAGATTCACTTCCCCCCCTTGAGAATGTACATACAGCGCATTCTTCAAGATGCACATACAGCGCATAAGGATGTACATTCAGCACATATCCTTGAGACGTACATTCAGCACGTGAGGTTGTACATACAGCACATTGCCTCGGGATGCACATACAGCACATAGGTATATCCAATACCGCATAATTCCTCAATTCCATTATCCTTGGCTGACTGCCAATCATAAAACTTAAACCCTTGGCTGACTGCCAATCATAAAACTTAAACTCTCTGCGGGATGGCCTCCCCAGCTGTTATCAACCATGTCCACCGCTTACTATCCAAATCAAATACCACTCATGAACCTAATGTCCGTCTAAGTTAATGGGTAACCCCCAGGGAACAACAACCATATTAATAACAACATTTTAACCACTACAAGAAGGATTCATGTGATAATGATATTAAGGAGTCATGGAATTAATATTGAAAACATGTAATCAATACAACAAACCTGTTGTAAGCGAATTTACACAAAGCATAAAGAGCTCAAGTGAACAATATTAACGCAATTCAAGAAATATCTTTAGTATTCCACACCATGCATTTCGATAGCACATACACACAACATTTAAACACAATAATATCCAATTATAGATACATTCAAATATATTTAGGGAGATAGACTTTAACTACCTTGGATCCGTAGTTGTAGTGCGTCACGATACCTTTGTTAAATACGCAAACTAAGGGTCCTTGAACTCCGGACCTAATATTAACAAATCCAATACTCAGTATTTGGCGTAAGAAGACTACTAACAGTAATACTCTCGACTCATGTGACCAAAATGTTCGTGGGTACGAGGCTCGGTTAGTCTAGGTTACCACACAATTCATACTGCCCAGAATATAACATCTCCTTTGTTTGAAAATCCATATAAAATAGAAAATACAATTTATAAACTTATCCTTCACACCAATTATGTAAAATTCCGTCAGGAAGACAACGGTACTCTCGGATTTCCAAATGGACGTCTATATTATGAGTTTTTAAGAGAAACATCAGTGTTGGTCTAAAATGGACCAGCCATCGAAAAACAGTCATAACTCACTCGAAACTTCATCATATCAGACGAGACCAGTTGGGTTTGAAAGATAAGACATTTTTCTAACTTCTTAAACAAGAATTGATCAAAAATATTATCTGTGGAGAAAATGGGCTTGTTTCGAAGTTAACAGCTGTTATGGAGGAAAGACAGACATCCGAAACATGTTGGATTTGATCCATTACTTTCAAAGAACCTATGTCCACGAAAATCACACTCATACTAGTCACAAAGGAGAGTAATCAGTCCAAAAATCAGAACATTTGAAGCCCATATGATACCCTTAAAAATTCATACAAAACAGGGGTCTACAGAAAAACGAGTGAATACAGAACAGCCCAACTTCGAAAAATCACCATAAATCGAGTTCTTAATATTTTGGAGTGAATCTAGTGTCAAAAGTTCCGTAGTAAAACGAAGTTCAAAAGCTATGGAGGGATCAAAGTCAAATTCGTACTCCAAAGGTGAGAAAACGAGCAAATACAGTGGCTACACGAATCTGTCTCAGAACAGATTTCCAGATTTCAGACCAGATTTCAAAAATTCATAGTAAATCGAATTCTTAATGGATTCGGACGATTCCAGCGGCAAAAGAAAGAGCTTTGAATGTACTTTAAATCATAAGAAGGAATCAAAACCTAATTGACAGTTTAAGAAGGCGAAATCGACCAAAGTCAGTGACCCAGTTTGCTCTACGAAATCTGTTGTATATACTAGTATAAATGCATGAATATTTGTGATTAAAATTGATAAAAATGAGGGAGGTGAGAGCTATACTTCCAGAGATGAAGTTGGGAGGTGGAGATGGTGGTTGGTCGTGGCGGTGGAGGTCGCCGGAGGTGGAGGCAGTCGTGGTCTCCTTCTTTCTTTCCCTCCTTTCTTCTTCTTTTCTTCTTCTCTTCTTCTTCCTCTCTCTGATTGTTTCCCAAGAGTAAATGGGGAAGGTAAGGGGAGTAGGTGGGATGAGTGGTGGGTAGCAGGCCACGGGAATGGGTGAGGCGCGAAACACGAAATGATATAATGCAGTACAATTTACTCCGAGCAGTGTTCGAACTGTCCGGGCTTCGATCTCAGAAAAATACCAAAATATTCGCACTGACTTAGAAAATCGAGGGCGACGTCACCGTGTGCTCGGAATCATTTGGAAAAATCTCAAAAGTTGGGAGCGCATTACGATGCTCTCTCCAAGTGATTGTATCGGATTGATTCGGGTCCCACAACCGTAGTAGTCATGCTAGTATCATCCGTGTAGCTCAAGCACTAATTCATCTTAAAAAGAAACCCGCAAATGGTCAACTAAAGTCAAAATTGGATGAAAATAAAATTACGAAAATTAGTATTTACAAATATCACAAATTTTTATTTTCAAAAATTTGGGATATTACAAATTGGGTAGGGAAAGGCCACGTACTGGAGAAAAGAAGTAAAGGTTGGGAGGGGTTAACAAGTCAATAGGTCAGCTGACATCAATCCTAGTAGTCCTTAGGAGATCATTTGGATTTCCTAGGTTGTACTGCTATTTCTATCAGAACTGCTATTTCTATCAGAAGTATTAAGTAAATAGTCTGGGTAGTTGGCAAGTATGTATATGTACACATATAAAAGAAACGTGCACTTAATTTTACAGCTGAGTACTAGTAGGTGTAATACGCACATAAGACCCACTCGTGCACTCACACATACAAACGCGTAAAATTTGGAGATAAGTTATAAAATAAATAAATATGTTTAACTATAAAAATAAAAATGTTATTATAAATAAAAGAAAATTTTCGGACCATTACAAAGGGGATGCGCAGACAATTATCAAGATGCTTCAAGGTCTTTCTTCAGTCAAGGCATGATCGGAAGTCGTCATCAAAGGTGTCTTGTTTTTGGCGAATAAGTTTCGTTCTTGTTGTTTTCATTATGCTTCTCATGATTGTAATAGGGTGGCTAATGCTATAGTCAAATATGCCTCATCTTTGGATAGTCCTCTAATCAGCAAGAGGTTGTTCCGAACTGGATTAGTAAGGAAGTGTCCCTCGATGTTTCCTCTTTGACGCTATCATGCGCTATCATGAATAAGATGATCTACCGATTGACAATATATATATATATATATGCAATGGTTCTAGTCCACACCTCCCGGAAATAAGAAAAAAATGAATTTTTTTGTGTTGCAAATTATTTTTGGAAAATCCGATCCGTCTAATGTGTTCAGAAGGTGTTTTCAAGGGTCCGCGCGGGAAATCTTCAAAAAAAAATACCGGGAAAGGCTTGATCCAAGCAGTTTTCGCAATACATTTTTGCGAAAACTGCTTGGATCAAGCCCTTCCCGGTATTTGTTTTTTGAAGATTTCCCGCATGGACCCTTGAAAACACCTTCTGAACACATTGGACGGATCGGATCGTCAAAAAAATGTGATATAAACCGTTCACTTTGTAGACCTTGATGTCTACAACAGCCCTTGATTTGACATTGGTAGTTTACTAATTCAATCAAATAGCCTTGCTATATATTTTTCAAATTGTATTTGGTGTTCAGTTGTTGAAGAAAAACGTGTCCAGTCCACTTGATTTTTGCAAGGTTATTGAATGTATCAAGGTCTACAAAATGAATGGTTTAGATCCCATTTTTTCAGAGTTTGGGAAGACGCCCGAATCAAGGGCACAACCAGCATGCAATCCCGCATTCAGAGTCTGATCATGAGGTTTCTCAACATATAGCACATTGACACAAAATATTAGTACAACACATTCAGAGTATGATCATGAGGTTTCTCAACAATACTTGGGTAAATATTAGTACAACACAAAATGGAGGCACGTGAACTCAACAACTTGACACATGAATGCCAAAGCCTGTGTCTTACATTCATTTTATTTCATTGATGCAAGTTTCCTATAGTTTCTGCCATGACTCAATTGCTGAAAAGTTTCTTCTCCTTCAAGCTTTCAACGGTTTCCTTGATGCTCTCCTTGAGAGGAATATAATCAATGCCCAAGCTATTTGCTCTTTCACTCGACATTTGGTATGTCGGCGAATATGGATTGTCATCCACGCACCTACAAAAATTACAAGCAATAGAAAAGAAAAAACCGAGACAAGTTAGAAATCACCATCAGAGAGAGCGCGTTGAAAGCATGGACTCCCTGTTAAAATACGATCAATATGGGTTAAGTTGACAAACTAAATAGGATATCTCCAAAATCAGATGATCACTTCCAGTTCAAAAATAAATAAATAAATCAGATGATTACTTACTTTTCTGGAAGTTGGATATCAGGAAAAAGCTCATGTAGTATCTTCACAATTTCAGACAAGTGTGCGACACTCTCAACAATGCAATATCTCCCATTTGCGTAAGAAATTTCAAATGCTTGAATATGTGCGTTAGCAACATCTTTTACATTAACCCATCCAAATGTAAAATTTGGAAAAGTTTTTGAACCTGCAACATAATGACAAACAGTTATTTTTAAACAAGGAGAATTTTACCGTCAACCCAATGGGCAGACGATGAGAGTACTTTCTTACCGGTAACAGTGTTTGCATTCTTATCGGTCAAAGAGCATATACGTGTATTTATACATGCGTAGATTAAAAGTGAATAGATTTTCTATATGGGTAATCTACGTGCATTTATACATTTTAAAACATATAGAATAGACAAGATGTACCATTTATTAGGTTCAATATTTCAGCAGCACTTGAATTGAGTGTTGGCTGCAACAGAGGACCAATAACCATGCCTGGATTTATTGTAACCATATCAATACCCTTTTCTTTCACAAATTTCCATGCAGCATCCTCAGCTAAAGTCTTTGATAGTTGGTACCACAGCTGTTAGCATCAAACAAAGGATATTTTTGAGCAGACATTTGACAGATTAGACAGAACGGTCATTGCTATTGCATATTATCAACGTGAAGCAAAATAAAATCATGGGCCATCATGCACGTTTGTTGACAACAAAATTGTAAAGGCAGATGTAATGAGTTGAAAAAGCAAGGAACGAGTTGGGCGAGCAGATGCCAGATCATAACGACAAACATTTGTTGTCATGGGCATCAATTCTCCCTAACCTTTTTGCTCTTGAAACCTGGATGATCAAGTTTTGGTTAAACATTTGTCGTCATGGGGGCCATGTCATATTTGCCAAGTGATTGAAAAAGGAGACATTACTAATTGCACAACGGAATCTAAACCATCATCTTCTACGCACATACTCTGACAACTAATAACAAAATAACTTCGAAGATAGTTATTTCCCAAAAGTGCAGAATTCTACTTATTGTGGTGATGCCCTACGGCAAGCTTCCACGAGCACAAAGAAAGTTCTTAACAAAAGGACAATGAGCAAACAGCACGACATACCTTATGTTGCTTGCACAATTCTTGATTAGAAAACCAAGTCTCATCAACTACCACTTCAGGGGTTCGAGGCCTACCAGTATGTACAACTGCAGCCATAGAGGATGTCAACACCACTCTTTTGACAGATGATGCTTTTGCACATGACTCAAGAACATTCAGTGTTCCCTTCAATGCCGGATCAATCAACTCTGACTGAAGAAAAACAATGAACAACCAAATAACAAATACAGAACTGAAGAAATGCTTGCTAGGAGCTGTTTGGCCGGGATTCTGAGACTGGATATGGCAGAATGGATTCTCAAAACAAGTATAAGAGGCCACAATCCCAAAAGAAGCTCCGAAGCTATTTTTGAATTTTGATGTTTGAAAGAAGAAACCAATAGGTTTTTTTGGGGAATGTTTTGAAATGCAGACGTTCAAACCATTTCACAAACATGGGAGGCGGTTAAGCACAAACGGAAGGAAACATATCAATATCATACAAAACCAAAAAGTATGTTTTAGGGTGAACCTGGGGGTCCTTGACATCCATATAGCAAGGAGATGCTGTATGAAAAACTCCGACACAACCATCAATAGCAGCATCAAAGGAACCTTCTTCAAGTAGGTTTGCCTTGAACAAGTGAAGTCTCTCTTTAGCACCGTCAAGTGAAAGTAAGTGCTCTGTCTTCTTAAGATCTCCTGCACGAGAATGTCAAGTAACGAATTAATACTTCTAAAAAAAACCAATGGAAAGAAGAAAATATGCAAACGTGAACCAATGTGGAAAAAAATAGACTGCAGTAATAAAGTTAACTCTAAAAGTAATTTGATCCCTAAAGGATGAACTTGATATTATTTAGGTCAATTCTCAATAATGCAATTATGCGAATTTAGTCCCCAGTGCGCCATAGTTGAGCTTAATGGTCCCGATGCAGTCTCCAATTGTACCTGCAAACCTAAAAGGCAAACCTAAAAGTCAAGTGGATGCTGCATCAAGAGATTTGGTTCTTTTGTGCCAAATTTGTGCTCAACAGTTCTCAATGTTGCAATTATGTTTATTATCCTTTTGCTCTACTCATCGTATTTAGATAGTTGATGAAATACTGTTGATTTCGAATATAGTTAAAAACAATTACGTGTCGTCTGATATTTAAAAGCTTGACACCTTGACCCCGCCGCAGCCACCATCACGACTTCCGGCTCTAAACCAGATCTCTCACCCACCGGATCTGACTCGCTGCCACAAAAACTAAAAAGTGTGATTTTTGTCATAAAACACAACTCATTTGCTTATAGAATTGGTTCAGTTGATTTTATGCCTCTCTCTCTCTCTCTCTCTCTCTCTCTCAAATTAAAAAACTCTAGGATTCTAACTACATTTGCTTATAGAATTGGTTCCGTTGATTTTGTTTTTGGGTGTTTTGGATCTGATTTAAGAGTTGGGGTTATTGTTCATTGCTAGCAGTTGGAACTCACACTTTCGGTTGGGATACGGTTTTTTGGAGGATCTCATCCACGGCAGCAGTGATTGAAGTCCTGGTTGGTTGCAACGTTGGGTGTTCAATGTCTGATTTATATGTTCCAAATTTATAACTCTTATCATTTAAAAATCTTTTTACTCTAGTTTTTGATTAAATTTGGGTTTCCCAAGGAAAACATCAAAAATCGAAAAGCACAATAAAGCTTTAACATGGGACCAAAGCAGAATTTTCTTTTACCTCACACAAAATGATGACAGATTTAACAAGAATGTTACACAATAATAGACCCAAAAAAAGTGTAATGTAACGGATCTAAAACCCAGCTGAGCGCCAGCAACTGTGAAGGAGTACAAAAATCCAAACCTTTCAATTTATGTTTAATTTTTTTGATCGGATTTAATTTTTTCTATCAGGAGCTTCCAAATCCCATAACAGAATAATACTAACAAATAATACATGAGAGAGAGAGAGAGAGAGAGAGAGCACTAACTAGGATCACGAACAGAGGCTTTGACGGTGTAACCACGTTGAAGCAAGAGCTTCACAATCCAGGATGCTATGTAACCTGATCCCCCTGTCACGCACACTGTCTTCCCTTCTCCGCTCATCTTCTCTCTCTCTCTCTCTCTCTCTCTCTCTCTGGACTCTCACACTCTCTCTCTCTCTCTCTCTCTATGCATATTGGCTTAATGTTTCCAACTGTTATTTCCTATATAGTTTCATATAAAAATTGACCGTTGACAATTTAGCATAAAGTACACATTATAATACTCCTAAACTTAGGCAACTTTTGTAGATCCCCATCACTTTTTTTGAAGTTGATTGAGATCTGTGTTGTCCCAGCGTGACCCACTGGCCTGGGAAGGTTGGGGTAGCTGGGTGAAATGAGGGTCAGCCATGACCACCCACAGCTGACTGCGGTTTACCAACACTTTTCTTTGTTGTGTGTATATTTACATGTAGAGATAGGTGAGTGTGCAATGTGGAAGAGAACAGAGAGAGCGCGAAGAGAGCCAAATTTCAGTTCTTACGCTCTGTTTGAAGCCCGCGCGTCTCCGGCGAGTGAGATCCATGTTGGGAAACAAATCCCAAAACTCAGTAATAACGCGTACATATTAGACAACAAAAATCAACGCAAACCTTCTGATGCCGAATTAGAGTTTACCTCTCATCCGTAGACACGAATGCTGGTTGACTTGTTTCTTTTTAGAACTTGATAGACCTGATTACTGTACGCATTAAATACTACTCGACAGTACCTCACGATCTTCTGTTGTATTACCTTATACCTCAATCACGTAGCCAAGCGTTGAATTCTACGTGGTCTCTTTGTTATCTGTCTCACAGCCTCTATTCTAATTTTATAAATGGCTATGCAAAACCTAGAGAACATAACGATATACGGTCCGGTCTGATTCTAACCGTGGTTCTTAAATTGAGAACCAGTAACCGAACCATAATTACCGGTTCTAAGTTTTTTAGAACCATAACCAGACCAATGAACCGTAGAACCTAACCAAATAGACCGGTTCGGTCCGGATCGGATCGGTTTGGCGGTTATATCGGTTTTCTTGTGCACCCCTACCTAATCCCATGTGAATTCTATTCTTTTTTCGGAAAATTGGTGTAAGGTCCAAAATTAGATTTGTTTGGCCCGTTTAGTCTAGGCTAAGATTTTACAAGGTCCAAGCCTCCGAGGTCCAATAATTTTTTAAGGTCATAGCCCAAGGTCCTTCAGCTGACAAAAACGCCCTCATCTGTTCTCCTTGACATATACGAGTAAGGGAGAGTTTCCTAATGGATTATTTGATTTTATCATCTTCGATTTTATCATCATCTTTTACGAATGGATAAAAGGAAGGTGATTTTTTTCCTATAACCACAAGCAGCGTTATACGTCCGCGGCGGTTTCTGGCCACCACTTGATCGGATGGTGATAGGAAAGCCTTCTCTGCGATCGTCTCTTCAAGGCGCATCCAACCCGCTGATTTAATCAAGTTATCAAAAACTTTCGAAACTGACCCAAAGGAACCGGTCGTTGGCAATGGCGGTGTTGACACCCAAATTTGGCCCGACCACTTGGGATTTCAACATTAAACGACGCCAATTTCACCAGATTTATCTCCGCGTCGCAACAAGAATTATAACTATCTTTGGGTTTAGATTGGACACTGGCAGAGAACTCAATCGAAAGCATTGCGGAGTATTGCGTGTCGCACAAGCGCGCAACACTGGATCATTTTTCGGACTACCACCCCTGACCGTGCTTTGCCAAGAGCATAATCAATTCCATTGTTTATTATAATCAATTGATTGATTATTTTAATCAATGTCAGTGGAAGGAAAAGTGATGGGGAATTGAGGAGGAAATACAAATGGAAATACAAATTGATTTAAGGCCAAATGTGGTACCCCTGCTCTTGGAACATTTTGGCATTTATCAGCAAGTAATTGATGCACTTAGCATGTGAACCGTGGGGCAAAATCAAATCTGATGTCAGTGGAAGGAAAAGTGATGGGAATTGAGTCATTTTGACATCAGATTTGATTTTGCCCCACGGTTCACATGCTTTTTTTTGAACAAGGCAAGTCAATTCATTCACAGCCATAAAGGCAAAGGATTTCATCTCAAAATACAGGACTGAACCAAAACTACCAAAATCTAGACGCGAGCAACTGCAACAGCGCACCGGCTCACAGGCTCAAAAGACACGTACTGCCAAGGCAGACCAACACAAGGTCGGCGTAGAGTCCGTCATCGATTTAGTAGTAGAGAATCCCGAAAACGGACACCCAGCTCAACCCATTAGCAAAACTAAACAGATGAAATCAACAAAAGCACCCGTAAGGGGCAACAAATCCCACAACGGGGATAGCGAAAAACAAACAAAAAAACAGAAGAAAAACTAGAGACTTCAAACTAACTCCGGTGTGAAATGTCGCCGGAACCGCCGCCGCATCGGATCTAGAGACTTATTCGCCGGAGTAAGAGCCCATCCACCCTAAATCACCACTACATCAACACAGATCTGGCCCTGTGGGGGGATGGCATAGAAGGAGGAGCGGTAAGGTTAAAACGGGGCAGTGGCGGATGGAGGTCGGAGAGTGGAGGGATGGATGGAAGGAGAGTGGGGATCTGGAATGGAGATGCAGAGGTAGATCTAAGAAGGTGAAGAGAGGTGAAGAGGGGTGGCGGGCTAGAAGGGGGGGAGGTGGAGGAGGGAGGCGGCAGCCCCACCCCCCCCAAACGAAACCCTAGAAGATGTGTTAGAGATAAGGCAGAGAGGATTCTTAGAGAGAGAGAAAGTGGGTTTTTCCACGGTTCACATGCTTAGTGCATCAATTACTTGCTGATAAATGCCAAAATGTTCCAAGAGCAAAGTACCACATTTGGCCTTAAATCAAGAAAGTTGCGTGTCGCGCGAGCCCAACACTGGATCATTTTCCGGATCGCCATTGCCCCATGGCCTGAGTGTTGATTAATCAATTCATTGATTAATATAATCAATGTCAGTGGAATCAAAAAGAGAAAGCAAGTGGCGTGGGAATTGGGAATTGAATTGGAAAAAGAAATCAATTCTCGTGGAGTCCTATTGACATCAGATTCTGCCCTACGATTCACATGTCAAATGCATAAATTACGTTACGTGCACCATATACTTTTATTCCGAGCATTAAAATAAGAAGTTCGACTGTTCCTGCGCCCCAATCGGATTCCGTTTTGATCATCAGTCGAGAGCATCACAGACCCCATGAAGCACTGATATTGCTTATTCAAGCACTGGCGTCCATTTTTCTAACAAACTAGTGGAGCCTTTATTGTTTTTCTGAACCAAACCCAGCCTAAAAGCCGAGAGCAAATCTCTCATTCACCAGTCCAGAAAAACCAGAGCTTCAAGCTCAACCAAAAATAAGCCTCTGCTTCTCTACATAAAAACCCACAAAGCCTTTGCCTAAGTCCAAAGCCCACAAAAATCCAGTCATCTCTTTTCAATTACAGTCCGACCGAGGTCTTGTAATTTGTATTTTTATACGCGACAACGTCAATATAGCTCGAAAATAGTGAAACCGAATTTGGCACTTTTTCAAGTTATATTCTCGTCTATTGCCACTCAAGGTGACCACCATGTATTCCGGCACAGGGTGCGTCCCCTTTCAATTTCGATATTCAAAACCAGTGATTAAATTTTTTTTATGTATATATTGTTTACGGAACCTAAAAGGTAGCATGTGACCGATTGATGACGATTTTCAAATTAGTCTATAAATCGATTCCCGGCGATAAAGGATTCCGCTCCATTAAAAATCAAAAGTAAGATTTGCAATTGGTCGGTTTTCCCTTGGCAAATCTTATTTCTAGAAAAAAATACAAAATCAATGCATTGATAATCCATACGCCGAATTCTGAAAACGCGAGACGCGGAAGGTGGGAAACCACCCGAAACATGCTCGGACCTTTAGATTCCGACATATGAATTTCAAAACAATTTAATTTCCTTTTTTTATTCTTTTATTTTGCCAAGGATATTTAAATGAAAAAGGCTAAAATTGGGAAAAGCGTTGAACATACGACGTGGGGTGCCTAACACCTTCCCCACTCGCAAAAAATCCCCGAGCCCATCTCTGATTTTGCAGATCTAAAAAGAGAGTCAATTTCAAGCTCGTTTGAAAGAAGAATTTGCTAAAACGGAAGAAAATAATAAATAAAAAAAGTAAAAACATTTTTCTTAAAGTTCGTCTTTGGAAAATAGTTTTAACGGGTGACCTAACACACTCGAATTCAATGTTAGGTGGCGACTCTAAAAATTTAATAAAAGCTCGAGTCAGAGCTGCAAACCTCATAATTCACAATCATCGCAATTTAAAAGTCAAGATTTTGAAAGCGTCGCCAGAATGCCCACCGAAGTGGAGCAGGCGAGCGGCCGGTAAAAATCGGGGCACGACAGGCGGATTTTGTGTTTCCAGGTGCTTTCCGAGATTCCCCAGGTTCCCTCGCTCTGATATATATACCAACTGTTATGCGATCGAGGATCGGAAAACACACCCCTCAACTGAAACGCGGTGCTCAAAGGCCATCCTAAACTTCGACTACTCAGAAGCAAATATAGCTAGCTATCGAAAATGGCAGATCGGCAATAAATTTGTTGTCCCAGTTTTGGCTTTCTATTTGTCAATTTCGAATCACTTTCTTCCTTCTAGTTTGTTCTTCTCCCTCCCCCGCTTTTCTCTCTCCTTTCTCTATCTTCATTCCGTGCGATTGATTCCTGTCTCTCTCCTCCATCGTATAGAGGTGTCAAACGGCCCGGGCCGGCACGAGCACGGCATGAGCACGACACGTTAGGAGGCGGCACGGCACGCCAAAGGCATGGTAAAATCTTGGCACGGCACAGAACGACACGGTATAACTTGGCACGTGGCACGACACGGGCACAGAATTGAAGGGGCACGACACGGGCACGTCACGGTCTAAGGCGGCACGTGGCACGGCACAGCACGGGCACGACACGAAGTCAATGGGGCACGAGGCATGGCACGACAAGACTTTATTTTAGCACGGCACGGGCACGAGCACGGGCATGGGCACAGGCGCGAGCACGAGCACGGAAGTTGGCCTGGCACGACCCAGCACGGAAGTAGGACGGGTATGACACGACACGGGCACGACACATCACAGTTCTAAGGCGGTAAAAAAGGCACGACACGGGCACGACACGAGGCAACAAAAAAAATAGTTAAATAATTTATTTCTATGTATTTTTTGATAAGCACAAAAAAAAGAATTATTTTTTTGTTGTGTTAGTGAATTATATATTTATATCAAGTTAAAAAAAATGAAGTCATGATTCATGAATAAAAAAAGAAGCAAAAGGGAAAAAAAACTTACATTTCATTTTTTTAATTTTTTTTAGAGAGAGAGAGAGAGAGAGAGAGAGAGTCAGAGAGAGTTTGGACAAAAAAAAAAAAAAGCTTTTAAAATATTTTATATGATTAATATATTTTGAATCAAAATTCAAACATGAAGAAAAATGTATATCACACATATACATTGCCTTTTATCTAACAAAAGATTTTGAAAAAAAATATCAATTTCTTTTGGTGAAAAATATATTTTTTGTTTGTATTAGTGAATCACTGAATTATATGAAGTTAAAAAAAGAAACATGAAGTCATTAACAAAAAAATAAAAATTAAAAAAAGTTATTTTTAGAGAGAAGGAGAGAGGGAGGGAGTTGAACAAAAAAAGAAAGAAAAAGTTACAAATTGATTTTTTTTTAAAATGATAGAAATTCAAATTATAGGAATTAAATTTTTTTTATTAAATTAGATTATAGAAATTATTAGAAGTTAAATTATAGAAATTATATTATTTTTTTATTAAATCCGATTATAGAAATTATAGAAATTAAATTCGATTCCTTTCTAGTTTCTGTACGTCCCGAATTATAATGGACCTCCACTTTTTTGACCAAATTTCGACGACCTCCACTTGATCGGAGTATGTTTTCGTAAAACTACTTTACGAAAACCTGGTCCGACCAAGCCCTTTTGGGTCTTCTTCTTTTTTTTTTGTCAAATCCTTTCATAGGACCTTAAAAATACGTTTTAAACACATCTACTGGTTCAGATTTTCAATAAATAGATTAGATGACCTTGAATTGGTGCATTATAGTGTTTAAATGCCACTACAAGCATTGAATGTGCTCCGAACGTGTGGTTAATGACATCGGATGATCATCAATTTCGGGGAGAATGATATAATTGATAAGATATTAAATCGTATCGGTTTAGAACAAACGTTCAAGAAAACGAACTAGTATCCACCATTCAATGTTATACACTGAACATACTTAGTTATGAACCAATATATACTGTTATAGTCTAATGTACGTTAGCCACATGATCTCAACACAATTTCGACGATCAACGCCGACTATTTTGTTTTTCTTGGTGTTTTAATAAACCTCACCAAAGTTTGGGCCAATCAGATTTTAAAAGCCCCTTCATCGGAAGATTCGGGACGTGGGAATCATTAGTAGGAAAAAACTTGTTAACTCCGATCGAGCATATAGAGATAATTAATTTACTTAATATTTGACATGAATGATATATAATCCCTCCTAGAAAAAAGATAGACGGTTTTGATTTTCTAAAAAAAACTTGAAAGGCCCTCAAGTGATATATCGTAACTTTACGAAGATTTTCCATACATTTTAATGCAATGCACTGCACACACACAATCACACACACCATTTTACGGTCCAAAATGCACTACAAGAAAAAATGTGTACAGTGAGGATTGAGTTTCCTCGCCAAAGCACCAAATTTTCTCGCTAAAGGAATTGGCGAGGAAAAATTTTCTCGCCACGTTTCCTCGCCAAAAGGTCGTCGCAAAAGGTATTCTAGCGAGGAAAAATAAATTTCGTCGCCTAATCTGTCAATTGGCGAGGAAATTTTTCGTCGCCTATTTGGAACAATTGGCAGAAAACTTCTTCCCATTGGGCGAGGAGTTTCCTCGCCTATTATGCCCATTTTGTGAGGAAAAATTTCCTCGTCAAACTCCTAAAACTAAAAGAAGAAGGAATCCAATTTCAGCTTCTCCGCCTCCGCTGGAATTCGAACCAGCGACCTCCTCTCAAGCAACGCGCGCCCCATCCACCAAACCAACTTCCATTTCAATGCAAAGTTCAACAACTTTTAATATATAACCTTTTGTAGTTCCTTTCACCTTACTATTTTTTTAAATCTTTTTGTCTAATTTTAGTCTCTTTGTAGTGTTTCTTTAAACTTTTTTCTTAAATCTTTTAATGTTATTTGTTTTTACTGAAGTTTTTATTTTTTAAAATTTCGAACACAAGGTAGTTCCCTCTCTCTCTCTCTCTCTCTCTCTCTCTCTCTCTCTCTCTCTCTCTCTCAGAGAGATAAACTCCATGCCGAAATCATGTTCCTATTTTTTGTCATTGTGTCAATTTTCCTTTTCCCACAATTATCCCACATAAATCTGGCCTATTATGTATTCAGTTAAGTGTGAATCCTTAGTCTAAAGGGTAACCATGAAAACTGATTTGGATAAAATAACAGCCTGGGGTAAAATAACTCAAATATTTTTGCACATCAAGAGTGTATGATTCGACTTGCACATACATCGGTATATGAGATTCGTAAACCACTTTGATGTTTTCATTCATTATTTGTACTTTGGTTTAGTAATTCTTCTTGAAAAAAAATATTGAGAAATTAATACTTCATACACTAGCGTAGTCTCAACTTTTTTTTTTTTTTATTCAATTTTTGGCCATATCAATTTCTTGTTTTCACAATTCACAGGACTCTTATTCCCTTCACGTTTGGATATTTTTTGTATCTCATAGACTAAATGGTATCTGATTTTTTTTGTTTTGTTTCTAGGTGTTTGAAACAAAGAAGACCATCCTGTAAGAGAAATTCTTAATGCACCGTGGCAAACTAGAGTTGCATCCTGAATACCTTAAAAAATTAGATGACTAGATGTCATCATGTCCCATTTGTATATTTGATTGATCCCTGAGAAAAAAAAAATGATATTGGTCATTCTAATGGTTTGTAACTGATAGTAGCGATTGCGATTTATTTTTTGAACTGAAAGCTATTGCGATTTAGGTGTGTAAAATCGATCACTTTGATTTCTTAAATATCAATTTTCGCCTCATCATTGTAGGATCTTCTCTTGGTAATAACATATCTTCTTCTTGAGAAACATTTCCGAGAGACGCTCAAGGTTCAAGGTTCAAAATAGAGATCACAATAGGCACTGACAATACCCATGGATCATACGTCACGCCGTGCCTAAAGGCATTGACATTTCACTAGAGATCACAATAGGCACGGGCATTTCACATCATATATTATGCATGTATAATTAGGGTCCACATGCTACCTATTGTGCCATGTACAAACATTGTGCGTGCAAGTAAATCTTGCCCGTGCATAGCACGAGTTCAACGCTATCCTATATACTATAACAATGTAGTTGGGGCTCTCAAAAGCCTCCAAACCCCAATCCCTTAATTCTCAGATTTTTCAATTACTTTTTCCTCACAAAATAACCCTATAGCAAAAAAAATAGGCAACCTCCAAGTATTTCGAAAATTCCAAACCTGCTGCCCACTCCTTTCCTTTCCAAAAAAATGGTTTTTTTTGGAAAGGAAGTACCGAAAGGGCGATGTAGGGTGCCTAATACCTTCCCTATTAGTAACAGTAAATCCCCGAACCTGTTCTCTGTTTTTGCATACCAAAATGGCAAAATCGCCGAAATATTTTCCTAGGGATATTTTTCTAAAAATATCTTTAAGGGGTGACTTAACACACCCAAACTCATTGTTAAGTGGCGACTCTGATTTTTAAAAAGCAAGTCACAGCTGTCAAAAGTTAATTGAAATAATCATCGCAATTCAAAAGTTAATCAAATAAGTCACTTACCAAACAGATGGATGAAATTTTGGAGTATGGGAAAAATACATTAAGATGTAGATTACTCCAATTTAAAAATGATGAGACAAGTCATAATTATTTTAACTAAAAATCCCCCAAAAAAATGTTTTAAAAAGGATTAGACATCCCGAGTTCTCTTCGGATAAAACAAAATACGTTTGACAGCTACTAAATGTAACTCTTTTGGATTAGATTGAAAACGAGCACATAAGCAGACACTAAACATAATATCGGGTCTACTAGCAGTAAGATAAAGCAATGAACCGATCATACCTCAATACATTTTAGTAGCTACTGATTTACCATTTTCATCTTTGTCGAGTTTAGTGGCCGGGCTCATTGGAGTCTTCATGATTTTAGATTCTTCCATCTTGAATCTTTTGAGAAGTTCTCTTGTATACTTTGCTTGATTGATGAAGATTCCATCCTTTGATTGTTTTATTTGAAGACCAAGGAAGAAATTGAGTTCTCCCATCATACTCATTTCAAACTCACCTTGCATACACTTAGCAAACTCTTTGCATACTTTTTCATTAGTAGCACCAAAAATAATATCGTCAACATAGATTTGAACAATAAGCATGTCATGATTTTCGGTTTTCATGAAAAGAGTAGTATCTAATTTTCCTCTAGAAAAACTATTAGCAAGTAAAAAGGTGCTAAGTCTATCACACCATGCACGCAGAGCTTGTTTCAAAAAATAAAGCGCTTTTGAAAGTTTAAAAACATGATCAGGAAATTCATGATTTCAAAACCAGGAGGTTGCCCTACATAAACTTCTTCTGAAATAAAACAATTTAGAAAAGCACTTTTTACATCCATTTGAAAAAGTTCAAAATCTTTAAAACAAGAAAATGCAAGTAA
>CM029275.1:34655517-34798017 GCA_016920895.1 Vaccinium myrtillus | reverse complement strand
ACACACCCATATACACATATTCTTGCACTTGCACCCCCTTTATCTTTCAAATGCATTTTAAAAAGACCCAAATGCAATCTATTACTAACCAATTGACCCCTTTTAGTAAAAATTCAATTCCTCACATTTAGAGTAAATCACCTAGACACCCGGCCTGAATTATACGTCTTTTACCCAGACACCCCCTAAACTAAATAAACCTACAAGGGCACCCCGTCAACTATTTAAAACTTCACCCCAAGACCCCTTCTGTCTCAAAACTCAAAGTTTCGGGTCATGTTTTGATGATCCAACCCATTCAAGTTGTTTAAAACATGTTTTTAAGGGGATCCGCTAGAAGTCGGCTCAAAATATGATCGGGAAGTGCTTGATCCAAAGAGTTTTTCATATGTATTTATGTATGAAAAACTCTTAGGATCAAGCACTTCCCGGTCATATTTTTAGTTGATTTCTTACAAGCACACTTAAAAACATGTCTTAAACAACTTGAATGGGCTGGATCATCAAAACATGACCCGAAAGTTTGAGTTTTGAGACCGAAGGTTGACAGAAGGGGTCTTGGGGTAAAGTTTTAAATAGTTGAGGGGGTGCCCTCGTAGGTTTATTTAGTTTAAGGGGTGTCTGGGTAAAAGAGGTATAATTCAGGGGGTGTCTAGGTGATTTACTCTCACATTTACCCAACATTATTTCCGGAAAGTTATGCAAAATTACGGGTCCTTACAGGTGGGTTCAAATAAATCCATGTGTAATAGTTGCAATGGCCTTGTAGTAGAAATAACATTTTTAGATTTAAAAGAAACTTTAGTTTGTTTACCTTGTTGGCAAGCATCACATAGTCTATCTTTTTCAAATTTGATTTTTGAAAGACCAACGACTAATTTTTTTCTAGAAAGTTTTGAAATTGCATCCATGTGTGCATGTCCAATGCGTCAATGCCATAGCCAACTATTTTCACTCATTGCAGAAAAATATTGACACCATTTTTGCTTAAATAATTTAAGTTCAAAACATAAACATTTTCAAGTCTTTGGCCGACAAAAAGTACCTTGTTTTCTATGTTCTCAATAATGCATTCAGATTTTTCAAAAGTAACTCAATTACCCTTGTAACTCCATTACCCTTGTCACAAAGTTGACTAATACTTAGAAGATTATGTTTCAAACTATCAACAAGTAAAACATCGTCTATAATGGGAGAGGGGGTATTACCGATGTTACCTACATCAATGATTTTTCCTCTTCTATTATCATCAAAAGTCACGAATCCTCGATCCATTTTTTGGTGTTAGAGAATTGAAAGCCTTTTCATCGCCCATCATATGCCTTGAAAATCCACTATCGAGGTACCACTTTCCTGTAGTTGATGTGGACTTGAGGCATACCTACAATAGGAAGTCAAGACTTGATTTTTGGTACCCAAATCATCTTGGGTCCATGAGGGTTAGCTCGAGCAGAATATGTTTGGTTCTTTTGAACCCAAGTCACCTTGACATAAGTAGATGAATATCTCTCCATAGGACAAGAAGGTGAAATGTGCCCTAATCTACCACAATAATGACAAGAAGATGAAGGATTTTTCTCGAAAAGATTCTTGTAAAAATTCTTATGCTCATTTGGGTTATAGCCGATTCCGGTTTTATGAAAAGAGCATCTTTGTTTTCCAAGAAGTAAATCCAAATCATCTTTTCCTTTAGTAAATTTTGAAAGTGACTTAGTCAAATCACTAATTTGTTCATGAAATAAACTAGACTTCTTTCTTAAATCCTCATTTTCTTCTTCTAAAACATTTTTCTCTTCAATCAAATCTTTAATTTGTTCATGCAAGGAATTATTTGACATCTTTTTCAAATCCTCATTTTCTTCTTCTAAAATATTTCTCTCTTCAATCAAATCATCCATCTCTTTTGAAAGATCTTTTGCAAATTTCTTAAGACTAATATTTTTAGAACTGACTTTTTGAAAATTATGTTGCAAACTTTTAAAAGCATCTAATAATTCAATAAAAGACAGAGAAGATGGGTCAAGATATACCTCACTTTCTTCTTTTGCCATGAAGCATAAATTTGCAATATTTTGTATCTCGTCATCACTGTCAGAGCTGCTATCATCACTATTGTCCCAAGCCGCCAAATATGGCACTACTGAATGATGTAACTCAGATTAAAGATGGAGGGGACACAGTTTACCTTCGCAGTAAATTGTTCTTCCTCTTTCCTTACCAAGCTTGAAGGTATAACCTGAGTTACATCATTAAGTAGTGCCTCACTTACCCAATATTTCAGGCTCAAATCTGAAGTAAACATCTCATCAATGAGTTTCTTTCTACAAAAGACTTCCATCAACAAAATACCAAATCTATATACATCGCAACTCGTTGACACTAATCCTTAATGCCCATATTTTGCATCCACCACAAAACTCATTAAAACAAAATCATCATGGGAGAGTTTATGATAGCAGTATAAATAGCTTTCAGATTATTATTATAAATTTTGTTTCCCAATATAGATTTCACATTCCAGTAAAAACTAGTAAATGAACCTTGTTACAAAATCTAGGTAAGGCTGTGAAACCGGCTAGGTAGGAAAATCTTCAAAGCACTCAGTTTGGTGGTTGTAACCGTAAGCCACATAGGCCGAGCTTCCTTTGGTTTGGCAAATCCATGCCTAAAACATATACATTGTCGTGTGTCGTATTTTTATTTCGGTGTTTATTTTTTGAGTCTTTTTTTTTTTTTGAACGGCAAAAAAGAATTTTATTAATCTTTGGAAACGGATTACAAAGATTAAAGGGAACCAAACACAAAGGCATCACAACGCGAAAATGGCATCCCAACTAGGTTGACACCCCATCCCACGACAATCGTATGCCGGCAAGAACCCAAGAGGGAAATAACAAAGGTTGACATGAAATCAACCAAAAGATACAGAGGAATATACTCTAACTCCTGAAACATAATGAAGCAAAACACCACCCATAGCTTGAAAGGATACCAACAGGTTTGATCCTCAAAAGAATGCCCCACGTGATTATAAGCAACAAAGTTCTTATAAATTCCCAAAATTTGCAAGTGTTAAGCTTCAACAATTCCTAAATTCACATTCCACCGGAAATAGATAAGTGTCAAAAGCCTTCTTATGAGAACCTTCATATCCGAACAACCCCAATTCTTCCAGCAATTGCATAAAACCATAACAGTATGCCAAAACCATGAACTCAAGGAACTCATTTAGCATTAGGCAGCAAGCCAGTAGCAACATCCAAAGAATTTTATACTTTATGAAGTATATCATCAGTAGAAACACCCATATAATTAATTTTCTACTTTATGAAAGACATCAGAAGCAAAACCCATTAAGCATCCATTGATGGAACCAACAAAACAACTCCTCATGATTGATAGCAGCATCAAAACAACTCCTCATAGCAGCAACGCCCCTTTTCCATAATAAACTCCAAATTCTTGAAACAACATGAAAATTCGTAGACCATAGAGCAGTAGAGAGAGGCTCTACCCTACACCAGCTAGAAGCAACACGCATTAAAGTACTACCACCAGCAGTAGGATATGGGTCACTAAGGAGCTTAGAAGATGTATTGGAAAGCAACACCTAGACAGAGACTCAAGAGCCTGACCCATAAAATAGTCTATTGAACATAAGATCCCAGAACAGGTCAGCCCCAAAAACAAGATTCAACTAGACCTAGAATAGAAAATACCCAGCCCAAGACTCATATACTTTTTTACTTTACTTTTAGAGTGTCTGTTTTAGGAGTTGAAAGGAATTGTCTGAATATGTATTTTTTTATTCGAGTGCGACAGGTTTTAGTCAAGAAAGATTGATCATATTTGAAGAAAAGTTAGATGCTACAAGTTTGGCTCAAGCAAGGCTCCCTACTAGCAAAACATACTAATTGGTTTTTGCTGGATATTTGGCTCGAGCAAAACAGCTAGCAAAAATGCCCGATTCAATAACTGTAAAAGCTCAGCGATTAGGTTATTTCTCATTGAGACAGCAGCCATATTTTCGACCCTCTGTGCCTCTCTCTTCGAAGTACCATTATAAAGTGCTAAGGTGCATGAACTTTGAAGATTCGTGAAGGTTGTCCATTGCCGTGAGATCAAGATCATCCTTTAAGAGTTTCTCGTTCATATTCAATTCAACGTTTATCTATCAAAGTCCTTTCGTGGAGTTCGAAAGGCAAAACATTTGGAAGGCTTGAGGATTCAAGATGTGGCGATCGTGGCGATCATGCAAGGGTGTGATGTACTTGGATTCGGCAAGTAGGGCTTAGGGTTTGTGGTGAGGATACACGGTCATCGAGTAAGTCTATTTGTAATCACACAATATTTCTAGTGCATGATTCCTTCCTGTGGTTTTTTTCCCGTTTAGGGTTTTCCACGTAAATTGGTGTTCTTCGATTGTTTGATTTTGTTTCATTGATTGGTTAAAGTTTTGATTGGTGGATCGATATTTAAAAGAGATTAGATTAAAGAAAATCTGTAAACCAAAGCAAGTTAGAGTTTTTCAGTAACCTCTCTTGCTACAAAACTTAAAGGGCTATCAAAAGATAAATCTCCTTGATATCTATCCTCTCTTTTTCTCATAACCCTTTTCCCATTCCCAGGTTGCAACATGAGGTTTATGAGACAGCTCATTAGAATCGTAATGAAAGACACACAGGTATAATAAGTGTGAACTGTGTTTGATATAAATGACATAAGGAAGAAAACAACTATATATAAATATAATGTTCAAAGTAGTGAAGGAAAAGTGAAGTGGTTTGATGGTAAGGTGTCATGGCAATCAGGGAGGTTGCTCAGGTTCGATTCCCAGCAAAAGTGCGCTATGTAGGAATAACAAGAATAAGGATTTAATAAAGATCACACAGTCTTTTTGTATGAACCGACCCTACTATAAAAACCTTAAACCTTGACAGTCAAAAGGTGTCATGAAAGGTGACATTAAAAGCCTAGCTAGATTTGTTATGACAGGCAAAAAACATCATTGAAACATATAAGATGATGGTGTAAACCTGTCATCTTTGCAATAAGATGACAGTGTAAACCTGTCATTTGTACAATCAACGATGACGGTTTTAAACTGTCATCTTATCTATCCTCCATTCTAAAAAAAAAAAATTCAATTCTAGTTCAAACACGTAGCTCTCGTGTGGCCGCCTAGTGGAGTTCACGTGGCACCCCCGTGGCGCTTATGCAGTGAACTAATATTTGCTTGCCTCAGGACTCGAACTCAAGACCTTGATTTCCTCGCACGCGCGCATGTTACCAACTGAGTTAGCACGCTTGTTGTTGACAAAAGACCAACAAAAATATTTATACTATATTTTCGGAAAATTTTAAGCTGAGCACCTTTTATGTCAGTTTTAGATTTAAACTGTTACCTTAGACATTGAAAATATAAGATGACGGCTTGCTGAGCACCTTTCATCCTCCTTATATGTGATTTTCCAATCTTACCCTTATTATGATATTAATACACTAAGATATAATCATTCCTGATTTGTAGGGATTGTATCATTTATTAGTGCCAAATTTATGGCAATTCAAAATAGATGAGAAGATATGGAATTCAAAAGGAATTTTTTTAGTGGAAATGATCTTATTCCCTTAAATAACAGATACACTCTTTATACATAGATATTGTTACCTATTTTGGTTGAATTTAATTGAACCTAATCTCCAAAATTTTAGGAGATTTCAAATAATGAGTAAGATGTAATTAATTCTGCAACCAAAAAAATGAAGGTGAAGTTGATACAGTATGAGAATTCAAAAGAAAATTCTTGCCAGAATATATTTTTAGCAACATGTGTTTGCCTATTTTCCGATTATGGTAAATTTTACTATACGTAAATGGAAAACATTACAGTGCTACAAGTTTATCATGAATACTGTTATGCACTTATTTTTTTACCATAATTTCTGGGTACATATAAATCCAACTCAAGTCAGGATAGAAAAATTTATATTGGTACATATACTAATTAGGTCCAGTACTTATGGTAAACATGTAGATACCTTTTTTCATGGTAAATATCTTACCAATGTTCACCATCCACAAACATACCCACTAGAAAATCATGATAAATACAACCAAAGAACATTAACCCACAATACTGTAAAGCGGAAAAGAAATCGAAATATGGTATTATTATGTAAAACACTTACTATAAAATTTACCCAATGAATTCTTCATATCCAACAACTTACACCATGAATTGAACTAAACAAAACTCATGTGTAATTCTAAAAAAAAAATGCAGCAAAACATGGTAAAAAGAACTTGTGCAAAAAATCATGGTAAATACTTGTAAATTGATTTACTCGAGGATCAATATTTTCCAGAAATCATGGTAAATTAGTTACCAATATTCACCATCTAAAACACATAGACCACCAGAAATCATGGTAAATAGAGTCAAAGAATATTAACATTAACCCATAACATTGTGAAGGGGGGAAAAATTTCGGAATATGGTGTATATTATGTAAAACACTTATGATAAAATTTGCCCCAATGAATTTTTCAAATCCAACCACTTACACCATGAATTGAACTAAATAAAATCCATGTGTAATTCTAAAAAAAAATGCAGCAAAATTAAAAAGATCAAGTGAATAAAATTGAAGGTGTGGTTGTCAACGAGAAAGCTGAAGGTACGATGGTCGCAGTTGTTAGAGAATCTATTGTTGGACGATAGAAGTCTCTGACCCCAGTGAGTCGAGTTGGGATTTTCGGCAATGGTAATGGAAGATTTGGGAAGCTGGAGGTCAGACGACGACAAGGACTCTCGATGACTCCTTGTTCATCAGGAAAGAGGACTGTTGACGTCACCGTTGGATCGAATTTGTCCCAAACTTGGATAAAGAATTGAGACCTCGATGGGTGAAGAAATTGGACTAAAAATGGCGTTATTGAAATCTCTTTTGAGTCTGGATTTTTAAAGGAAGATGAAGAGTCTGATTGCAAGATTTGAGGGATAAGGATTTATCTTCCCTCTCTTTTTTCTTTTTTTTTATCAGAAGATAATGTGACAAATATTTATCCCAATCCCATAATTGCAGTTGAGGACCTCCTAATTTTGAAATTGGTCCACTTCCTACTGCCTCCTATATGCAACTTTTAATTTAGTCCTCAATCCCCTAATATGTTATAAATTATATAATTATATATAAAGGGTATTTTAGAGTTTATTTGAATCTCGGGATGGAAACATAACTCCTAAAAAGGCTCAGGATGATTTTCTAATTTCAAGTGAGTAAAAGGATGATTATTTAAGGGCTCCTATGTTTAATGACACTTTTTGACCGTCATCTTTTATGATCTACTTCAACGTCGGTTCTAATTAAAACAAACATTAAAAGTGCTTAGTTTCAATGTCGCTTTTAAGGAAAACTGACATTAAAAGGTTTTCCATATGGGCTTCTGGAAGCGCCTTGTTTTAATGTCAGTTAAAGCAAAAACTGAGATTAAAGAAAGAGATAATGATGTCACTTTTATTCTAAACCGTCATCTTATATCGCAAAGACGACAGTGTTTAATTAGCATAGACTGACATCAAAACTCTACCCTCATATTTTTTATTTATTTTTTGATCGGCAAAGAAGAAGATATTATAAAACTCGATAAGGGTACATCGAGAGAAAGAGAGAGGGGAAAAGCCCTAAGGCAAAAAAAAGGAAAAGAAAAGGGATCAACGAAATGTTGGAAACCCAGAAAAAATAACACATTAGGTAAAGACAAAGAAACCAAGAACCAATCCCAGAGTAGCCAAATTAGATTCTGATTCTTCGAATAGCTTCTAGGTTTCCTTTGAAATCCTCAATTGAGTATTCTGTGAGGTTGTTGAGCCCTTTTATCCAAATTGCCATTCTTGTTTTGGCTAAATCTGCAACCGATTCCCAATCCAAAGAAGCATTATTGAAAACAATTTCGTTTCTCGCTTTCCAGAGAGACCATAATGTTGAATAGAAGCTAGATTCCCAGCATTTCTTACCCTCATATTTTCAATGACAGTTTTACAAAAAATGTCATTGTTTCAATTTTTGGTATGTCATCTTTAACCATGTTTGTAGTAGTGCGAGATTAAAAGAATAATATTTAGTCTCGGTTTAAAACCGAGATGTTATAATGTTAAAACATATCGGTTTTTGAGATTATTTCTTGCTAAATAGTCACGTTCTTAGGCAAAAACTGAGATGGTAATAAGTTAAAGATCACGGTTTTTACCTTTTTCACGGTTTTTAAGGAGTTTTAATCACGGTTTTATCCCGTGGTTAAAAGAGATAGACTTTTAGTTACACCTTGACAGACCACGTTTTTTAATGCGAGATTAAAAGTGAATATTCACATCTCTTATTATCTTCGAATTAAAAGCATAAGCATTCATAATAACCATAAGGTTCTAATTGTCTTATAATATTAGTATTAAGACAATTACCTTAAAACAGTCTTGTACAATACACACAAAGTGTACTAGCCTGATGAGTTGGAACAAGAACCATTACTTGTAATCAAGACAGACCTACTAAAACATTGTGGTACAATTCTACTAATGGCGTGTCAAATCTCATCCAAGACTGTGAACCAAACTAATTATCTTCCACAAGAACCGATGTTCCAATTTTCAGTGGCTAAGGCGTACTATGCACACTGGATCATCCACTATGTAAAATGAAAGACACACATGCACAACATACAATAATATCATTCAAACATTGCTCATAAAACATTCTCATAAAAAAGGGATAAAACTAATTAATAAATAATTAGTCTATTACACAAAAGCATGGCTTTTAGTATAAATTCCTAACAATAACACTAGAAGAGCCTTAGTAGATACCGAGTTGTACTTGATAGATTGATAATTTCTTCTAGTAAACGAGTGAGACAACCATGCATAACAGAAATTGAAAAACAACTTCATATTTCTAGAGAGAGAAATAGATGAACCAAATACATTTTCATTTATTGAGAGAATGATTTCTTGATTAACAAAAGACTTACCTCAGTAAAGTATATATACCTAACAACTATACATACACCGACTTGATAGGAACAAATACTGTAGTAACAACTCTAACTAACTCAACGGCAAGTCTGGTAGTGTAACTGCTTTGTGGGAAACAGCTGTTAACTCTGAACCATGAACCCCTTGAGCTGTCTCTGAATTATGAACCCCTTGAGTTGTTTGACCTGGTTGTGCTGACACACCCACGCAAACTGTAGCTGGGAGATCTAACAGCTGCAGTTTGGTAGCAAGAAATTGAAATCGAGCAATGGTGAGTGGTTTAGTAAAAATGTCAGCAAGTTGAAACTGAGAGGGGACATGTCTAATCAAAACTTGTTTGTACAAAACCTTTTCTCTCACAAAATGGAAGTCCACCTCTACATGCTTAGTGCGAGCATGAAAAACAGGATTGGAGGCCAAAGATATGGCTGAGGTATTATCACACCAGAGAACAGGTAAAGCATTGGAAGAAACAGGAAATTTTAAGTCCTGAAGCAAATGAACAATCCACATAACCTCTGCAGTAGTATTGGCAAGAGACTTGTATTCTGCCTCTGTGGAGGACCTAGCTACTGTTTGTTGTTTCTTAGCAGACCATGAAACCAAATTAGGACCTAGGAAGACACAATAGCCCCCGGTGGACCTCCTGTCTAGAGCATCCCCAGCCCAATCAGCATCGGTGAAGGCATGCAGTTGCAAGGAACCTTTAGTAAAATGTAATCCCTTAGCCATAGTGCCTTGAACAAACCTCAAGATCCGTTTGAAAGCAGAGAAGTGACTCTCAAGAGGGTGATGCATATGCTGACACACAGCATTAACAGCAAAGGACAACTCAGGCCTAGTGAGAGTGAGATACTGTAAGGATCCCACAAGCATTCTGTAGAATTCAGGGTTAGAAAATGGTGGATTGGGTTCTAGTGGTGCTGATTTCAGAGAGACAGGAGTAGCACATGGTCTACAACCCTGCATACCAGCTTTGTCCAGCAATTTAGAGGCATATTTAGTCTGTGACAGACTCACACCTGTAGGTGTAGACACAACCTCTATGCCCAGAAAATAATTCAAACTCCCCAGATCCTTGAGAGCAAAGTCAGACCCCAGGCCTTGAATAATGTGATCAACTAAGGTAGGATTATTCCCCGTAATCAGTATATCATCAACATAAACTAAGACATAGACTAAGTTGTCATTCTGAGAAAGAACAAACAATGAAGAGTCAGCCAAACTGTTGTGAAACCCTTATTTGACCAAACTTTTGGATAGCATGTCATACCAAGCCCTGGGAGCTTGTTTAAGGCCATACAAAGCCTTATGTAATTTGCAAACATGTTTAGGAACTGTGGAACTCACATAGCCCTGAGGCTGTCGTAGATATACATTCTCCTGAATAGTGCCATGTAAGAAGGCATTAGAAACATCAAGTTGCTTCACATTCCAACCAAAAGTAACTGCCAAGGAAAGAACAATCCTGATGGTTTGTTGCTTCACAACAGGGCTAAAGGTTTCCGTATAGTCAAGGCCTTCAGTTTGTTGACAACCTTGGGCCACCAATCGAGCCTTATATCTGGCAACACTTCCATCTGAATTTCGCTTGATTTTAAAAATCCATTTACAGCCAATCACAGAGGCTTGAGAAGGCAATGGAACTGAACTCCAAGTACCCTGTTGGATAAGGGCAGAATATTCCTCTGACATAGCTTTGTGCCATTCAGGATAGGTAAGGGCTTCTTTAAAGGAAGTAGGTTCTTGAGTAGGAGGGGTATGAGCCAGAAGAGACAAAGGTTGTCGAGGAACAGAAATGCCATTCTTGGAACGTGTGACCATAGAATGAGTAGAAGTAGATAGAGAAGAAACATGAGAAGAAGGAAGAGGAACTGTAGGAACAGAAACTTGAGGAACAAAAGAACCTGTAGTAAGATCAGGAGTAGGAACAGGAAGAACTACTGAGGAGGGAAAGGAAGAAGTAGAGAGAGGAACAGGTATAATAGAGGACTTGAAAGTAGGAATAGAAGTAGAAACAGAAGAAGAGATAGGAGAAGAAGAGGGCAAGAGTTTAAGATAAGGAAAATCTGTTTCCAAAAACTTTACATGTCTAGATATGTATACCCTGTTAGAAGTAGGATCCAGACACCTATACCCTTTGGTATTAGAACAATAACCCAAAAAGATGCAAGGGAGAGACCTAGGAACAAGTTTGTTAGACCCATAAGGCCTGAGCCATGGGAAACAACAGCAGCCAAAAGGCTTTAGAAGAGTGTATTCAGGAGCTTTATTATAAAGGACATGAAAGGGAACCTTGAAGTGTATAGAAGAATTAGGGAGTCTATTAATGAGATAAACAGCAGTAGAAATGGCTTCAAGCCAGAATGTAATAGGAAGGTTAGCCTGTTGAAGTAGAGCAATAGTTGTCTCAATAATGTGACCATGCTTTCTTTCTACCACTCCATTCTGTTCTAGGGTGTAGGGACAGGTTGTCTCATGAGTAATTCCAAACAGAGCAAAGAAAGAAGTCATAAGTTTGTTTAAGAATTCACCCCCATTATCAGATCGAAACGTTTTGATAGTATGAGAGAAATGATTACTAACAAAAACTTTGAAAGCTTGGACATGTGAAGTAACTTCAGATTTGGCATGCAAAGGAAATAACCAACAATACTTTGTATAGTCATCAACTAGAAGCAAATAGTACTTAAATCCAGAGAAAGAAGCAATAGGGGAGGGTCCCCATACATCCATGTGTATCAATTCAAAAGGAGCACTGGTACTAGTAGTAGACACAGGAAAAGACATTTTGTGGCTTTTAGCCTTATTGCAAGAGTAACAATCTAGATGAGTTATACTAGGAATAGAAAGATTATATGTCTTAGACAAGATAGGGAGTAAACCAGCATGAGGGTGTCCAAGTTTGTTATGCCATACAGAAGCAGATGAAGGTAGATTGAGGAGAGCTGTGGCTTGATTAGAAGAAGGATGCAGGGGATAAAGACCCCTGTGGCAACTCCCTTGATGTAGAACCCGAAGTGTGGTTTTGTCCTGAATGACATAACCAGAGGAATCAAAGATGATCAAGCAATTATTGTCTTTGGCAAAGTGATGGACAGATAAAAGATTATGTGAAATGTTTGGAGCATGAAGAACATTATGTAAATCAAACTGGTGAGATGGAGTAGAAACACAACCCTTACCTGACTGAATGACTGGAATAGTTTGCCCATTACCAACAGCCACTGAGCTTGCACCATTACCTCCATTGGTGAACTGAAGTTGTGAAGCATCATTAGTAATATGAGAGGTAGCCCCTGAATAAAAAATCCATGGTGATGCTTGAGAGACCTGTTGACCATAGGAAGGTGCTATAAGCCCCATTGAGGTGACATCAGATGGTGATGAGTGATAATACCCCATAACATCTGAAGTAGGAAATGGAGAACCAGTATAATGTTGTCCAGGTGAAGGATTGACTGAAGTGAACTGAGTTCCAGGTGCAGCTAGAGGAGAGAAAGGATTGGGTTGAGTAAAATGAGCAACAGCTTGTGTAGATGAGGGCATGGACTGCACCAACTGAGAAAACTGAGCTCCTCCAGATGGCTGACCATTTCCATTCTGCATTTGTCCAATATGATTGGGGCCAGTATAACTAGAACCACCTGAAAAATTTCCACCTGTAGGACCACCACCACCATTTTGAGTAAACCTCCCTGGTGGTCTATAAGAAAGATTCTGGCGATAGTAACAAGAGTAAGCCAAATGGTTATTCTTCCCACAAATCTGACAGCCATCAGATGATGAGTTAGACACCTGATTCTTATTGTATCTCTGATTATTCCTGTTGGATCTGTTGTTTCCACTATAATTGGAAGGATAAAATGACTGTTGGCCTTGTATAGGAAAAGGAAATTGGAAAGGCATGGGTAAAACTGCAGGTTGTTGCATATTACCATAAGACATACCAGGTGTTTGATAAGGTGTATAAGAAGAAGAAGGTTTGGATTGTATATTGGATGATTGAGCAACCAAGATAGATGTTGTGTCAGCATTTTCAGCATCATTGATATGCAGAGCTTCAGCAGTTAGCATAGAAGAGAAAGTACTGAAAGACAAAGGTTCAGTTCGTGTACGAATAGCCTGCTGAAAAGAGCCATATCCTGTTTTCAGTCCATTCAGAGTGTGAAAGATGAGGTCCTCATCATCTACATAGTGGCCCGATGCTGCTAATTTTTGGACAATCTCCTTTATTGAATCAAGATACTGATCCATAGTACCAGTTTTGTTCAAACTGTACAATCTGCGTTTAAGATCATGGACGTGTGATCGTGACAATAAACTGAACTTGTCTTCTAGTTTATTCCAGAACTGAAATGTGTGATCAGATCCAACAACATGAGGAAGTATGGATGGAGTTAGGGTTGCAATGAGACAAGAAAGTAGCATACGATCTATAGTTGTCCAACGAGCAAAATCTGGATTAGGAGTTTTGTTGCCAGATGCATCAGTAATATGTGATAGTGGAATGACAACAGAGCTTTCAACGAAGTCGATCAAATCAGTTGCTCGTAATGCATTCTCAACTTGTGTCTTCCACGCAAAATAGTTTGAGGTTTCTAAACGAATTGTAATGAAATTCTGGAAATTAGCAATCAGAAATGACAGAGATGCAGGTAACAAACTTGTTATTGAGGTTGACGAATCTGTTGCTTGTGACGCCATTGATTGAGCTCTTGATGTTCTTGAGAACACGAAGAACTAGAAGTCCTAACTTGATGTTCTTGAGAAATCGCAGAACTGGAAAACCCTAACTCGATGTTCTTCGAGAAATTGCAGAAATGTAAACCCTAACTTCGACTTTCGTCAAATAAGGCTTTGATACCATAACAGAAATTGAAAAACAACTTCATATTTCTAGAGAGAGAAATAGATGAACCAAATACATTTTCATTTATTGAGAGAATGATTTCTTGATTAACAAAAGACTTACCTCAGTAAAGTATATATACCTAACAACTATACATACACCGACTTGATAGGAACAAATACTGTAGTAACAACTCTAACTAACTCAACGGCAAGTCTGGTAGTGTAACTGCTTTGTGGGAAACAGCTGTTAACTCTGAACCATGAACCCCTTGAGCTGTCTCTGAATTATGAACCCCTTGAGTTGTTTGACCTGGTTGTGCTGACAATGCATACATTTTCCAGAATATCACTGATTAATAGCTTTCATCATTTTATTTTTTCTAACCATTAAACATAATAGGAATAAATGAAAGTTTTAGCTCACGTCCATATGCGGACACTACTTGTAAAATTCCATGACCCATAGGTTACAGGCATAGCATTCAAATTTGATGCCAGAAAACCCTGCTCCAATAGCTAGGGCCATAAACTCCTGTTGCGTGCGCTCCTTGCCTCCAAGTCCAGCCATGATGAACAAATCCATTCGGCAAATATATTTTGTTGCGTCGCTTCTATCCGGTATTACTGGAAGAATTCCCTCTGCCACAATTACTTTCCCATTATCTGGTAGAACTTTATGACAATTCTTTAGCAACTTCAGACATTGATCATCACTCCAATCGTGAAGTATATACTATTTGTCATTGCATACATCATCATCATTAATAATTATTAGACCGATACATTGCAAATTGAAAACATCTTATCCAGTTCAAATGTATGGAAAAGTTATCAAACCATAAATCCTATTCATTCTAATTATTAGTTGGTATATTGGTTTTATGTTGTGATTTCGGAAGGAAAATACAATCAACATCATTTTAAGCTTGATATCAACTTGTGAGAATTCAGCCATAAAAGGAGAGCGCTTTCTTGCTAATGATATTTTTACCTCATGGATGTATAACGGGTTGTATGTTGTAAGAAAATAATTTTTTTAACAAGATTAATGTAGAAATTAAAATTTACCTTCAAAAAAATGGCATCGCCCTTTGGAACACTTTCGAACATATCTCCTCCAACATGTTCCACACCTGCACCGAATAGGTATACAAATAGGTATTTTGAACATAATCAATGGGAAATGATAGAGATGTCAACAAATAGTTATTGCTAAGAGCATCTCCAAGGGATGAAGCAAAATTTTACATTATGTACGTACTTTAGTAACCCATGTGGCAAGTTGAAGAGTTATCAACTCCAAGGGACTCTTCAATCATTAATTTAATTTTTTTTTATCATCTTTTGTTCACTTTGCCCTTGAAATTAACAATTCACCACTAATAAGCATTAAATTTGATGAGGTGGCAATTCGAATAGTGCTTTCTTTCTCTTCAAAATTGAAGAGAGAGAGACAGAGATGCACAAAAATAGGTTAGCAAGTTCGCTATCTCCCTTGGAGATTGTTTTGGTTATGTGGCTCTTGAAATGTAATTTGGTTTTGGTTTTTGCCACGTATTTCTCCTTGAAGATACTCTTAACAACTAAAATGAAGCTTATACATAATTAACCTAGAATATATCCAAAATCTTTCTCCTTTAGGTCTCAGCAGGTTCGAATCCCCATAGGTTCTATAATAATTAACTTAAAATATATCTAAAATATTCCTCTTATAGGTCTCAGGTTCGAAACATCATAAGTTCTATCATCAACTCTCGTGGAATCGACTCATATTGGAGTTTGTCCGTGCTTTAATGGAACGCCATCAATAATGGATAGTGAGATCGATCGATCACCTGATGATTAGTAGAGATGTGCATAAATTGGTCTAGGCTTGTTGTCTTATCAAATATAAGGAATAAAAATCTTACCTGGATAAGGTGGGGCATGTTTGATAACATGTGGAAGATCAAAATTAATAGCCTTGATATGTGGGTATTTGGAGGTGATTAAGTGGAGGGTGACACCAAGACCGCCAGCAACATCAACAAGATTTTGGAGTTGTTCAAAACCCTTGTAGGAGTTCAGGATTCTCTTGACGATAATTGTGGTGACGTTGAGCATGGCCTTATTGAATACCTCATTGAACTGGGATCTTTCCCAGGGTACTCAAATAGTTGCATCCCGTGAACCCTGGCAAACGGAATTCCTCCTTCCAAAACTGCCCCTTTTAGTCCATTCCTAGTTAATCAAGGTAATAAATTAAGCTAGTATGGAATTATAATTTGCAAATGTGCTCCGTCCCTTTTTAAGTGTTTAACTTTCCATTTTGGGTTGTCCCTAAATAAGTGTGTGATTTGAAAAATTAATGGATAAAAGTTTGTACAATTATCATTTTGCCCCTTTTGAAAAATTAGTGGGTAAAAAGTTATAGGTAAAAGTGAGGATAATTTTAGAAAGTAGAGGTAAAAGTTGATGTGAAAAGTGTAAGAACAATGATACATACACATTCACTCGGACACACTCTGCCACACCCCCTCTCACATGTGGGGTGGGTCCCCTCACATGTGAGAGGGGGTGTGGCAGAGTGTGTCCGAGTGGGTGTGTCTGTATCATTTTTGAAAGTGTAAAGTGGAGGAAAAAGTTGATGTGAAAAGTGTAATGATAATGTTTCTTTAATAAGTTGGATTTACGAAGTAACATATTTAAAAAGGGACGGAGGGAGTAATTAGTAGTAATAGTGGTTGAAATTGATTAGCGAGGATCGATACAATTTATCATAGTGGTCAAATTTTAAATTTTTTTGGTGGATTAATTATGAGTTTAACCAATTGCTCGAACCATTTAAATTGATGAATAGGACAAAATTAGCAAATGCGACACTTAAAATGATGGTGCAGTTGATAGTGCCATAGTGGTCAATGAGGCTCGATATAATTGCTTACGTTTACAATTGTTATATCATGTACACAAGTACTCACTTCAATTTTTGTCTAACAAAGGACACTGTGCTTCGATCACAAGGAGCTAAAATTATGCGACTGACATAATAATATTTATATGTTTCATTTAAAAACAAACGTATTAATATTTATTCAAGAAGAAGCTGAATGTTTGAATCAATTACCAGCCGTCCATGAAAACCTTGTCCTGGCTGAAGAGCAACAAGGGCGCTAGCGAGCATCCGTCTTGGTTGTTAACGAGGTATTTGGCCACAGGTGCCAGCCCATACAACCTCGTCGGTCTGACTAGGGAAGCAGGAAGAAAGGCTTGATTAGAGGAGACGACCGAGCAGGTGAGAATCGAGTGGCTGACCAAGAAACATAGCATACGATCCAGCATTTCTGGTGCATTCGGGTTTCTGCCGAGGGTGGCAGAGGGCGGCAACCTCGACAAGATTTCAGAGGGGGAGAGTTGGGCTCCTGGACCTGCCTCGGCTATGATATCTAGAACTTGTAGCTCTATCAGTGCCTTCAACACGATTGGCAGCACTGAGCCGCCTATCAGTTCCATCGCATGGATAAACTGATTTTCTTCTTCTTTTTCTTTATTATCACTGAAGAATGGCTCCATCTATTCTCTCTCTTTTAAGCAATTACTCTTCTTCTCTAAGCTAATAAGGTACTGCAGCCAATTCGTACTAATTTATAGGAGTGAATCTATTACTACCTCTCTCCAAAGGAAATTAAGTCAAATCGGTAATGCTCCAATCAGTCCAGTGCTCCTATTGATGAACCAGTTTTCAGTGCCGAGCGGGTACAACGTAGTACTTGCGCGCGGCACATCCGGCCATCCATTTCGGTTTTATACAGTCCAGATTATAGAGAGAGAAAGCGGAGAGAGAGGGTTTCGATCTGGGTTGTCTAATACACACGCTTTTGGATAGCCTAGATGCAGCACTCGGGCACCACGTAGGTTCGGCCACATGGTACATCCCGGTATAAAAAAAATATTCCCTATTGGAACGAGTTTTTAGTGATGAGGGGGTACCATGTGGTACCCGCGCGCAGCGCATGATTAATAACTTCCATCCAATTGAGAAGGTACTTGATATATTTACATTTCTCATCAAAAAGTAGTAAAAGAGTTTATGGCAAGTGTTTCAAATTTAGATTTTCCATACAAACAAAGACAAATAAAGGAGTTAATGTACTTCTTATCATATGCCTATGGGCACATGTTAACAAATTTTTTTTTTTTCTAAAACTGCTATTCATTTGTAAAATTTTATATTCAGGTCAATTATTGGGAGGCCGGGAAATTATGGTGTACTGATTTGGCATTTGGTGGTGTATCTCTGGTACTGAGCCAATGAGTATGTTCGTGTTTGGAGACTTATGATGTTTCCAACTCTTTGGAGGTCATGCTGCCCTACATTGGTCACTGAAGCTGTTATGTTATTGCTTCTCATTGGCTCAGTTGCTGCTCAAGGATATGGCAATGATGCTCTGGAAGACTAATGTTTTGCTAAGGATAGTCTAATGTTGTTTTGGCTGGGTACCCCGTGTACCACTTTTTCCTTTTTCTGGCTTTACATTTAGTTTCTCGCTTGATGTTTTGCCTTCATATATTCTTTGCACATGTGCTTGGATATGTTTCTCCTCGATGTACCCTTTGTCGAGATCAATAAATTCTTGTTGCCGATAAAAAAAAAAAAAGAGTATGCTGGTATGAGTTTATGATTTTAGAGGTGTCAATGCATGCACGAGGTATGGTGGGTTGTGATAAATGATTTGTGTGTTTTGACTCAGGCTGCAAACGAATCGAGCGACAAGAATCGAGCAGCTCAAGAGCAGCCCATGACTCAGCTCATTAAGGCTCTCACCGGCTCAACTCGTTTAGTAGTCTATTCAAGTTTGGTCTCAAGATTTAGGCTCGTTTAGTAAACGATCGAGCTGAGTAAAGCTCAGTTCGTTAAGTAAATTACCCTGGTTCTGCTCATTAGGGGCTCGGCTCATTTACGAACAAGCTGAGCTCGACAAAGCTCGTCACGTATACACCCCTAGTTTTAACAAATAAGAAGTTCTATAGGAAAGAGGAACGAGGTAATGTGTTTTCATAATTTTGTAAGGCATAGGTAGGACAAAATTTAATGGTACTGTAGGGTGGCGTGCAGCAATGTTTTAAACCTGGACCGTTGAATGAATCGGAAAAGGGACCGGGCGGACGGGTCACTAGTTCAAACCGCGGTCGAACAAGAATCAAATTGTGACGTCATAACTATATTTAAAATTATTAATAGTAATTTAAAACTATTAATAAAGGAAAACTAACTAATATTAGGATGTAAAAGAATACATGTCTAAAGAAATGTACATAAATTGATCAAAATGTCATGTAAAAGACTTCACTTAAAAAAAGAAGAAGTAAAAGACTGAAAAAGGGGGAGTTGAGCTACTGAGAAGTGAGTATAACCTCAGCCAACCTTTGAATGAGTACACTTCACTTTGTCCCACTCCTACATCTATAAAACATACAACTTCAGGGCAGTACCAAAGCAGCTTCTGCCCTGACACTTGGTCCCACCACTGCGTGCTGTCAGTACCAAAATTTTCCAGTCCGGTTCATTCAACCCGCAAGCTTGGCATGGAGTAGAGCTTTATGGGATTAGATGTCGTGGGGAAAAGGGTTTGAATAATGCATGACAGAAAAGGAAAAGGAAATTTATGACCGTTTTTAAAACATTGGCGTGGAATAGAGGTTTATGGGATTAGATGTTGTGGGGAAAAGGGTTTGAATAATGCATGGCAGAAAAGGAAAAAGGGTTTGAATAGTGCATGGCAGAAAAGAGAGAGAAATCTGGATGGCAAAGTGAGAGAGACAGGCAGGGGTGGAGTGCAAACATGGGTGTTTGATTAACATTTTGTTAAACATGTTAGGCAAATATATCCTATCAGAGAGAGAGAAAGTGGGTGAATATATTTCTTTAGCAATGACCCCGTCATTTTTTTAGGCTTTGTTCTTCAATAGATGTTTGTTTCATAAAATCTCACAATTTATGACACTCCAATCTCAACACAAAATGTAAAAGTGATTTTATGAGATTTTCATAAATCCTCCTGAAATCTATAGGAAAACAACTACATTTTATCAATTGGGAAAACAACTTCATTTTATCACCCCTCCATAAAATGTTCATATTATGAGATTTTCATAAAATGTACCTAAACTTTATTAGAGAACAAGGCCTTAATCGATGAGGCCTTGTCATTTTCCCTTGCTTGCCTTGACTGTTTTGCCACATGAACCACCACGCAAACATACTTTAATTGCCCTACAAAGCCTATAGTCAGAGGCGGCTCTATATGCTGCATTCAATGGTGAACTGAACACCGAAATAAATAAATAAATCTTAGAATACATGTTGAAAATATGGATTATTCTATTTTTTAACTCCCAACTCAAATATCAATGAACACCCAATTCTAATAGCCTTGAACACCTAACCTAAAAAAAAAATTAAACATTCAACCCAAACCAATTGAACACTCAGGGGGTGTTCCACTAACCCAGTTTTTTGAAAAAATTGGTTTTTCACGGTTTTTTATGTGATGTATTGTGAGAGAATTACCTGTCTCGGTGTTTGGAAAAAACAGTTTTTTGTTTGTGGAACACCCCTCAATCACAAACCAATTACAATACATAAATTTAGGTTATTCATATTTGAACACCAAAACAAATTATCTCAACTAAAGCTCATAATCATATCTAAAGAAATTGAAAAAAGAAAGAGAAAAATAAGAATCTATTGCTGTAAGTATTTTGCTCTGCGTTTTCTCTCCATCTTTATTGTTGATTGTATGAATGTGTTAATTTTACATTTATGACAATAATTTTTTTTTTTTGTCTAGTTATCTTATATCTTACAGGATTACTCGCAAAGCTTTAAAAAAATTCAACTACATTGCAAACCGTGTTAACTTTAATAATATTGCTTCAAATTTAAAACTACGATAGAAAATCTCGTCATGCATGTCATCCTAAAAAAAAACATATATGCAAGACAGCCCCAACATCGATATGTACAATTTTTTTCAAAGGGTTTTAGTAGATTAATACACTGGTAAACGTTAGCACAAAATATGAGAACTCATCTAGGACAACTGTAAAATTTTACCCCCTCCATTCTCGAAACACTGTCTGCTATGCAAACACAAAAAATTTCAAAGAAAATAATGTAGTATATATTTTTAGGTTCTCATTTCGCCTCATAGTTAATATTCTTAAAATAGAGGTTATGTTTTTCAACCGCACTATTTATACTACATGAGATTTTGTACCTATGTTATTGGTTAATAAATCAACTAGGTTAAGGGTAATTTCTGAACACCCTACTATAAATTCTTGGAGCCGCCACTGCCTATAGTGCAGAATACCCCAGCATTGAATTAGTCGTTAAAACAAACTTTACAACTAGCATAGCTTTCTTTAATTTATTTCTGATCATAATTAAATTAATTAAAAAATTTACAATTTAATTTATTTGTTTAAAACGTGTTTTGAAGGGTCCCTGCAAGGAATCCCAAAAAAATTGATCGAAAAAGGCTTCATCTGAGCTATTTTTCAAAACGTTCATATATACCCTTTTATGAGAAACTGCTCAGATCAAGCCTTTCCCGGATATTTTTTTTCGTGATTCCTTGTGTGATTCCTTACAAATACATTTTAAACACATTGAACAGTTTGGATCATCAAAATATGGCCGAGAACTATGAGGTCTGCATTTTAACAAAATGAGGGATCCCTCACAAAAAAAGTGCGGGAAAACAGTTTTGAGCCGTTGGATCGCGTGAAGGACATAGGATTTAACGGCCCACAACCCTCACAGGAAACTTCTTGTATATATATATACACACAACAAATATCCAATAAGGGCTCCCTTACAATCTACGGTGAGGGACTTTTTTGTTCGGGATTTAATTTCGACAATCCGAACCGTTAGATGTGTTTAAAATGTGTTTTTAAGGTTCAACGCATGGATTCGTCCGAAAAAAATACCCGGAAGGGCTTGATCCGAGGAATTTCCGATAAAAATGTATGTGTACGTTCTTTATCGAAAATTGCTCGGATCAAGCTCTTCCGGGTAATTTTTTTTATGAATCCTCGCGTTGGACCTTAAAAACATGTTTTAAACACATCTAACGGTTTGGATTGTCGAAATTCGATCCCGAACAAAAGAGTCCCTCACCGTAGAAAGTAAGTGAACCCTTACTAGATATGCTCTGTCAATATATATAGGGCAAGCTTCTACTCCAGACTCTGGGACTTCGGACCTCCACGTTCCCGATATTTTTTTTTATGATCCGAACCGTCCAATGTGTTTAAAACGTGTTTTTAAGGGTCCCGACGAGAAATTATCAAAAAATAAATAAATAAACCGGGAAGGGCTTGATCCAAACAGTTTTTCACAAAACTGTATATGTACAGTTTTTTGTGAAAAACTGCTCGGATCAATGTCTTCCCGATATTTGTTTTTCATGATTTCTCGCGGGGACCCTTAAAAACACGTTTTAAACACATTAGACGGCTCGGATTTTGTAAAAACAATTTTTAAAAACTTCAAAACACCCAAAAGCCTCCAGTTAGGGATCCCTGACTGGAAGCTTGCCGTATATTAAGAAGTTTCTTGTGAGGGCTCCCTCACAAAAAAAGTGCGAGAAAACAGTTGTGGGTCGTTTGATCCTATGTCCCTCACGCAATCCAACGGGTCACAACTGTTTTCCTGCACTTTTTTTGTGAGGGTGCCCTCATAAGAAACTTCTTGTATATCCAGACCCGAAGGGCTAATATAAGAGAGGCCTTCAATTTGAAGTTGTTTGGTCATTTGGTCGATTTTACCCCCCAATTTTGGAATTGGCCTGTTGGTTTTGTTGTTGTTTATGTGCCATTGGATGGGCTATTTGGTCTTTTACGTTCCCCCTTTTAATATAGTTTCCAAGAGTGTGTTGTTTTCTTTCACATGGGCTCCTGCGAGAAATCCCTCCTTGGGTTGCGTGCATCTACAGTGTTGAGATGTAGAGAGGTTGAAGACTTTTGAACAACAGATGTGTAGATATTGGAAGCAAACAGATCAACGAAAACTTGAGGTCTGTAGTTTGGGTTTCTTTTTCTATTTTCAGAGTCGGTTTTTTTGGAGATTTCGTAGGCTCCGGTAAGTGCTTTCGGTTGTTGTTTGTGTGTTGAACAAGTTCTCGATTTTTAGATGTTGATTTCGTTTGAGTGCTGAATTTCTTTGGGTGGGTATGTTTGGGTATGATTTCTGTGGAGCTAAATTTTGTTGTATTTTGTCGTGAAAATCGTAAAAGAGATTTCGTAGCTTCCGGTAACTGTTTTCGGTTGCTGTTTGTGTGTTGAACAAGTTCTCGATTTTTAGATGTTGATTTCGTTTGAGTACTGAATTTCTTTGGGTGGGTATGTTTGGATATGGTTTGTGTGGAGTTAAATTTTGTTGTATTTTGTCGTGAAAATCGTAAAGTTTACTGAAGCAGAGTTTTAATGTGTAATTTAGTGTGAGATTTGTTGGGCAATAGGTTTTTTTTTTTTTTTTTGTGACAGGCAGTAAAATATGGAAATAAAAAACAGGGAATAATGTATTTTCTTTTAATCTTGGTTTGTAGCAATATTGTGCTCTTACAATGTGTTCTGCTACAATGGTGCCAAGGGCAATGCTAACAAAACAATATAAAATACCACAAGCAAATAAAGTACTTCAAATTATCAATACAAACTCTAATACCATATTATGCTCAGTCTGAGTTTGCTCCTTCTATTGATATCAAACCACCACAAAATGAGCACAAAACTTGTGCAACAGATAACTATGATGCTCAGTCTGAGTTTCCTTCTTCTATATTGATATCATGTGAAGGCAACTGATATTCAAGGTAGTGTTGAAGCAAGGTACATATTATATAGATGTAATCATTATAATGTAGAAATTGTCTGTTGTATAATTTATGAGACTTTTGTTTCATGTTTTCTTCGACTATTGGAATTGCATCTTTTGTGAATAATGTTGTTACGTGTATATATACCTATTCATTTTAAAGAACTTCAAGTTTTGTAGGTATTAATAGAATGGTTCTGAATGTTCCATTTGTCCGGTATGGTCTCGAGAGAGATCCAAGAGACATAACTCAGGATGGATCTGTTTACTATGTTTTTACTGGTCGAAGTGAAAGAGAAGTTGTTGCAAGGGTTGTTGATACTGGGGGAGGTTCTGTTGTTTATAGATGTGAGGAACAATTAATCCGTGATTATGGGGATTTATTCCCTCTAGGTGATATTGTTCAATGGGAATTTCACAGTGATCTTGTTAGATGGATGGACTCCATCATATACTATTCGTTCCTGAATCGTAGCATTGTAGGTATTGTATGATGTATATTATCATTTTAATTTTCTATTGTATGATCCAATTTTAGCACGGGTAGATAAATCGTCCAACGCACGTAGCATCGTACCTAGTATATATATACGCCAACTATCTAATTCGGGATCCCGGATTGGAGGTTTTTTTATATTTTGAAGGTTTTAAAACATGTTTTTGCATGATCCAAACCGTCCAATGTGTTTAAAAAGTGTTTTCAAGGGTCCCCGAGAAATCGTCCAAAAAGAATACCGTGAAGGGCTTGATCCAAGCAGTTTTTCACAAAAACTGCACACATACAGTTTTATGAAAAATTGCTTAGATCAAGCCCTTTCCGGTATTTTTTAGATAATTTCTCGCGGGGACCCTTGAAAACACGTTTTAAATATATTGGACGGTTTGGATCATGAAAATTTGATCCGAAACTACGAATCCCGGACTAGATCTGGACTCTATATATATATAGATATCAACCCCCTTCTAATAAGGGTCCCTCATTTAACCTTAAATCCGGAATTTCAATTACAGCCCTTTGATCTCATCCAAGGGCTCAAATTTTAAAGGCAATTAGCGGGTTAAAACCCGGGTCAAAAACAGGGTCGCGGGTCAAAACACATATACGGGTTAAAACAAAACCCCTTTACTCTCTTCCCCTCCCATTAAACACGATGTTACAGAGAGAGAGAGAGAGAGAGAGAGAGAGAGAGAGAGAGAGCAACATTGGGGGATCCATCAACCTTGGGGGATCCATTTCAAAACCCTAGAAACCGATATACCTTGTTAGTCGATCAGAGGGAGAGAGAGAGAGAGAGAGAAGAAATCAACGAAGAAGAAGACATTGACGAACAAGAAGCCGGATCGACGAACAACAGAACATCTTTGAAATGATCAAACGTCTCTCTCTCTCTCTCCCTCTGATCGACTAACAAGGTATATCGGTTTCTAGGGTTTTGAAATGGATCCCCCAAGGTTGATGGATCCCCCAAGATCTCTCTCTCTCTCTCTCTCTCTCTCTCTCTCTCTCTCTCTCTCTCTCTCTGTGTGTGTTTGTTTTTTGTTCGTTTTCAAACTCCATTTCGATTTCTATGTTTTCAACTGGTTTAAACGGGTTAAACTATTCAACCTTGAGTTCCTATGATTCGTGTTGTCACGTGCGAATCTGCACCTGAAGACCTGAACTATGCTATGCCAAAATCTAATTTTTTTGCATTGTAATTCTAAAACAAAAAGAGATAAAGAGAAATAAACAAAGCCTTAAAGGTCCCAGAATGTAGAATTTGATGTTCGAAAGAAAAGAACACAACTTTATTATTGAATGGCTACAGTCATGAAGAGTTTGAAGTCAGATGGGTAGAGGTTGTAGGAAAAGCTAATTTGTCCACCAATGAATGGTTACATGCCATGCATATACGAGACACATTTTTTCTTCCCACATGACTAGCAGTCAAAGAGCTGAAGGCTCTCATGCATTCTTCAAGCCATATCTGTCTCCAAAAAATTCTCTTTTAGATTTTGTAACGCGGTTTGCTAGGGCAATTTCATATATAAGGCATAATGAAATAGATTCGGATGATAAAGATGTCAATGAGAAGCCACTCCTTGTAATGAAAACACTCATGGAGTCGAAAATGCGTGAAGTGTACACACATAGTATTTTTTACAAGTTCCAACAGGAACTCTTGGATAGTAGGGTGTATGTGGTAAAGAGTACATTTAGAGATGAACACGGTCTAAGTACAATATTTTGAGGTCAAATCAGAGTGATTCGAAGGGTCGTGAGGTTTCGTTAGACAAGTCATCAAACTGTGTAAGATGCAGCTGTAAGAATTTTGAATGTGACGGAATTCCATGTCGGCACATGTTGGCGTACTTTACTAAAAAACAGATTGTTCAATTACTTGATCAATACTTCTTGCGGAGGTGGAGTAAATCAGCAAAAGATACAAGAGTTATGGATGACTTTGGTGGGAGCCTTACCGAAATATGTGACACTCCTATGTTAGTGAAGCGAAATAGGCTCTTCAGACTAGCTAGCAGAGTTATTGATGCATGTTTATTAAGTGAAAATGAGGCGGAAGGTTTGGAAGAATATTTGCTATCCACTGAAAAAAGGCTTGCATCCAAGACAAATGGATGTGATCATGGCGAAGAGAGTAGTATCCAAAGGCCTATTTCTCGTGGAAAACAACCTATTCTCAAAGAACCACAACCAGTCAAAGCAAAGGATTGTGGAAAACGACTAAAGGGAGGAAAAGAGAAGGCTATGAAGAGGCCTAGGCATTGCAATGGTTGTGGGAAACTTGCGATACGTGACAAAAGGAAGTGTCCAGTATGTTGGTTTATGCATCTAAATATGTTCATTTATAATTTCTATGCCTAATTTTTTTTAAATTTGATTGTGATATTTGTTGTAGCTCTTCCAAACATGGTAGGTTGAAGGACGAAGATGATGAGGTTAAATATGTTCATTGTGATATTTGATTGTGATATTTGTTGTAACTTAAATGTAGTTTATTTGTTTCTAACTATACTTTTGGGACTCCTACTCGAAGAGTGTACTTGGAATAAGATTTATGTGCTGACTAGATATTTCGAGACTTGGAAACTTTTGGATGTATTGGGGTTTTTAAACTTGTGTTTTTAGACTTTTGGATGTTGTATCTAGTTTGAATTTGGAGACTCACTACAACAAAAAGAGGCATTACCCGCGTTTACTTCCCCGCGTTTCTTAAAAAACCCTGGAAATGGTACTTATTTTATCGGGGCCGGAGGAAAAACTAGCGGAGCAAAAATTGGGGTGGGGTCACGTTACTTTTTCTTTTCCCTCCCTCTTATTTCCTTCTCCTTCCCAGACTTCCCTTTACCCAAACCAAAAAAAAGCCCTAGCTAGCCGCCGATCTCTCCTCCTGCTCTCCAGCAATCTCAACTCCTGCTCTCCAGCGATCGTCCTTGTTCAGGTATTCGTCTCTCTCTCTCTCTCTCTCTCTCTCTCTCTCTCTCTCTCTCTCTCTCTCTCTCTCTCTCTCTCTCTATGTTGAACCCGCTGTCTCTCTCTCGGTCTCTCGCTCTCTATTCTCTCTATCGCTCGGTCTCTCAACTCTTGCTCTCCAGCGATCGTCCTTGTTCACGTATTCGTCTCTCTCTCTCTCTCTCTCTCTCTCTCTCTCTCTCTCTCTCTCTCTCTCTCTCTCTCTCTCTCTCTCTCTCTCTCTCTCTCGCATTCTACGTAGAACCCACTGTCTCTCTCTCGTTCTCTCGCGCTCTATCTCTCTCTCTCTATCGCTCGGTCTCTCTCTCATTTAAGCCTATTTCTGATGTATTTAGTGTTAGATTGATGGGTTTCACACTGGGGTTAGTGCTTGATTGGGGAGGTCCAATTTTTTTTGTTTGTGTTTCCATTTTTTTTTTCCTTCTGTGGTGGTCTTCTGCGGGAGTGGTGGTGGTGTGAAACAGCGGTGGGGGCGATTTGGGTTTTTTTTTTTTTGTGTGTGGATATTTTTGTTTGGTTCTGTAACAGGGTGTGAACTTTTTCAAAACCCTTATTCAAACAGATCTAGTAATAAATAGGAATTTTTTTTGTTCATGTGGGTCAACAAAAACCCTCTTACGTGGTTGATTAGGCCTATTTCTGATGTATTTAGTGTTAGAGGAATGCTGTTTTTTGCTACTCTTTTCTGCGCTATAATGTTGAATGTGCAATCATATTTTCTTTTGCAACTCTTACAAGTTACAACTGAAATATATTTATGTTTTGAATTGTGTTGTGTGCTGCGTTGTTAGCATTAAAATAATATATGCAGATTTGTTACAAGCATTTGGCCAATTGTTTTTGCAGGTGTTCCTCATTATTGCTATCTAAAGCGGATAAAAATTGTATTGTATTGGATAAAAATTGTTGGCTAAATAGGAGAACAATTAAGGAAAATACAAAAAATTTCTAGTGGGAAAAACTATTCCCGGCGTTTGTTAAACCCCGGGAATGGGATAACATTGTCAAGATTTCCAGCGTTCATTACAGCCATCCCCGGGGTTTTTTAAACGCCGGTAATATTCCCAGCGTTTGTTAAACCCTGGAAATGGATTAACATAGTTAAGATTTCCAGCGTTAATTATAGCCATTCCCGGGGTTTTTAAACGCCGGTAATATTCCCGGCGTTTGTTAAACCCGGGAAATGGGGCCAAATTTTAAAATTTTCCAGCGTTTATTACAACCATTCCCGGGGTTTGCAAACGCCGGCATTGGGGTCACCGGCGCCGGATTTTAGTTCGCCGGAAAATCAATTCCGGGGTTTTACCAAACGCCGGGAACCATTCCCAGCGTTTCATAAACGCCGGGAAGCATTCCCGACAGGGGTATCGGGCACACTTGATAAAACGCTGGGATAAACGCCGGGAATGACTTTTTCCGGCGTTTGGGGTACCTTTCCCGGGGTTTGAAAAACGCTGGGAATTCCCAGATTTGTTGTAGTGACTTTTGGATGTATTTGGTTTTTCATGTTATATTTCTTGCTGTCATCTGGTTGAGTCCAGTACGTTACGTAGGTTGTTTTTTCTGGTATGGTGGAATTCAATGTTTTAACTTACAGGTATGTGATGCTTTGGCATAATTTAAGAACTATTTTACGGAATTCAATGTTTTAGCTTAGAGGTACGCGATGGCTTGGCTTAATTTAGGAACTATTTTTTTGTTTGTTTCCATACTAGGATTGGGTTTCTTATAATGCTAAGTTCTAGTTCTGGAGTTGAACTATTTCTAGGATGAAGGGCTATGCTGATTCGTATCCACTGTCCCTACTTTCTGAATTTGGGAGCAAATTTATTGTTTGAATTGTCTTCATTGCTTGATAAGCTTCTTCAGAATATTGTTTGGTGCACACTGAAGTTTACAAATAGGACAAAATCAGGGTATATTAGATTTTTTTTTCAGAATTTGTTTATGAATTTGCAACTTTAAGCCAAACTAGAGTAAGTAAGAGAAAGCAAGAAACATATTATCTTTTGTAGCTAGAAGACAGAATAGTCAGGCTTCTAAGCATCAGCATAATGACCTGCAATACTTCTTCTGTGAACTAGAAGAAAGACTTACAAGGCTAATTATCTCTAATGCTTATGGCACCATTGATCAACAACTTTGTAGAGTACTGCATTAAATATTAATAAATTGATATAGAAGGCTAACTTTTGTAGTGTGCCTCTACCCATACTATGTTTACCCAACCAGCAGATAAAACCACCTGGTTTTTGTTAACTTTGGTTAGGACTAGTTTATTACAAATGCATTGCAAATATATCCCCTAACCACACTTCAGCAACATGAATGCAGCACCAGTCATCCTTAAAAAAAATGCATTGTAAATGCAGCCCAAGAACCAAGACATAATTGTTATGCTCCTTATGCATATGAAGAACAACATCTTCATGCACTTGTGTGATATTAAATATTAGATCTGCCAACATAGAAATGCTACTTTGATTCAAAAGCTTGTCCACGACAAGAATACATAGACCACTGCATGAATTACCAACCAAACATGATAATACTCTAAAAGAAATACACATTCAAGCTGCCAATTACAGTCACTTAACAAGTAAAACTAACAAGGCTAGAACAATGAAGAACATGAGTACATTCACTCTTTATTTCAAACTCTCCACTGCGACTTGAACACATTCATCAATCTTCCCAAAATTCAACTCATTCAGACCCTCACCCTCATCACTTTCTGGAAGATACCCAATTGGATTGCACCATTTCCAATAGTTGCATCTTTCTTCGTCTCTCATATCCTTTGGACACCCAAAGTAGAGCTTTCCAGGATTACAGCCTGACTTTGAAATCCACACTGCAGCTCTCATGCCACACAAACATGTCTAGTTTCGAAATCTAAGATAGTTATTTGGAATGCTACCCGTGTTGCTTGAACTATACATTGCAAATGGAGACCAACTTTGGAGGTACCTATAATAACAAACTTTGGAGGTATAATATTCGAATTACATCAAAACAACACAACAGAGCTACGGGAGAATGAGTTTTTAGCAACTAAAAAAAACATTTGATATGTTAGACATGCTGGATGGGTCCAAGTGGTTTTCAAAGATTGATCTACAAAGTGGATACCATCAGATTCGTATCCGTCCAGGTGATGAGTGGAAGACAATGTTCAAAACCAAGGATGGCCTCTATGAATGGTTGGTTATGTCATTCGGCCTTTCTAATGCTCCGAGTACTTTCATACGGGTGATGAACCAGGTGTTGAGACCTTTCACAGATAGTTTGTCGTCGTTTATTTTGACGACATTCTTATCTATAACAAAACGGAGGATGAACACATGGGGAACGTGTGCGAAGTGTTGATGGTGCTGCAATAAAATAAGATGTACATTCAACTCAAGATGTGTAGTTTATTGTTCTTGGGCTATGTGGTAAGTGTTGTAGGTATTCATGTGGATGAGGAGAAGGTTCGTGTCATTCTTGATTGGCCAATTCCTAAAACAGTCACTGAGGTGCGGAGTTTTCATGGATTGGCCACTTTCTACAGGCGAATAATTCAAAATTTCAGCACCATTGTTGCGCCAATCACCGAGTGCCTGAAGAAAGGGAAGTTTTTATGGGGAGTAGCAGCAGTTTCACGGTGATTAAGGAAAAGTTGTGCACTGCGCCGGTTTTAGCTCTACCTAGCTTCGAGAAGGTTTTTAGGTTGAATGTGACGCTAGTGGGGTTGGTAATTGTGGACACCCCACCAAAATTCCATAAAATGGTCTTGAAAACGATCTGATTGACTCTTTTTCCCTTGGTATAGAAAATATTTCATCGATCTTCTTTTATTGAGATTTCTCGAGTCCGGGAGCTAGGTTACGAGAGGGAAAGGAATTTAAAGCACCCCTCTCGCCCGGCATGACTGCCGGTCTCTACTAAACATTCAAGAGATTTTAGAAAATGTCGTTTATAGGGACTTTATTCACAAAATCATGCGGAGCACGTGAACGCATTTACACTACCAAAATGATGTGTGTGGATACGTGTGCTTTGTGTCATGAACGGATTACGAGGGTGCACAATGCAATGAGATTATGCAAGGACATGATCAGCAGTGCTTAAAAGTATAGTACAAGTTCACATGCATCCTCAAAGACAAGCACATCACCACAGTCGGATTGAATTCTTGACACCCACACTAAGCAAGTTTGGGCGCCTGGGGTCAGTTCAGGCACCCACAGTGAGCAAGTCTAGGCACCTGGACTCAGTCTAGGCACCCACAGTGAGCATGTCCAGGCACCTGGACTTAGTGTAGGCACCCACAGTGAGCAATTCCGGGCACCTGGAATGGGTGAGTCCAGGCACCTCAGGCACCTGGAATAGGTGTAGGCACCTAGAAAGGATCACTTAGGGGTAAGTTAGGGGTTCGGGTTTAGGGTCATCATCTCCCTCACTCTCTCTCACAAATATCTCTGCCAAAAAATCCTCCAAGACGCCCCTCTCGCCCATTTTACCTTCTGATGCAAGTAATCTGGAGTGAGTCCAGGCGCCTGGAGTTGAAAGTCTGGGCACCTGGACTAAGTATGGGCGCCTAGACTATGAAGTGTGGGCGCCCAAACTGAGTCTGGGTGCCTAGACTATGTAGTGTAGGCTCCTGGACTTGGAAACTGCACAAAATGTCAAAATTCGCAGGGCCGCTCCGGGTGCTACCAAACTCCGTTTTGCGCATGGTTTGAAGCGTTGGAAAGGTAATTGAGTGTAATTTCTAACCCAAGTGATTTGAACCCGAGATGATTTGTACATCAAAATCCATGACCATTTTACCCTCAAGAGGTCTGGAAAATTAGCCATTTTGATGGGTCCTCAAGTACTCAATCAAGCTTCGCGTGCTTTTATCGGGCATTTTCATCCTTGGGAATGCTTGATAAGTTTTTCAAGTCAAAATTTGGGTGTCTACAGTCGCCCCTCTTGGGTGGAACTCCGTATCATTGCTTGATACGAGTTACATCTAAAACAGAGACATCCCAATTCGTTCCCTGAGTCTTTTTTCAAGCTGCGAAGGAAAACATTAAAATGCATGGTCGCGCCACTGAGGTTGCCTACTGCTTGACCGTTCGGGTGATTAATAATTAACTAATATTTCGTCCCAAGCGTAGGACTATCGACCGGTGCAGCACAATAAATCCGGAAGTACCGGAGTCGAACCACAGAGACGGTCTACGGTGTTGACCCAAACAATGCTAGATTCTATGTTCGCAAATGGCTCTCAGGTAGCCACCCCTTGTTCAGATGACTGATTTAATTAACTAAATTAAACTGATTAAATTATTGGACTCTTAATTAAAACAAAAGAGCACAGCCGTGGGCACTACAGTGTCCGCAACTAGCCTAATCCACATTCACTCGGGCCACAATTATTTAATTAATAGGTTTAACAATTTGAAAAGAATTCCCAACAAATGCGCACCACTTGTCACCAACCACTGCGCGCATTTGGGAATTGGCAATGCCCGGGTTCGTTTGTTAGAAAAGATTTCGTATTGAAAAACTGCGCATTAATTTGAATGATTCGGCACCGAGGTGGAACGCGAATTAGCCTAGCCACGGACACCTTCGTCCCCGGCCGCACTCAATCAACGACTACTCACACATATTGAAATATATTGCAGAAGATGAATAGAAACTAAAACTAATCATGCTTTGAATAGATAAAATATAAAACCAATGGAAAACGATACCGTAATTGCAAAGGCAAAATTAATCCTGATATTCGATCAGCAAAACAACCTTGAAACTGGAATTCTGGAAATTAACTTGAAGCGTAACATTGAACGAAAAACTTTTCCTCTGGAGCCGAAAACTTGAGAACTTAAAACCTAGGTAAAATTCGTGGACCCTAATCTAGGTTAAAACATAAGTATTTATACTAATCTAGTAATCTTAAAGAAATCCGAACGAAAATTCCCGAAATCCTCCGCGCATAGGCCAAACGGTGCCGTTCAGTGGCCTTACTAAGCAACTCGGTAGCGCTACAGGGAATGTAGGTAGCGCTACCGCTTGCCTTCGGGCGTGCGTTGACCGGTTGCTCCTTGGTTTGACCGTTGACCCCTTTAATATAAACGCGCCGGTAGCGCTACATCACTTTTGGTGTAGCGCTCAAGAACCTCCTGTTCATTTTTGGGGCCCTTTTGTGCCCAATTTGAGCGCTCCAAGGAATTGGGGTAGCGCTCCCGACGGTTTTCGACCACTTCCATGCAAAATCCACTCGCCTCCAACTCCTGATCGACGTGCATGCCCTTCCAACGCATAAAAATCACACTTACGCCCCTCAAATACCTGCAAATCCCTTTCAACACCAAAAATACCACGTGCACATATTAATTGGAAAATAAGGCTCAAAACGCACGTCTAACATGCTAAAACCCCCTACTTAGGCGCTCGCAAGCAAGCTTCCCACGCGCCTATCACATCCCCCAACTTGAGCGTTGCTAGTCCCTAGCAACGAACGAAACGAAAATAATGAAAACAACGACTCAATAAGGGATACGAGGGTTATGCAACCTGTACAAAATCGAATGAGCACTTTAAATATTATCTCTTTACTACCCACAACTCGGTCACATGCATGCTCTAACAAAAATACGAACAATTCCATTCCTTGACAAGGTTTAAGATAGAGTGCTTCCACGTGCCACAATATCACTCATACTTACTGAAACACTCTACATCCCATGTGAGGCGCCTGGCGAATAACGTGGATTGGACAATCACCACATGCCAGTCAAATCAACGCCAAGATATGCAATGAAAGCTCACGAATCAAGATACCACACATTCATAATCTAAATATAACACATGCATGCAAGAGAGTCAAACGACGTGCATCGGGTTAACTAAGGACTTTGATAGGCTTATAATGACCGTGGTTAACAAGAAAAGGGGAAAAACATGCAAAGGGTGACGGCCTATAAAAACTCATGGTCAGTCTACCCAGACTGGCCGTCACCAACACAGATAATGCCACAGAGTCCGGGATAACGGTTATAAATTAAGACTAAAAAACCACCGACTCACAAATACTCCCCAAAAATGAATGATAACACCACCACCTTAGCTAGCTCTGCGTGCTACTCCTTCGTGCTCACATCCTCGAAATCATAGCTCAAGTAATCCAACTCAGGTTGCCTCTTAGGGTTCCATAACTTTGGTAAGTTTAGGTTTGGAAGGTTTAGAGGTTAAGGTTTGAATGGAGAAGAAGGAAGCGGGAAAATGAGAATGATGGGGTGGAGAGAGAGAGAGAGTGGGGAAAAATCGGATGGTCCCCTCAACTTGACCGCGTTTTCTTTTTTTTTTTTTTTTTTTTTTTTTCCTTGATATTTTTTTTTTTTTGCGCGGCTACTATGATTTACTCTCTCTTTTCTTTTATTATGGGAAAAACGTTTATGGATGGTTTAGAATGGTTAGGAATTGGGTTTATTGATACAAGATTAGTTAGGGCTAGGTTTAAGGCGGGGTTTTTGACTGGACAAAGGTTTTTTTTTTTTTTTTTTTTTTTTTTTTAAACCAAAGACATGGCACCCAAAAGCGACATTTGTATTCTTCCAAAACAATGATTCTCCTTTATTCCAATGATTCGAGACCTCTAAAATGCGCACAGAGCTGTACCACCACATTAATTCCACCCAATCACCGGTTTCCTAGGTTTGACACAGGAACTGACATGGACTGGTTTAAAGATGGGGCAATGGGACACATTTAGTGGTTTAATCATGCAAAAATGGCCTTGTTTCATCCCCTAAGCACGTCACCAACTCTCACACATGCATGCAAAATATTTAAACTATGATATGTGATACAAACGCCTACTATTTTGTGCAAGTGCGGAAAGTGAAGAACAATGAAACATGGGATGCTTTATGGATATACTGTGCACACCGTGAGAACACCTACTCAACCTTGCTTATGGTGCGGAAAATACTCAAACATGGAAGCCAGATATATGCATGTGAACAAGTTAAACAGGCAAACAGTGAGACAAGAATCTAGCATGCTCACCTAACTCATACAAACAAGCATAACAATCGTATCCCCACATTCAAAAATTAAACCCCTAACCGACTAACAACGCTCAAAACACAAATAACGTGTACAAAGTACACCCCTTCCCCCAACTTGAAAATTGCTCTGTCCTCAGAGCATGAAGACAGACATAGAAATAGAAGAATAAGGGAAAGAGATGGACCGTCGGATGGCAGCCAACCATCATGACCCCGGCCGATGTATGGGGAATTTGCCATCACTGTTGCGTTTCGTCATCAGAACTGCTTCCAGGATCCGCTCCTTCGGACCTAAAGAGGTCCACAGCCAGTCACACAGAGCCGCGCCGAAGCTTTATTGGACTGACAACCGCCACATTTCGTGGCACCCCTGCTCGAGGCTCCTGAATGCCTCACTCACTCCGACGGAGAGGCCCAAACTACCAAGGCTGGTGTGGTAGCATGCTCGTCCTGCAAAAGACTGAAGAACCAACTACCAACTAGGCAACAAATGACGTCAGTACTGCCCGCTCGTGAAAGCCGGGCCACAACAAATAAAGAAAGCAACTAAAGAACACCACCAGACCTTCACGCAGTCTCACGTGTCATACTTTTCTCCCCATCCCCCAACTTAAATGGAAGAGTGGGTGGCTATACAAGACCATCAAAATTTTATTTTATTTTATTTTATTTTATTTTTTTGAAAGGAAAGCAAGAAAAGGAAAAGCTAAAGATTAAAATTGCCCTTACTAACCGGAGCTGGGCACACGATCCTTATTTTAATAGCGGCGTGCGAAGCTATAAAAATCCAAGTCAATGATGGTTACCTCCATTGCTAGAGGTCGGGTCTACACTCAATGAAGAGCATAGTACGCTTGAGCTACCCGTCCGCAACTTCCTCTCTTGATCCACCTCAAGGGATGAGGAGATCACAACCGGATAAGTATCATTGCCCTTCAAAAAGGCGTACTTGAGCACGTCCGGGAGAGGTTTAAACTCTGGTTTAGGCGGTTGAACCAAAGACGGAAGAACCTTGGGCGGAGGGTCGCCCAGAGGTTCGAACATTGGGTCATGAGCAACCCCACACAAATCCTCACACAACTCTTCAACATTTAACATCTCTAACAGACTGACTACCTCTGGAGAATCTAAAGATGACGCCTTCTCGGCGGTAAGAGCAATCTCCAGAGGATCCTTATACAAGATTGGATCGACGTGCTCTTGAACGAGCGTGTCGATCAAACTCACCTCTTCTACCTCCTCATCATCCTCACCCAAAGCACTAACACTATAGACATCCACCTCCATTTTCTCCTCGCCAACAGATAACTGGACCTTGCCAGTTTTGCAATTCATAACAGCATTGGAGGTGGCTAAGAAAGGACGACCTAGAATGATGGGAGTCTTCTCTAAAACCTCGGGATTTGAGCAGGTGTCTAGGACAATAAAATCTGCAGGGAATTGGAACTCACCTACCTTAATCATCACATCCTCCACCACTCCCTTGGGTACTCTCACACTCCGATCCGCCAACTGCAGTGTGACAGGAGAAGCTCTCAGATCGCCTAGGCCCAGTCTTAAGTATGCGGAATAAGGGAGTAAATTAACACTCGCCCCCAAGTCCAACAATGCCTTATCGAATGTCTGGCCTGCGATAGCTATAGGGATGGTGGGACACCCTGGATCCTTGCACTTGGCAGGAATCTCAGTCTGAAAGATGGAGCTCACTACCTCGGTCAAAACCACGTTGTTCTGATTCTTGCGCTTTGGTGTGCAAAGGTCCTTCAGAACCTTCGCACACTGGGGAAAAAACTCAATCGCCTCCATCAAAGTGATAGGGAATTGCACCCTCTTAAAAAGTTCTAACATCTTATGGTTCATACTCTGTTTAGGCTTCACCGCCAGCCTTTGTGGAAATGGAGCTAATGGTTTCGCTGGCGGTGTTTGAGTCGTGGGGGCCGCAACAGCAGGCACCACCACCTCAGGGGACTTCTCAACACTCTCAGGATTCGCTCTCGATGCATCAACCGGCTCCGGGGGTGGAGCTAGTTGCTGCTTTGGTGGGATGGACTTGTCGATCTCCTTCCCATTTCTGAGAATGGTGACCGACTTGGCCTCCTCCTGATTCTGACTCTGAACATTCGGACCTGAAGAATTTCCCAAGTAATGGGCTCCCGCTGTACTACCCTGGGCTGGGAACTTGCCCTTTTCCTGCTGCATGTGACTGATAATTGCAGTGAGTTGCGACATCTGAGTGGTAAGGGCTCCTATTTGCTGCCTTGTCTCAGTCTGAAATGACATCTGAGACTGCATCAGGTAATTGACATTATCTTCTAACTTATGATTTCGTGCGGTCATCTGCGAATAACCTGGGGGAGGACCACTAGTGGATGGACCTGCCCCCCTACCAGGCTGTGGCTGGTAGTTATATGGGATGACTTGGCCCTGAGGGGGCTTGGACGCTTGGGACTGATGAAACAGTTGCGGCGGAGGCGGCGCAAGGAGCTGCGCTTGACCTCCACCTGCAGGTCTATGGTCTGACCACCCAAAGTTGGGGTGATCTCTCCATCCCGGGTTATACGTATTTGAGTGTGGGTCCCAATTCCTCACAGCATTTACCTCTTCCTGATTATTCTGACTCGTTCCCTTAGCAGCTAAAAATCCGGGGCATGCAGTTGCGATGTGCCCCTTACACTCACACCACACACAGACTTCCTCTATACTGACCTCATGCACTGGATGAGTCTGCCTAACTTCTAATTCCTCTAGCTTCTGCGCCATCTTTTCAACCTGGGCCTGGAGTCGCTGGTCACGTATGGTGACGGGGATAACATTGGACCCAGAAGGTCCGGACCGATCGAAATCAGAGGGTTCTAACGCCCTCTGCCTATCTGCTAGGTCATCCAGAAAATCCCAACCCTCATCCGCAGTTTTGGACAAGAAGTCGTCCCCTTTACACGAATACTCTATGTGTTGGATTGTCTCAGCGTTGAGACCCAGGTGAAAGAATTCGACCAACTGTATCTTCTCAAAACCGGGGTGTGGCATTCTTAGGAGCAAATCTTTGAAACGCTCCCATGCCTTCACAAAAGACTCTCCCCTCTCTTGCCTAAAGCCTTGGATTTGACGCCTCAAACTATTAGTTTTAGCCTCAGAAAAATATTTTCTGTAAAACGCGTCACGCACATGCGCCCATGTGGTGAAGGACCGAGACTTTTGCATTCGGAACCATCTAAGTGCGCCATCCTTTAAAGTTGCCTCAAACAGCTTGAGGCAGGCATTTTCGTATTGGGTAGTAGACGCCAGGTTGCGCACTAACCCCTCAAATGTCCGCACATGTTCGTACGGATCATCAGACTCTCTCCCATAGAAGTTAGGGAGGCTATTTAGGACACCAGGTTTTACAGTGAAGGCATTGCGTGCCTCCTGTGTCTCTTGAGGAAACACAATCGGCTCGGGAGGAGTGGTCCTCTCGGGATTCAAGTGCTGCCTCAACGACGGTTGTTGAATTACCTGCTGGTCTCCCATTTCAAAAGATTCTGGTTCGGAGACTGATTCTGACTCTGACTCTGACTGATAAAGCGGATTACTGAAATTAACTGACTCGACAGGTAAATCTATGTAGAGTCCACTAATGGAAATGGACTCCGACCGACTCTCTACTGACTCTGACAAAGAATTTGAAGACTCCGACTGACTCGACCTGTCCTCTATCCTAACCAAGCGATTAGCACGATCACGGTAAAAGAGAGGATCAGGCTTACGTACGACTTGTTTATCTCTACCTATGATGACTCACTAAGGATTTAACAAACACTAAACTAACACCGTTTGAACACACGTCACCGTCCCCGGCAACGGCGCCAAAAATGCTTGACCGTTCGGGTGATTAATAATTAACTAATATTTCGTCCCAAGCGTAGGACTATCGACCGGTGCAGCACAATAAATCCGGAAGTACCGGAGTCGAACCACAGAGACGGTCTACGGTGTTGACCCAAACAATGCTAGATTCTATGTTCGCAAATGGCTCTCAGGTAGCCACCCCTTGTTCAGATGACTGATTTAATTAACTAAATTAAACTGATTAAATTATTGGACTCTTAATTAAAACAAAAGAGCACAGCCGTGGGCACTACAGTGTCCGCAACTAGCCTAATCCACATTCACTCGGGCCACAATTATTTAATTAATAGGTTTAACAATTTGAAAAGAATTCCCAACAAATGCGCACCACTTGTCACCAACCACTGCGCGCATTTGGGAATTGGCAATGCCCGGGTTCGTTTGTTAGAAAAGATTTCGTATTGAAAAACTGCGCATTAATTTGAATGATTCGGCACCGAGGTGGAACGCGAATTAGCCTAGCCACGGGACACCTTCGTCCCGCGGCCGCACTCAATACGACTACTCACACATATTGAAATATATTGCAGAAGATGAATAGAAACTAAAACTAATCATGCTTTGAATAGATAAAATATAAAACCAATGGAAAACGATACCGTAATTGCAAAGGCAAAATTAATCCTGATATTCGATCAGCAAAACCTCCTTGAAACTGGAATTCTGGAAATTAACTTGAAGCGTAACACTGAACGAAGAACTTTTCCTCTGGAGCCGAAAACTTGAGAACTTAAAACCTAGGTAAAATTCGTGGACCCTAATCTAGGTTAAAACATAAGTATTTATACTAATCTAGTAATCTTAAAGAAATCCGAACGAAAATTCCCGAAATCCTCCGCGCATAGGCCAAACGGTGCCGTTCAGTGGCCTTACTAAGCAACTCGGTAGCGCTACAGGGAATGTAGGTAGCGCTACCGCTTGCCTTCGGGCGTGCGTTGACCGGTTGCTCCTTGGTTTGACCGTTGACCCCTTTAATATAAACGCGCCGGTAGCGCTACATCACTTTTGGTGTAGCGCTCAAGAACCTCCTGTTCATTTTTGGGGCCCTTTTGTGCCCAATTTGAGCGCTCCAAGGAATTGGGGTAGCGCTCCCGACGGTTTTCGACCACTTCCATGCAAAATCCACTCGCCTCCAACTCCTGATCGACGTGCATGCCCTTCCAACGCATAAAAATCACACTTACGCCCCTCAAATACCTGCAAATCCCTTTCAACACCAAAAATACCACGTGCACATATTAATTGGAAAATAAGGCTCAAAACGCACGTCTAACATGCTAAAACCCCCTACTTAGGCGCTCGCAAGCAAGCTTCCCACGCGCCTATCACCTACATAGCCCATTGTAGGGATCAGACTGGCGTAGTTCTTAGGGGCACAAATTCAACGAATTTTCCTGGCCCGTTAAACAAACAAAATTACGCGAATCAATGAGCCTTCCCAAGTCGAAACGCTAAACAAACAACCATCATTACGCGAATCGACGAGCCTTCCCAGGTCGAAACGCTAAACAAACAACCATCATCACGCGAATCGACGTGCCTTTCCAAGTCAAAACGCTAAATAAACAATCACCAAATCACGCAAATCGACAATCCTTCCCAAGTCGAAACGCTAAATAAAAAATCATCATACGAATCAACGAGCCTTCCCGGGTCGTGAAACGCGAAATAACACCAACAAGATCATAATCACGCGGATCTACAAGCCTTCCCGAGTCGTGAAACGCTAAACAATGTAAACGAAATTATGCGAATCAACGAGCCTTCTTGGGCCGTGAAACGCTAAACAACACGAACAAGATCATAATCACGCGGATCAACAAGCCTTCCTGGGTCGTGAAACGCTAAACAAACCAATCATAAACACGCGGATCAACCAGCCTTCCTGGGTCGTGAAACACTAAACAATGCAAACGAAATTATGCGAATCAACGAGCCTTCGCAGGTCGTGAAACGCTAAACAACACGAACAAGATCATCAACGGGTTTTCCTGACCCGCAAGATCATTAAATAAATACAATCAACAACTTAACAATTTGAATGCACCAGCTAGGTGATCAATACGCTATTCAACCAAACACACTTTAATGATGGTCTTAGCGACACAACAATCAACGACACGAACAAAGCATGAACCGATCAAATGCACAAGTTAGGTGGCTAAAACGACTAACAATTTGATATGATTGAATGCACCAGCTAGGTGGCTAAAATGATTGAATGCGCCAGTTAGGCGGCTCCATAAATCTATCTCGGTATGATTGTAAAGGTGACAATTTTTAGTCTTGAAATTGAATTTGATTGAATTTGAAGTGACCATCTCTGGTCGTGAAATTGATTTTGAAGATGACCATTTCTGGTCTTGAAATTGATTTTGAAGTGACCATCTCTAGTCTTGAAATTGAATTTGATTGAATTTGAAGTGACCATCTCTGGTCGTGAAATTGATTTTGATTGAAATTGAAGTGACCATTTCTGGTTTTGAAATTGAATTTGATTAAAATTGAAGTGACCATTTCTGGTCTTGAAATTGATTTTGAAGATGACCATTTCTGGTCCGGAAATTGATTGAAATTGAATTGACCATTTTTGGTCTTGAAATTGATTGGAGTTGATTGAAAAGTTGTCCCTCAGGGCGGTTTGATTAAAAGTTGTTCCGCAGGACGATTGATTGACAAATTATCCCGCAGGACGATTACGTGTGACTCATGCATCGACATCGACGACAACAACGACAACATTCCTTCTTTAAAAAGTAGGAGGCTCAATGGGGTGGCTCTTTTGCTTTATTGTCTTTCCTTTTGGCTAGGGTTTGAATTTGAGTTTGGTAGGGCTTTTTGGGCTTTTGGATTGGTTTGGGGCTTTTAGGCTCCTATGCGCCAGTCCTGGATTTGGGTGTATGCTTCCCCCCCGAATTGGCATTAGGCTGACATGCCCCAATTTTGGATTGACGTGCCTCCATAGATGATGAACCTCAATTCTGATTTTCTTTCTCGGCTCTACTGATGATTTTTGGCGATCAATTGACCATGTACCCAAACACGGGTTCTTTCATGCATTAAAATCGTTTTCACAAGTCAAGGATTGACAAGACTGAGACGACATGATTGACCTCTTGACAAAGAGGTGAATTTTTACAAGGCCGAGGAATTTGATCGGCCTTTTGGACAAAAGGGTGGACATCGATAAGACCGACAAGGCCAAGGAATTTGATAGACCTTTTTGACAAGGGGTGAATTTTGACAGACAAGGCGTAAGGAATTTGATTGACCATGTTGACTTCACGTATAGGAGCAACTATGTGAATGACTTGACTGGGGTGCCCCGAGTGGGCGAAGGTCGATAGAGAAGAACGTGTTGACTCGAAGGATATGGAAGACTACGTTGACCCTAAGTTCTGAAAGATGGCAACATGCCTCTCCATTGATGTCAAAATTGTCATGATAAAATTGGATTTTAATTTTGTGATTGTTTCACTACATCAAGTGATGTTCATTGAAATTTACTATTTTATCAAAACACAAGATTTCTTATCATGAACCCATGCCCCAAATTGCTGATGATACCTCATTGATTTTCCTTCAAAATGCCCCAGTTTAGAGGGCTTCTGATGAAGACCCATTGATGTGCCCCAATTTGGATTTCTGCTTTGTATGACGCCAATGTTTGCACAATACTTCGACTTTTGATTTTCAAAGAAGATTAGACTGTTCCCCTTTTGACTTGAATTCTCACTATCAAGTTACACTCCTAAATCTGAGAGGACTTCATTTAGGTTATAATGGGGCCAAGGCTTGGGCTCAACAAAGAAAGGGGAGAAGGCTCAAAAATTTCTTTTTCGTTGGGTTATCAGAGCTAGCAGCTATCTCAAACTTCATTTGTGCCCCTTTTGCTTTTTGGTGCTTTTCTTTTCATCTGATTCTTTTGCTTCATTTCTTCGGTATTTTTCATCTTATCGTGCCAATGTGTTCGGCATTTTCACGGTCTATGAGTTTGGCGCTTTCATTCGTGTGATGCTTTGAATCTTCACGCACTTACATCTTTGGCACTTTCATTCTGCTGGCTATCATGTGTTTGACACTTTTATATTTCTTGTTTAACCCCAGTGTTGGGGATAGCTGCCTAGCTGGGTTCTTTTTCAAAGAAATTAATTCATGCTCAAAGGAGCTCGCAATGGATAATTATGTGGGGAATAAAACAAAGAATGCCTTTCTTCGTTTTGAATTGCGCAACTTGATAAGGAGAACTCATGTTTGCTCTAACTTTTGCCTAGATCTCATTTTGAAGTTTGATCTAGCGAGCTTTTTGCCTTAACTTTTGCCTAAGCCGCCCTTGCGGGTTTTCGACCAAGCAGTCTTTTTTGTGTCAAAGCATTGCTTCTTGATGGTGCGGGGGAATGGTCCATTGGAAATCCTTTTTGTGCGGGGCAAGGGTTCAATCAAAATTCTTCTCGTGTTTCAAAGTGATTATCATGTTTCTCAAATGATGGTGGAAAACATTTCCAAGTTGAGGGATTATTGGAAAAATTCAAATTTATGATGATAATTTCGACACGACAGCGTGAATTGATTTTTTTGAAATAAAGTGACCGAACCACTGAGGGTTGCCTACGTATCCCTTTACAAGGAATCAAGTCGTGTGTAGTTCGGGACTACAAAGTTGACTTTTTATTTATTTAATTGACAACAACAACAAGACATTACAGACTTGAATATGCAGTACATAGACAAGAAAGCAGAAACATAAACAGACTCGAAGTACAAACTGACTCAATTAGAAGCGAAAACTTGACTCAACACTTGAAGACTTCCAAGACTCGTGGAAGATTGGACTATTGCATGGCCATTAATGGTTGATTGGTTCGGCGAGGTATTCAGTTTTGCCAGTGGAGCAGAGATGGATCCGTTGTCAATAAGATCTTGAATCTTGTGGCGGAGGCGATGACACTTGTCGGTAGCATGACCAGGCATTTGATGGAAGGCACAAAAGACATTTGGGTTGTGGTAGGCTGGGAGCTTTTGAGGCAGGGGAGTTGGAGGGAGTGGTTTGAGAAGACCAGCTTCGTGGAGCTCTTTATACACCAAGGATAGGGGTGTGGAGAACTGTGAGAGGGTTTTTTGTGGTTTTTTTCAGTGGTTGGTTTGGACTGTGATTTTGTTGATGGGTGCTGCTTTGCTAGAGTTGTTGTTCTTGGTTTTTGGAGTGGAGTCATCTTTTTCTAGAATGCCATACCGTATTGCTTCTTCAATTGCCAACCCAGCTTCAAAGTACATCTCAAAATCCAAGGCTTGCACCGTCACCATGTATTTGGCAAGATCATGCTGCAGATTCCGGGTTATGATCCTCATTTGATCTTTGTCACTAGGACGATCGGTCATTTGCATTGCTTTCGCCCTCCATCTCTTCATGAAGTCCGCAAAGACTCCTCCTCCTTCATCTTGATGCTTTCAAGCTCACGAGTGGTCACCTTGAGCTAGACGTTATATTCATATTGCTTAATAAAAGTAGCTGCCATATCTTCCCATGTCCTCCTTTTAGAACTGTCAAGTGAAAGGAGGCACTGGAGCGCAGGCCCTGTGAGGGTTTCGTGAAACATCTGAGCCATGGTTGACTTGTTAAAATTTTGAAGTGAGAAGGAGCTTACATACGCCTGAATGTGTCCCTTGGGATTCCCAGTTCCATCAAACTTTTCAAAACTGGAAAAAGACAAAGCTTGTCCATATCAAACCCGGTGATTGCTAGTTTTTCATTCTTAGCGACAGACTCCTCGAGTTTAGCAATTTTGGCTAACATCTCGGCCATTCAGGGATTTTCAGCAGGCTGCTCTTGGCAGTCATCATTAGGGATTTCTTGGTTTTGAGGCCCACCTTCGGGCATTTGAGGTGGGGGTGGAGGCAGCCGGCTTTGGATATTTACCATTATTGCTATGAGCTGGGCAATCTGGGTGTCATTTTGGGCTCTGATATCCCGTATCTCTTTCCTCATTTGTTCCATCTCGCTTGGGCTATCTTGTTCCTGATCTGCCGACATTCCAGTTTCGAATATTGGTGACGAAGGTCACGACAATCTTTGCCCGGGCGGTCGGACGGGTAAGGTCTGCTTCTTTGCAGGCCCAATGATTCAGGACTGACAGTAAAGCAAAAAGTCAAACTCAGATTGTGCCCTTGGTTTTATTGAAGGAAATGTCGCGCATGCAATGTTGTCGTGTCATTCGGAGATCTAAACTACCGATTTTGGTCTCACCTAAGACATTGCACGGATGCTTGAGACAACAACCACGGGTAAGTCGTGATAGGTAGGTTAAACTCCAAGCTTCATGGAATCAGAGCCAATCTCCTTTTGGACCATTTGAGACAGAGCAATAAGGTTGTTGAAATCCGCATACAAATGCACTTAAGGCAAGCTCGAGATGCGGGGAGCCGTTCGAGCACGGCTAACACTTGAGGTATCTCAAACTCCATGGATTTAAAGTCTCCTAGACTAAATCCTAACCTAAGGATGTTGCTACCAGTTTCGATCTCACTTAAGGCATTGCACAGATGTTTTGAAACAACAACCATGAGTAAGTCGTGACAGGCAGGTTAAATTCGTGGAATCAGAGCCAATCTCCTTTTGGACCATCCGAGACAGAGCAATAAGGTTGTTGAAATCCAGATACAACTACACTTAAGGCTAGCTTGAAACACGGGGAGCCGTTCGAGCACGACAAACATTGGAGGTATCTCAAACTCCATGGATTTAAAGTCTCCTATATTGACATCTATTCTATAGGTTCAAATATGGGATCCTGATCAAACAACAAATACAAACTTTGAAAGCTTATTCTTACAAGTACATAATGACGTTTGTTGTTGCTTTGAACCAAATGGACCTCACAATCAGATGTAGGGGTTGACTTGTACTTTGAAAAATCATGATTTTGAAATGCTCTATGGATGGAATATTACACTTTAATTTAATTCATATCATGACTCACACTCCTTATGCACAAGAGGACCTTATGAACCAGTTTAAAACTTAAGAGAGAGAGAGTGAGATGAATACCTACAATATATGTATATAATATGCAAGTTTATGAGTGTGAATGCCCTTCAAATTCCTCCCATATCTACCATGATTCTTCTGATTATGTTTAAAACCAACAATGAAGATCATGCAGCCTGTGAATGATTCTTAAGACCCTTTTTAAACATGATTCATCTCTCAAAAAGACTCAAAATGCATTCTTGAATGTATCTTTTAACTCTGAATCATGATCAAAGACCTCAAATAGCATACAAACGATTCAAATGAGTTGGAGATGGAGTTTAATATGCATAGAACACAATATGAAGCATAGAGTCCAGGCACCCATACTTGATGAGTATGGGCGCCCACACACTTAGTGTGGGTGTGTGAGATATGATCTCTTTTTCTGCATTTTCAACCCTCCCAAAACCTCAATCTGGTATTGAGAACCAGAAAAGGATGGGTGGTGTCCCTCTTGACCCGGTTTGAACACTTTGGTAGATGAACTACCTTATAAAGCTTGATTGATGGACTTGAATGAGGTTTTTGAGTGGATTTTTGAATGTTTTGGTACTAGACCTTAGTTTCTGGAAGTCTATGGCTAGATTGAGAGTGTGGCTTAATGAGTTTGGTCTCGGACCTAAGGAAAAATGGGTGATCAAGGTGATTAAGCAAGTGGGTTTTAAGTTTGTAAAGGATGAATCAGACTAATAACCAATATAGAGTTTCTGGAAGGATTTCAATAGCATAACAGTATGAGAGGAGGGTGTGGGATTGAACAATCTTGGAATGGAGGGGGTGAGAGGGTATATATAGGCATTGAAGGGTAGAAAGGATCACTCAGGGGTAAGTTAGGGGTTCAGGTTTAGGGTCATGATCTCCCCCACTCTCTCTCACAAATATCTCTGCCAAAAAATCCTCCAAGACGCTCCTCCCGCCCATTTTACCTTTGGATGCAAGTAATCTGGAGTGTGTCCAGGCGCCTGGAGTTGGAAGTCTGGGTGCCCATACTGAGTTCAGGTGCCTGGACTATGCAGTGTAGGCGCCTGGATTTGGAGACTGCACAACATGTCAAACTTCGCGTGGCCGCTCTGGGTGCTATCGAACTCCGTTTTGTGCATGGTTTGAAGCATTGGAAAGGTAATTGAGTCTACTTTCGAACCTAAGTGGTTTGAACCAAAGAATTAATAATTTGTACATCAAAATTCATGACCATTTTACCCTCAAGAGGTCGGGAAAACTAGTCATTTTAGTAAAACACGCGCATCTCCCTCGTTTCAAAATGGATTGGGACATATTATATGTCAATAAAAAGGGTTTTGAATGTACTAGAAGGTGATGTAAGCTTGGGTTTATTTTGAAGAGGTTTTGGTGGGTCCTCAAGTACTCAATCAAGCTTTGCGTGCTCTTATCAGGCATTTTCATCCTTGGGAATGCTTGATAAGTTTATCGGGTCAAAATCGGGTGTCTACAGTATTGGGGTTGTTCTTTCCCAAGAAAAGCGAGTAGTGGCCTTCTTCATCGAAAACTTAAGTGAAGCAAGGCAGAAGTGGAGCACTTATGACCAAGAGTTCTATGCGGTGGTTTGGGCTCTCAAACATTGGGAGCATTAATTGACTCAAAGGGAGCTTGTGTTGTACACTGACCATCATGCATTGAAGTTCATCAACAGTCAAAGAAGTTAGATAGCATGCATGTGCGGTGGGCCACTTTTACTCAAAAAATTCCTTTTACCATTCGGCACATGTCTGGGGTGGCAAATCGAGTGGCTTATGCGTTGAGTTGTCATGCCAAGTTGTTGTTGACTTTAGCCCATGAGATTGTGGGTTTTGAATTCTTAAAGGAGTTGTATCCAAAGGATGAGAATTTTAAAGAGATTTCGGAGGTGTGCGTTCAAAATCGACCTGTTAGTGACTTTTATGTTACTAATGGGTATTTATTTCGACGCAATCGTCTTTGTATGCCACGGTCTTCGTTGAGGGAGAGCTTATCCGAGACCTTCATGGTGGAGGATTGAGTGGTCATTTGGGGCGAGACAAGAATGTTGCAAGTTTGGAGGAGAGGTATTTCTGGCTACAATTAAAGCGAGATGCTGGAAATTTTATGCGAAGGTGCTATACATGTCAGGTATCTAAGGGTCAGTCTCAAAACACTGGTCTTTATATGGTGTGTCATTTTTTTTTACCAAAAATATAGTTTATAAAACAAGGAATTAACTCATATCCAGAAGAATAGTGGTTAACTCCGAGATCATTCGGAAGGAGTAAAAGCAGAGTTACGGTACTTTCAATTAATTTCTAATTCAATTCGAAAACAAAGTGAATAATTGGATTTGATTTGATTAAAACTAATGATTAAGCTAAAGTTTAAATACAAAGTGATTGCTGTTTGAAATAAGTGAGAGAAGGGACTAGGGTTTCAGATTCAACCTCCCCTTATAATATAATTGTGGCGAAATCTTGGGTTTCATTCAACTAATAACCAGACCACCGTAGGGTAGCAAATCCTATCGATAATCCCCAAAAATATTCTCAAGATTCGTACTCCGTGTAGGCTATCTCAACACGGCACAGACCGTCTCACCGGATTTAACGGGCGGCACTATCTGTCTCACGTCGTATAGTCTATCTCAGAAACTATACTGAAGTATAAGTATTGATAACCATTGCATGACGGTATTTAATAACGTGCATATGAATACGGTATAAAATTGGAAGAATAAAAACTTTCATAAAAATTATGAATCATCCGAGTCGTACAATCAAACGTTGAATATAAAGCCCTAGAAATCTAAACGCCTATGTTACTTGGAGAGGCATCCTCGTTACCCTAGTCAAATTTTTTATCCGATCATGGAGTAAACGCAGATAATTATGAAAAAATAAAAACTCCATTATAACACAAACTAAAAGCTCACAAAAGTAACGAGTTAAACCCAAAACTTTGTTGTCTTCTGCTCGGCCATGATCCGCGAATGGTCTCTGTTATGAACCTCCGTTGTACGCAGCCGTTGTGTGGAATTCCTCTCTCTTATGTGAGAAATCAGTGCTCCTCTTGAATCTGTTGTGCGCAGCTTTCAGAGAGAGACCTGTTACGCGCCGCTAAGTGTCTACTGTCTTGCGTGAAAAAGTCCTTCCCCCAAAACCCCTTCATGCCTTCTTATACATGCAGCTGACCGACTGGTATATGGCAGCAATATCTTCCTTTAACTTGCAGCCCAATTCTTTTCCTTAAAAGTGTAATTGGTGGGGCCATCTTTGATACCCACGGAACTTCCATATTGAACCACAGAAAATTTACTTCTTAACTAAGATATAAAATTTCCTTTGTCTTGATTATCACATATTGTAGTCCTAATCAAACAATTCCTTTTGAGAGCTGCCTTCAAAATCTCACGTGAACCCAAATTCCAATGAATTAATTCAATCGGCACCCTAAACTTCTCAATTTAGCTCTGTGTGCTAACCACTTGCTCCACAAGTCCAAAACGAGAAATACGAGTATCAAACTCCAAGTAATATAATAAATGGACGTAACAAGAATAAATTAAGGGGCGTAAATGGGCACATTTGCGCCCCTATCATTATACACCTTTACCTGTTCCTAATAATATTTGGGAAGATTTGTCTATGGATTTTGTGTTGGGGCTCAACGTGGTATGGATTCTGTATTTGTGGTGGTAGACAGGTTTTAAAAGATGGTGCATTTTATTGCATGTCAAAAGACATCCGATGCATCGCATGTGGGCCGTTTGTTCTTTAGCGAGGTGGTACGCTTGCATGGGGTTCCACAGTCTATTACTTTTGACCGGGATGTGAAGTTCCTTAGCAATTTTTGGGTGACTTTGTGGAAGATATTTGGGACTTCACTGAAGCGGAGCTCTACTACGCATCCACAAACTGATGGCAAAACGGAAGTGACTAACAGAAATTTGGGTAATCTGATTTGCAGTATATGTGGGGACAAGCCAAGGCAGTGGGATAATGCATTGCCACAAGCAGAGTTTGCTTTCAATAGTGCAGTTCATAGTGCCACGGGAAAATCACCTTTTTCCTTGGTTTATGTGACGGCTCCAAAGCATGCAGTGGACTTAGTACGTCTTCCGCGGGGTCCTGAAGTTAGTGTTGTAGCTGAGGCAATGGCTAACCAGTCCCAAGTCGTGGTTGATTATGTGAGGCAAAAGTTGGCTGAGACAAATGCGAAGAACAAGGCAGCTGCAGATAAGGGTAGGTGTGTTAAGTTGTTCAACGAAGGCGATGAGGTGATGATCTTTCTGAAGAAGAAGAGGTTTCCCGCTGGCACCTAAAACAAGTTAAAGCCAAGGAAATATGATCTGTACAAGGTTCTGCGGAAAATCAGGGACAATGCTTATATGATTGATCTTCCCGAGTCCATGCAGATCCCCAATGTGTTCAACGTTGCAGATATTTTTTAGTATCATGAAAAAAAGCCATCCTATCCAGCTTTGAACTCGAGGTCGAGTTCTTTCGAAGAAGAGGGGATTGATGCAGAACGAGTAGCGGCCCAGTTCTATGATCAGTTGGACAGGTCGAAGCCCTGGAGGCCCAAACAACTTTTAATTGAAAATTGCCAAATTCGGCAATTTATCGACAAGCCCGGAATAGGCCCAAACTTGGTGGGCTGAAGCAGAATCGCGTTGCGATCAATACTCACCACCCTAAGTTGTGACGCATGGTGGATTTCGGCCAAATTCCTTTGTTTAGCCTTTAGTTATTTTGCTATTTTAGGTAATATTTCGATTAGGAATTACTCTTAGCGTGGAATTCCGTTCACGTTGTTTCAAATTGGGAATTTCTTCGCTGTGTTTGGTTGAGAGTTTTGAAAAGAATATTTTGAAAAATATTTTTGAGATAGTGTTTGGATGAATTTTTGGAAAAAGTAATAATTAGAGATAGGTGTAGTAGTTGGAGAGAGATAGAGAGAGAAATGAGAATAATGATTGAATATAGGGGTATGAGTAGAGAGACAAATATGATTAATGATTGGAGAGATGAGAGATGGGGAAAGAATCTTTTTGGAAATGTAAATTTTTCTTTCTAGTTTTCAATTTTAGGATTTTCCCCAATTTCTAGGATATTTTATTTTTTAGTAGTATTTGCTAGGGTTTGCCAGCGTTTCCCAATAAAAGGGCATGTAATCTTTATTTCAAAAGGTTTCTCGGGTATTAAATCCTTTCTCAAATAAAAATCCGGGTGGCGACTCTAAAACGCTTTTTCAAATAATTCTGGTGGCACCGTCCACACTTTTGTGCTAATGTTTTCTTAGGAAATACTTGTTTAATGTTTTCAAATATTGTTAGATATTGCTAATTATATAAGGTTTATGCAACTAGCTTCTGAATCAGTTGTGGACTTGTAATAGTGACAAAATATTTTTATCAATGACACATGGTTTCGATAAAATTTTGTCCCAATAACATTTCTCTCTCATACCAATAATTGGATTGTGGTGAAAAGATGATTTTGACAAAAATAACCTCTTTTGACAAAATCACTCTTATTGTGATGAAATTTCTTGTATAGTAATCTTGTGGCGAATTGTTTTGTTACAAATGGTGCATGTAGACAGATTTTTTGTGATAATTTGCTAGTGGTGATGAAATTAACGATGATGTAGTGACAATATAATTGTTACGATTTTTTTTTGTGATTTATGAGTTTTTTCTCACCACAAACTTATAATGACGAAATTAGATTACAAATTTTTACAAGTTTGTTTTGTCTCAGTAGCTTCTAAAGACGAAACTTGAATTTCTGCAACAAAATAGTTTGTCACCATATAATATTTTTGTAACACGTAGAAAACCTCTGCCTAGTGGCAACAAAAGAATTACACATTGTGACAAAATATTTTGTAGCTACTAGTGAAAGACTTTGTCACCATAGTTTTTGGTTTCTTGTAACGAGTTTGAAATTTTGCCACAACAATGATGAGTGTGAAATTGTCGCAACAAACTTATGATTACAAGCTTGTTGTGACAAAAGGGCGACAAAAATATTTCGTCACTATATCTTTGCAGTGACAAAACTAACATATAGTGACAGAAATTTTTGTAGCAAGAATTTGTTGTAGTATGGGAGTTATTTTGATCGCAAAAAAGTACTCTACGTTTTTAAAAGGAAAATGCTAAATAGGCCTAGTGGACTTGTGTTAAGGTTTAAAAAATGTGTTGGAATATGTGAAAAGTGTATAAAAATATATGTAAAGATAGTGAAAAGCGAGAAAAAAGTGCACTAGAATGCGTATTTATTTTGTTTTTTGCAAGACCCTTTTTTAAGTTTTACCTGGCGCCAATGTGGGCTGTTTGCATAAATACCGATAAATAATAAATTAAATACTAATTATTACGTATATACAAGCATAGCTTTTAGTATAATTTTTTAACAGTTCGACCGCTTGAAATCCAACTCGTATGCCAGATATTACTTCTAAACTTGACATACTCCTGCAAGACGATTCCAACTTCCTAGCAACCTCGCGCGAACCCATTCAAGCTTAGCGTCCAGCACACCTAACTTGAGCTGGTTGTGAGAGCCTCGAATCATCTCTGGGCAGTACTTCACGGAGAGGCTTGCACCGTCCACATGGATACTACGGAAGCAAATCTCTTGACATTTGGTGGCTCTAGGAGTTACGCAGGTACTTTCAAACTCCTCTAGGGAGGCTCTTGCAACCCTCCCGTTCAAGGCGGGTCTCGCCAGCTTGTACCATAATGGGTCACTCCGAGTCTCAATCTCAATAGAAAAGGATAGGAATTATAGTGTTGCAGCTTTTGCCCAGTGAACACAAAGGGCTGGGCAATGCCGTTCAACAAGTGTGCGCGCGTCTCTTCCGCACCTAGCAGTACCTTAACCAGGATTTTATGTTTTGTAATGATAACGAAATATTGGTTTTGTCATTCGGATTTTGAAAATAGTATCTCAGTGGATTTCATTTAAAGACATAAAAAGTTGAAGCAAGCCTTTATTTGTTTATTTTAACAAGAAACAAAACCCTGTGACAAAAATTGACTTTACACTTGACATTTTTCTTCATATTTTTACAAACAACCCGTAACAATAAAAATAGACTTCCATCGCAAAGGGCCCTCTCCAATCCAAATTCTTGCTCAGCCAGCGTAAACTTTTCAGTTTTATTTAACATTTTAAGAATAATTTTCAAGGTAAAAATGGAACAAATTAATTACATGCTATTGGGACATTGCTACGTGGTGTCTTAACACATTTCTATGGGGCCGCCCATGATTACGTGCAAGGGCGGATCTTAGAGGTAGCTTAGGTGGGCTATAGCCCATGTGGGGTTTCAAAAAACGGGAAAAAAAACAAAATTTTATATGTAAAATTTTATCCTACCAAATTTTAGCCCACCTCATAGTTTGGTCAGCCCAGGGTAGATTTGTGTCCTGGATCCGCCATTGATTACGTGTATATAGATCGCATATGAATATGTTTTTGCTACATTGAAAAATGTATATATCATCAAATTGTATAACCCCGCCCTCCTCCACATATATAGCCCGCCCCTACTATGCAAAATTTTTGGCTCCGTCCCTGACCGTGACGATGCCCAGATCACTGGTAAAGATCCATGGGTATTTTTCCGTTAAAATTGGATGTGAGCAGATGATCAGATACACAGTATACAAAATGACTTGTACCAAAAAGAACATGATCAGCACTTCTAACAGGAAGTAAAAATTCACAACGTTGTAGTCATCTCCCAATCAAGCTTTACACTTTAAAACCAATGCAAGAACCAAGAGAATTATCAGAATCCCAGTAGAAGAACCACCCACTCTGTAAATCCAATAAGCATCAAACCTGGTAAAACTCTGCTCTAAAAACCCCAACAAAGTGATGGCCAGAATCAAAACCAACAGAACAAGAGGCAGCAAATAGGAAGAAATGTTACTAATCAGTGGCTCACCAAACTCCAACTCGATCTCGGGCCTCCGGTCGACATAGAGAGGTGAGAGTACAGCAATGAGACCCAAGAAGATGGCTAGTAGTCTTCCATAAGATGAAAATCTTCCACTTCTGTAGATAGCTGATGGCTCCATCTAGGAAGAAGAGCTCTTAAGGAGAGAACAGAATGAGGGATGTTTTCTTTATTATGGAACTTGATTCCAATGATAAAATGATGGGGAATTTAGAATCACACTTTAATTTATGCTGCCTATTTAGAATAGCATTTTAAGATGCTTCTGATAGATAATATAGAGTTCCTATGGTCACACTAATGAGAGGTTGCTAAGGAAATTTTTAGGAGAAAATCGCATTTCTGAGGTGACATTAAAAAGATATTACCGAAACCTCAAAATGAATAGGGTGTGAAAGCAAAGAATATATATTTTTTTTTAATAATTCAGTTTCATATTGTTTTCCATTTATGTGACCAAACAATTTTACACACTCGCAAAACATCATATTCGTATTTTCAAAAATATAGTCATATTTTTTTTTTTTGGCTTTTTTTCCCCTCAAATTGCAAGTAGGAAGTACAAGTTATAAAAATCAAAGAAATGATATTGACACTCCCCTTTTCTCTATTGACACTCATGTTTTTTTTTGTCCTTATTAGCTAAAGTTTCTAAAACACCCTTATTTTCAAACAATACAATTCCCTAATTAAGACAAAAAAAAAAATAAGAGTGCCAATAAAGAAAATCGGAGTGCCAATATCAATTCCCAAAATCAAACACCAAACATATACATTGGGGACTCAAGTTGGCAGTTTTTTTTTTTTTTTTGGCTTAGGAATAAGGTTGGGAGGGGGAGACCAGAGTTCCAACCTCCCTCTGGGAAGAGGGGCTCCCAACCACCACAGCAGTTCAGCCAGTGAACTAGTACCACCCATTGAAAGAGCCAAGTTCACTGGGACATCCTTTCGGAGTAACCCTACCCACGAGAAGGTATCCGTCACCACAGCCCCGCTAAAGTGCAATCTGGACAAATAATGCCCCATACACAACATCTGGTTCACGAGGACTACTAACCGCAAGAGGTATTCGAACTCGTGACCATGTGCTTGGGGTGAGTTTCACCCCACACCACTGAAGTTGGCAGCTACATCATTACAGAATCTTCCAGAAGAGAGAATTTGTTCTGTCTTTTTTAGATTGTCAGGACTTGGCAGTTCGCAGCTTGTTCAGGAAGTTTTGGACTTTTTGATGGATGGACGAGAATAAGTTACCAGAGAGAGAGAGAGAGAGCATACTCTCTCCACTAAACAAACTTAAAAGAGTAGATAGTATAATTATTGTTAAGAATCTGATTCCAACATAATCAAAATGGATCTCTCAGATGTGCATCGGCTCTTGTGGATTATCACTGTTGGGAAACAGGTTCGGATAAAATATCAAAGGGTCTCGATCCTCTCTAGTTCAAGTTTAGGATTTGGACTAGATGAAACAGTCCAGATCTTGATCATAGGTTGGTATAATCAATAGTTCGGATTGCTCATAACAACAAATAGACGATCCATATTTAGACTGTCTCGTCCTTGATTGAAAACGCTAAATAATGAGAAGCTATATGACAATAGGAAAATAAAGTAAAAATATAAGAGTCTAGCCTATGAGTTTGAGAGGCGCGTCGCATACAATTTCATACCCTAAATACATGCGTAACGTTAATACAGTCAGTAAAACCTTAGTTGAAATTACGTTAATTAAGTTTACCCACAGGCCTCATCCAAGTTTGACTCATGGCGAAAAATAGGAAACCATTTTTAGGGTATTTTTGTCTACATTTTCATGTTAACATCTGTAGAATAGAACTTCGGTTGCAATTGTCTTGTCAAAACATGGTATTAGAGACTTCTCAATGCAAAATCTGAGGTCAAATTTAAAATTTCTGTAAAATCAAGACAATGGGAAAATGATTACCGCACGGTATTTGGGTTCGGGATTTTTCTTTAAAAAATCTGATGTTTGAAACATTGGACTTCACATTAAAAGAACTTGACGCTAATATTTTGCATTTCCTACAGACCGAAACCCAACAGAAATAATAGAAACGGATAGCGTAGATGAATATCGGAAATCCGTCTAATGTGTTTTAGGCCATGTTTGTTAAGTGGGATATGGGGTTGGGATTTGGGGGTGTGTTGGAGTGGGTCCCATTTTCCATTGTTTGGTAACCTTATTTGGGATGGGATTTGAAATCCCCACCCAATTTGAATCCCCATCCGTACGGTAGAAAAAATCCCGGGAATTGGATGGGATTTCCCCATTTTAGTACAAAAAAATGCTTTCCACTAGCTATATCCCGTTGAAAACTGATGTGAGCTTGGCCGCTACACTTAACGAATTACTGCACGAAAAAATAGAGTCAACTATCATCATTGAAACTGAACGAATTTGTTGCAGTTCAAGAATGCTGAAGTCAATAGCATAGCCGGGAAAAAAAAATATCAAGTGAATATGACACAAAAACTGAAATATGACACCAACCAAAAATCAAGAGAATATATCGATTGTGTACACCATAAACAGAAGACTAGTTGAAGTTCAGAAACTACAAAAACGCAAATGCTATCCAGTAAAAAACAAATAGAATGGCCTAATGGCCACCGCCGGAGCTCTTTCTACTGCTTCCGTTGGACTTTCTCGTCCACTTCTGATGTGACGTATAAGGATTAGATGGTGAAGATGTGCCTGTCGATGGGAGTTCAGCAGGTAGTGCCGAAGCGGCGCTTGTAAAGGCATTTAGAACAAGGAATGCCAATATAGGAGAGAGATCCAAAGTCCCTCCAAGTGGTGGGATGATGCCGCGGAATATGTTCAAGTATGGATCACACACAGTGCTGGACAAGGAAACCGGACACAGTAAGAAGGCACATGGTTTCCAATAGAATGATATCATACAAAACTATCAAGGAGCACAAATGTATACTTCAGATAAAGAGGCAGCCTATGTAGCACCTAGAACCAACACATACACACGACACCTTGACTCAAAAAAAAAAAAAATTGGAGGACACTACACTTTGGGGACATGCTTAGGAAATACATGTGCAAGTTAGCACTTAAAAGTAAAAATGAAAACCAAGCCTTTTAAATACAATCAAGGTACCATATATCTTGTTTTCAAATTTACCCATGAATAATTCTCTGAAATCTTTTAACGAAATAAGTTTAATCACTCACAGGTGTATCTATTTTCAATGAATCTATCACACGAAAAGAAGACTCCCATAGAGTATCCTGAGTGGCCTAGCCTATTCTAGAGTGCTCCTTGAGTGCTCCTCGAGTGTTGAAGACATGTCCTTAGAGTGTCGGTGTCGGCCATGTGTCAGACACTTGTACGTGAACTCTAGCAAAAGTGTCTGTGCTTACAAGGTTCAGGTAGCTGACCGAACTCATATATTGAAGATATTACCATTACATCCCCTGGATTATATGCATTGCATGCCCTGCATTTCCTTTCTTGTTCATTACTGCCCTGGATGTTCGATTAAACAAGTATATGTTCCACGGGAAAATTTCTCCAAAAGCATAGATTACCATGCCACATTTCTTGACACTGCAATGTTAAAAGTGGACTGAGTTATTTTTGGACCTTTTTACAAACCTAAAATAGACCCATGGTTTTCTTCGGCAGCGCAATATCCATAGCACTTCAATCATCACACAAGCTTAAGGATACTTTATTTCATTGACCAATGTCATTGGGTACTTTTTTTTTTTTTGATCCGATGTCATTGGGTACTTGGAATGTGGGCAAAACATGAGTTAGAGATTCAAGCCAGCCGAGAAAGAAAGGAGTTTATAGGCTTCTGAAATTGTTCTGATTTTTTCATGGGATGAGACTCATATCCAGGTTGTCCCTATAGCAGACAGGCAGATTTAGTACAGACCGAAATTTTGAAAGGATTAGCAACTCCGTGCGAGTGTTGTTTTATGTGATTGAGTGTGCGTATGCAGGCATTTGGTGTTTGATGCGGAAACTGCCTGTGTCTGAGTAATATGGGATGATGCCCATGAATTAGGACACAAACAACACTTGCAAGCAACAAACATCATCAAATCAAGATCAGTATAATTCCAATTTTAAATGCACAAAAAGGAACTTTGAATATCTAGATGCGTACCTCAGGGGGCTAACAATGGCTGGAGGAGTGTTAGGAAACCAGGTTAAAACAAGCCTTACGATCAACAGATTGCTGTAGATACTCAAGAAGTTGTTAATACCATTGGCCACCACAAGTCCTGCCACTGAATCCCCAGGTAAAATGGCAGCAAAATTATGTTTGGAGAGACCATTAAAGTTCCTGTAGTTTCTCTGATGGTTCTGGAAGTGAAGTTGAATTGTCAATTAAGGAACAAAGAACTGCCACGTATAGCTCATAGATCAACCATAATTAGAGAACAAAGGAAATAACCCAGAATCAAAAGCATTTTGTCTACCACTTTGGTGGTTTGATTTGTCATTTATAACCCATTTGATTCTACTGTCAAATTAGAGACGAATGCCCCACCCGCTTTTGATGGTGCTGCAGTGAAACACAAATATCTTGTCATGGTACTGCCAGAGTACCTACGTACTCTTTCAAGGACAATACCATCACGGATTCACAACACACATAATAATAATAGTAATTTATGGAAAAACAGGAGAGTAATTCATACACAACCAAACTCACAATTTATTAATCCAGCACACTACTATACAAAACACAACTCTCCTTCACACACTCTCATTTTTCCTCCCACACATCACAGTGGTGGGGTTCCCACACCTGAGAGCATACTCGCAAACATATACATAAACCAAATAACTCAAACCCACACATTGCAAACCTAACTCTGCTCCTCCCACGAAAATACCAGTTGGCTTTGGTCCCTTGCATTTACTCTCAACTCCTCACACTCAAGCCCCACACAAAAAATATTTCCCCAAACAAGTTTACCTCTTCACAACACTCCCCCTTAAACTTGATTGGCTTCTGAGAGCCATCGCTTGTCCTCTTCTTCCCGCGGTTGCTCAAAACCTCTTGTTGTCACTCTTCTTCTCCGCATCTCTCCCTCATGGAACAAACGCGCGTTGTTGTCCATTAACTTTGGGAAACAATCTCTCTATTTGTTCCCACCTGTGTCTAACCAGAACAACCTCTTGTTGTTCTTCACCCCCTCTTTCCTGGGGGTCGTTCTCCCCTCTTGGTAGACATCAGAGGCTCCTCACTCTCACTCTCCAACGTCTCAAAAAGGAGGATCCGGAATACTCTCACACTCACTCTCAACAACGTCTCAAAACCGCATACAACAATGTTATAGTCACAATAGAAGTAAAAAAAAAAGAAAAAAAAAAGGGCATTATATACCGTTTTTGCATTGCGATCATTTCATGTGGCATTAGATAAATCAAAAGCAAACATAACAACAGTGTAGTTCTCAATTTGGTTTGCAAGTCAAATTGAGACTGTTATAGCTATATTAGTTGAAGACTTGAAGGGGGTATTTACTTAGAGCAAGTACTCCCATTGATGCCAAAATGATATTGCCAAAGTCATTTTTTGGCTTGCTACACTGTCAAAAAGTATAATAATAAAAAAAAAAACAACATTACTGTACCGCTCGGTGCCATTGTGGCATAATCCCGAATTCAAACCATTAGTTTAAACTTATCTCATGTTTCAATGCAAATCAAATGGGTTGGATCAAAGTTGTCAAATCGTGAATCGAATCGAGAATCGAAATAGTCTTTTTGCGAATTGTGAATCAAATCGAATCAAGAATCATGGTCATGATTATTTAAGTACGCGGGAAAGTATATTATTACATGTGGGGGAGTCAGGGTGACAACAACACATAATACAAATGAAACTTTTTGGCCTAAATCAATAAAAAGCTTGTTTCAAATAATGAATTGATAAGCACATGTGTCTAGTAAGCAAGATGCTTCTATTGCAACACACAAGAAGTGTGGATTTGTGAATCCTATTTTATGGCCTTTTGGCAAAGAGTTAAAACAAGAATCAAACCCTTTGAAGACCTTTATGGCTATTGTTTGTCATCTGACACATCATAAACTAAAGCCTTTTCCAATTTAGTCTCAAATAAATTTTCCCTCTATGTTTACCTATAATACTTTACAAGAAGTAAATAAGGAGAAACAATGAAAAAAGATGGCATATAATAAAACTAAGAACCATAATAATAGTGTGAATCCTTTTCGCCACAAAAAAAAAATTGCAAAAACAGAGCCAAGACTAAATTTAGCAAATCTAAGGGAATCAAACGATTCACCAATTCACAGATCATCGAGGGATTGATTAACTTCCGATTCGTAGCTATTTCCGATTCAAGCAACCTATTCGTATCGCTGACCCACCGAATCATACGATACGAATCGTGACTCATAGAAGGGTTGGATGATATCGGAGAAATGGCAATGCAATCTGTTGGCATCAACAAATGGCCATGGGTGGAGTTAATTTTGCCAAAAAATATGCCAAATTGTGGCAATGGCACTACAAGGCTATAGGATAGACTTGATCTTATAAGCAATTAGAAATTACTCCCTCTGTCCCAAATCATTGGTCCAACATTCAAATTCTTGGGTTGTCCCAACTTGTTGGTCCTATTTGAAATGTCAGTATAAAATTTATAGATTTTTCATGCTATTCCTTATAATGGCCATGGAGTATACACGTATTCAAAAGGGGATACAAGGGGCAGTGATTTAAAAGAATGCCTCTTAATTTGAGTCTTAATGCCAATGTTCATGTCTTTTGAAAATAGCCAAGTCCCAACCGTTCTAACATTTGGAGGAGCAAAGATTACTAAATTATAACAAATAGTAGAGCATACAAAGCTGCATTTGGATGAGTTTCAACCTACACACGATACTAGACCCAAATCTTCCCCCCAAGCAAACTTAACCAATCACTTAGTACATGCTATCAAAACGAACAAGAAACAAAAGGATCACAAGAAGTACATTCAGTTCAACAAGCTATATATGCAAAATCTCCTCTCTCTCTCAACTATATGCAAGTAACATAATTACTTGGGCTAAAAACCCTTGGACTCAAAGGAAGTAACCATTGAGACCGGCAGACACAGGAGGTGCCGGGGTTCCCAGTTTGAACAACTCCAATTATTCTCACTAATTACTCAAGTTTTTCAAATTAGGTAGAAAAAGTTCCGTAGGATTGCCCCTGCAAGTTTCTTGTACCAGATCAAACCAAATAGAGCCATAAGTCCCAGTCACTCCCAATCAATTGAGATCGGCTATATGTGTATCCATTTTTCCTTTGAGTTCTATCGAGGACATCCTACCCCATAATATTCTTCTCTTTTCATATTATACATGAACTTATCTACTACAATAACACAATCAACTATGATAGGTATCAAACCCGCAAACTCAGAAAACTTAAGGATGCCACACAATCACTAGGCCAACTACCTTGGTAAGCCTAGTACTCAAATAGCCAGATCCTTTCAAACTACCACCTCCAATGTCAATTTTGGTGTAACGCTCCCCTCAGTGTCACCTTCAACCGTAACCATACCACTCTTCTATGAGGTCGATCTACAATAAACATGCCCAAACCACCTTAATCTATATTATCGCATCTTATCTTCTATAGGTGCTACCCCTGCAACTTTCTTGGATGGAAAAAAAGATCCTAAAATTCATGTTTGGAAAAAACTCCTGAAACTTCTAAGTTATATCCTGTGAATAAAATTAAACGGCATCAATGCATACACAAACAACCTCTTCTCTCTCCAAACCCTCACAATTGGCAATATATATGCTCATGAAACCTATTTTTGTTATCCAAGTGATTCGAGCCCCGCTAGTAACCAATCTTGAATCCGTCACTGAGTGCTAACACTAACCCAGTTAACACTCAATGTAAAATTAAATGCTAAATTGGGAATGTATAAACCAAACCATAGAGCAAATGCTGAACTACCCAGAGAGCTTCTTTTGCAGTTACGCGTGTATATGTATATATGTATATACATAAGGGGGGGGGGGGGGACGTTCTACCTGGGAGAAATTGCGGAAAGGAGAAGGTAAAGAGAGGAGTGTGTTGAGAAACGGAGGGTTGGAAGCAAATGATTGTACAAAGCCAAGACATTCATCGGCAGCAGAGACAACTGTTTTGTGGAGATTTCGAAAGAAGCGCTCTCCGGCTGCCACTTGGTCATGGAAATGGAAATTCAACTTGGGAATCGAGGGTTGGTGATTGAATACCAGTAATGGAGTAGAAGAGGAAGAAGAAGAAAGTAAGAGAGCGTGTGACGAGAGCTTGTTGGGCACTAGGATTTTCTGGGTTCCAGGAGAAGAATCGTCAGAAGAAGATGGAAGAGGAGGAGGAGACGCCATTACTGCTCTCTTCGGATACGAAAAGAGTAGGTACGAAGGACAGTGGACTCGATGAACAAGGATGGGATAAGAATAGGGTTCATTTTTCCTTTTTGGGTTTTTTTTATTTCTTTTTTGTACGTCGGAAGTTCAAACCATTACCCGGTAAAGTATATACTTGGCCCATAAATTATGGGTGATTCTATCCGCAACCCATCATTTACTCCATGTAACCCACAAAAAACTTCTTCATTTTCATTATTGTGTGAAGACCAAAATGCCCCCGAACTGCGTTTTTTTTCAACGTTCATACCCCGAAACATTCCGAAAAATGATACCTGAGAAATTCACATGTTTGATTTCACAAATTTCGACATTAAGAAGCTGAAAATATGGTTATATTTCGACATGTTATTGTCGAAAACAACAATATTTTATTCACATGTATCTAGTTTGACATTCGAAAGTTGAATATAGACATAAATTTCGACATGAGGATGTCGATGTCGAACATAGACAGGGTCCAATTTTTGAAAATTCGTCCTTCAATATAAATCGACATGTGGTTGTCGAAAATGGGTGTGTATTTCGACATTTAAAGTACGAAAACTGGTCGCGAGGGTAGTTTGGGTAGTTTAGGTGTATTTTGTGTGTTGTATGAAGTAAATTGGTTTGAGAAAATTTTAAGTGTGGATTACATGAAGAAAATGGGTTACATGGAATAAATGATGAGTTGCGGATAGAATCACCCTAAATTATTCAATTATTTTTATTTCATATTTAAATTATCAAATTTTTTTCGTGGAAATAGAGAAGTGCATTAATAAAAACATGGCAGTACACAGGGGGGACAAAACATACATATTAATTCACATAAAACACCATTAAACATAAAGCATTAGAGCAACTTCAGCAGCTAAGCCAAAAAATTGGCTACAATACCTGGTGTACAGTACATATAGCCAACCTGTCACCATCAACACTCCAACAATCTATCCATTTTACCTTACCTCTCATTAAAATAATATTTTTTCCTTCACATATACAGTATATATATACCCTTCGTCGTCCCCTCCATACCCATCGGCCGTCGACTCCATACCCATCGCTGTCGCCGTCGTTCGAATCCTAGATCGTCGCCGTCGTCGATCCTTACCTTGCCGCTGTCAATCGCCTGCATCTCGCCGCCGTCGTCGTCCGCGATCTTCATCATCGTCGTCTGTCTTCGTCAATCAACTTCGCCGTCGCCGTCGATCTGGAGTACAAAGCCACCATCGTCGCCATCGTCGTCGATCTGTAAGCCTCCACCGTCGCCGGCCTCCATCGTCTGCTGCTGCTGTTGAAGAGAGAGAAACGAATAAAATAATGGGTAGCTGATGAACAGTGCATAGGTAAATATACTGTAGCACTGTTCACATATGGATGGTGCACAGTGAAATACCCAAGCTGCTGCAGCTGGGTTTTGCTCCTTTAGCTAAGCTAAAATAGCCAAAAATGGCATTTAGCTTAGCTGCTGAAGTTGCTCTTAGCCTACGCCTAAAGAGGCATCCTTCCGTCCCTTGTGTCTGGATGATGCATGAAGGAAGAGAGAGCTTTTTTGGCAAGCATATGCGCCCTCACAGCTTCCGTACGCACAACCTTAGAGATTTTGCAAAAATTGAGCTTGGCTAGCTCTATATGAAGGTTGCATAACAAAAAGGCATCATCATGGTGGCCTTCAATCCTCCCTCCTATCTGCATCACAACATTAAAACAATCAGTATAAAGATGCACAACATTATAATCAATTGAACACGCAAATCAAGAGTCTCGTGACTTTCTCTCTCTACTCTTCTTTCTCGTCCCTTTTTTTTTTGTCTAAACCTACTTTTTCAGGCCTAGTGAGTAGACGCCGCCGGCGTGTGCTCCATTCTCATCATTGCTGTGATTTCCAATCTTTCTCCTCCAATCTTTGTACATTTCTTCTCTTCCTTGTTCTAGCTATGTCTAGTCTCCTTGTTTTCCCTCCGACAAATATCTTGCTCGTGCTATTCCTACCAATCACCGATATTCCTTCTGCGTAAGTCCCTATTCCCTACTCTTCTTAGACCTTTCCTCTACAATTTCTTTACCCTGAACTCTTTGCATGTCTATTTCTCTCTCTCCTTTTCTGGGTTTAGGCCTACTGGTATTTCTTCTTCTCTTTCTACGCTAGGTTTGGCCATTTCTTTTCTCTATCTTTTCTTCTTTAACGATCAATAAGGATGACTCCAAGATTCAACACTCCCCTCAAGCTCTTCATCGTACCCAGATTCTTCAGCAACCTAGGTTTGGAGTTGAAATCGAAGAACTTAGTGTCCATTCCATTCACTGTGAGCGGGAGAAATATCTTGGTTGTCTAGTGGGTTATCTGAAGGATTATCATTTCATCTCCATTCAAGAGATTCAAGCTGCCATCGATAATAACTGGTATCTTGAGGGTTGTAGGGGTCCGGTATTCCGAGCACTTATACCACAGGAAAGATACCTCTCAGATAACAGCCGAAAGGCTATCTTAGAGGGACTCTTCGGAGGAATGATTCAACATGATCAGAATTTGTTTAAAACAAGGAGAGTGGGGCTTCGGCCCACTGCCTCGACCGAGTGTCGAGGCCTCGTCTATACTTGATCCATTTGCGAAGCAACCAAGCTTAATAACTAAAATAGCTCAGCATGAGCCCGAGGAATGGTTTGTCACCTTAACCGACTTAATAACGTCTGGAATGTGCCGGAAGGCCAGATGCTGAGCTGGCAAGGGCCTTAAATGCTGCATGTGCATGTAACAAACTGCGAAGATGAAAAGTGACATCACCCGAACGGTTACGACACGCGTCGTGACAGAACTGGAGGCATGTGTTCGCGGTATATTCTCTCGCGTTCGTCACCATGACGTCAGCCGAGCGGTTAAGCCACGTGACGGGCACGAACGTGCTTGGAAAGCAAGCCAAGGCTCATCTATAAAAGGTAACCATCATCGTCTAAAAAGGTACGCACAACTCTCCTGAAAACCCTAGATCTACGCCTCATCTTCTTCCTCTACTAACTTGACCGTCGGAGTGCCGTTCTGGACTCTACGGTCCAGCCCGGTGCTAACGGTGTGTTGAGTGTGCAGGTCTAGGTGTGTTCACTCTCGTCAACAGCCTCCATTGGAAGAGCTCACCGGAAAAGAAGGCTCCACAAGGGTCATGTTACTGTGCTTCAGCGAATAGGTAAGTACTACATTCTTAGGACGGAGTCTTTCGCCGACAGGGAGGATCTTGTACATGAAGGGCCATGGAACGTCAATGGGGCTTTGTTCCTTCTGCGCCATTGGGAGCCCGATGTTCCTCTTTGTCGTCTCAACTTTTGTACTGCAAATATGTGGATTCAAATTCACGGCGTGCTCCTTGAATACATGACACCAGCCTTAGCGGTTAGAATGGGATCTCTCATAGGGGTTGTTACTGCAATTGACCGAGCCACGACCACTCAACAGAATCTGGCCTACATGCGCATTAGAGTGGAGCTTCCCATCTCTTAACCCCTCATCCCAGGAGTTTATCTCAGGTTGGAACAGGGTGACTTAGTCTGGGTTCATTCCGGGTATGAAAGAGTCTTCAAATTCTGCTACAAATGTGGTTGTATCGGTCACCAAGATTATAGATGCCCGTTTACATTTAAACAAGCTGCTGATAACATTCACCGTCGGATTCACGCGGCTCGTCCAAATCCAAAGAGCGACTTCTGGGTCACTCCGCAGCTCTATTCTAAAGCCATCAAGGCTTACACTAACTCCAACAGAAACCGAACGACAAAAATCAAAATTTTGTGGGCGGAGGATGTACTTGTGGATGATATTTTTGAAGTGGTAAATAATGATGGGTCTAGGATTGTCTTCTTTGTTCGCCATACAGGGTTTGCAGCTTTTGATAATGATGAGGACCCAACTGAACCCTTTAGCGACGATGATCCAACGGAGCCATCAAATGGCAAAAATCAGGAGAATATCCATGTGTCTGACCAATCGGTGACTGAGCCGTAGGAAGGGAGTGTGGACAGAGGTCTGGAAAATCTTGCAGGTTGGGGTCTACAGCAGGGTCTTGTTCGCGGGATGTCTGGAAATACCCGAGGTGGTCCGTCTCGATTTGGTTTGGATGATTCTTTTGAGGAAGCATTACAAAATATTGGTCTTACGTCTGAGGAAGGTAATGTTGAAACTTCTAGGAAAAGGGCATGATGGTTTGCTACTGCCTCAAGTTGCGGTTGCTATTGGGCCAGATGCTATGTTTTCCTCACTGGGGAATAATGCTGGAAATTCCTCACAAATGGAATCTGGGAGTGACATAGCACGGGGTAAACGACCTATGGATGTCATTGAACTCTCATTGGTACCAGGCTTTAATCCTACAAAGAAGCAGCGTCTTGATGTGCATGCTTCACTCTTCCCCACTCTGGATCCTATTTTCACCCTGGGAGACATTTGTAATCCATCAGGTATATCTTTCATTTTTTCAATACCTCCTCAGAACTTAGATTTTGAAAGGAATGGATCCTTGTTTCATGCTCGAGATTGCATGCATGTGTTCTCTGAAAGACTCTTTGTCATGCGGGTTATTTTTCCTGTTCCACGATTCCACTGCCATGAGAATATGTCTTTTACTGATAGTGAGAGCCCAGCTTTTATTAGCCCGTTTGTTATCAATCTGGTTATTGGTTCTTTGCTGGGAAAGGAGGCGTGATAGACAGAGTGATGACTTTCCCTACAAGGGCCTGAAATGCCTTTTAAACTCTTTTGTGATAACAACTTTGTCTCCCATCTCTCTGTGAATTCGTTACTGGGGAAACGTAGACTGTCTAATTTGGATCTAGAAGGCCCACTCTCTTTGATTAAAAGACCTTGCCTCAATTATTGTTACTTTGGTTCTTTAAACTCCTTGGCTGCGTGGCTGCTCGGGTTCAGCCACGACAGCAGCAATGAAACTCCTTAGCTGGAACTGTAGGGGACTTGGCCACCCCCTATTAGTTCATACCCTTGGACATTTGATCCAAGATTGACGGCCTAACTTTGTTTTCCTTATGGAAACTAAATCTTCGGTTAATCATTTTAATCAGCTGCTTCATCGCAAAGGTTATGTTAACTCAACGGGTCTTGATGTTGACGGTCTTAAGGGGGGTCTCTGGGTTGGTTGGAAGCAGAGTATTCTTGTCTCTGTTCTCGTCTGTTCAAAGCATTTAATTCTCCTCTTAGTTACGGATGATTTCAACTTGAAATGGCACTTAGCGCTCATTTATGGTTCACCTTATTTGGCGGAAAGAGAAGGTGTGTGGGATTCCATTTTTGCTACTATGGCGGATATTAAGGGACACCTTTACTTTGTATTGGGGATTTTAACCAGATTCTCTCATTTTCTGATCGATTAGGTTCGCCGATTAGTCATATCCCTGGGCTATGCTCCTTCCAAAAATTCCTTCTCAATCTTAACCTCCCTTAACTTCATTCTGGGGGGGGGGGGCTCATTTCACTTGGACCAACAATCGTTCGGGTAGTGATTGTACCTTTGAGCGTTTGGATAGAACTTTTTGTAACGGAGAATGGTCTTCTCTTAGTTTCAACGCCTTAGTTACCAATCTCCCTATATATGGGTCTGATCATGCCCCTATCCTCCTTTACACTAATCAGGATAGGATTGTCTGGAAGCGCCTGTTTAGATTTGAGAAATTTTGGACACAGCATGACAACTGTAAATCTATTATTCAAGCTGCTTGGCAAGAGGATTTTCAAGGGTCCCCATTATTTGAGTTACTAATAAGCTTAGGCAGGTCAGACATAAATTATTGAGTTGGTCAAGAGAAGGCATTGGCAACCTCGCTAGCCGTATTTTATCAACTCGGTCTCTTCTCAATGATATCCAGTCAGCTCTTGTCTAAAATTGAGATTTTGCCCAAGAAGCAGCTGTGCGTAACCAGTTAGAGAACATGTTGGGGCAGGAAGAGATCTATTGGGCTCAAAGGGCAAAAACTAAATTCTTAGCTTTGGGAGACAGGAACACTTCTTTCTTTCATCGTACTTCAAAAATTAGAAAGCAAAGGTCATAAATTAAGGGCATTCACAATGTTCAAGGATCTTGGGTGGATAAGGAAGATGAAATTCATCGTGCTTTCACAATCACTTCTCCTCGGCATATAAGGAACCAAATCCTTCGATCAATATGGATGATTGGGATGGTTGGGAGAATTTTGATAAGCGCCTCTCTGATACTCACCAGGATTGGTTGAACTGGCCCTTTAAAGCGCACGAAGTGCGAAGGGTTGCTTTTCAAATTGGAGATACTAAAGCCCTGGGCCGAGACGGATTTTCAGGGTGCTTCTTTCAGAAAATATTGGGATGTGGGTGGGCCCTTTGATTACCTCATCTGTCCTTTCTTTCTTGAATTCCGGTCATATGCTAAAGCAGATCAATTATACTCACATTGCCCTGATCCCAAAAATTCCATCTCCTACTTCCCCGGTTGATTTCAGACCAATTAGTCTTTGTAATGTCCTCTATAAAATTATTTCAAAGACGTTGGCAAATCGTATCAAGCATATCCTCCCATCCTATATTTCTCTATCACAAAATGTTGTTGTTCCGGGAAGACTGGTTTCGGATAGTTCTCTCCTAGCATGCGAATTTTCCAACCTAATTGCTCATTCTAAGTCTGGGAATAAATTCAAAGTTGCTCTTAAATTAGGCATGAGCAAAGCGTTTGATAGAGTTAACTGGAACTTTTTGGTTTGCACCCTAAGGAAAATGGGCTTCTCTGAAAAATGGATCAACTTGTTGCATCAATGTTCTTCCACCGTCTCCTTTTCCCTTCTCATCAATGGGACACCAACTGAGAAATTCCATCCATAGCGAGGCCTACGTCAAGGAGATCCTTTATCTCCTTACTTATTTATCATTTATATGGAAACTCTCTCTTTCTTTCTCAATCACTTGGATGCTTCTGGTCAGTGCAAGGGGCTTAAACTTTCACGGAATAGCACCTCCCTCTCGCACCTTTTCTTTGCTGAAGATTGCCTTATCTTTTTTTAACCAACTCTGGAAAGTTGTGGCTACCTGAAGAGATCTTTGTATGACATGCAGAGGTCTACTCAGACATCCTCTAGCAATTCAGCTTGGTTCTATAATGGTGTTAATATATGGATATGGAATCTGATTTGGAATCTGGATGTCCCTGAACGGATTAAAATCTTTTTATGGAAGTGTCTCAAAGGTATTTTGCCGGTCAAGGATAATGTGAGGTTGCGTCTTCACCATGTTTCTCCTATTTGCCCTCTATGTGGTGCAGAAGATGAATCTACCGTTCACTTATTTTGCCAATGCCCCATTTCTAGAGCAATCTGGGATAACACTGAATTCCACAGTCCTATTTTGGAGACATCTCAGGAAGAATCTTTTAAGTATTGGCTTCTAAATGAGATAATTCTTCTGCATAAGGACAAATGGAAATTCTGCCTTTTTATCTCTGTACTATGGGCTATTTGGAAAAGTCGGAATCGTTTGACCTTCTTAGATGTTCCCTTTAGTGTAGATTCTACTCTTGCTATAGCCAAAGACTGTGCTCAGTGGTTTTTACGGGCCTCAAACTGGCTATCTCATTCAAGGGCTCTACACTCATACTCGACACAAGATTCCCCATCTTCCTCAGCAATGAACCTGTCCTTTACCATTAAGCAATCCAATATGTTGGATACTGTTCAGCATGTCGTTCATCTTCATGTGGACGGTGCATGGAAAGAAGGGAATTATTGGAGCGGGGTTGGATTCACGGCCAGTCAACCGAATGGGTTTCTTATTGCAAAATGCGCTTTATCTACTTATGCCTCAACACCTACACAAATAGAAATTACAGCTTGTTATGAGGCTATTAAATGGGCCTTATCTAATAACTTTAATGTCGTCTATATATTTTCTGACTTGAGTGACACACCCACACTACAACAAAATAGACTTTTGGCGATGAAACCTAGTGGTGGAAATTCAAATTTCCTTACTGTTCAGTGAGGAAAGTTGAATTTCGTCGGCAAATAAGACATTTTTGCGAGGGGAAAAGATTTTGTCGCCAAATGGAACCTTTTTGCTAGAAAAAGGGATTTTGTCCCAAAATGGTGACAAAATTGTATCCTTTTTTTGGTCTCCCCATTCAAGTAATTTAGCGAAAAAAGAGAATTTAATTAGGGGGTCACTATCTTTGTGTTTGGTCGGTCAGTCATACATGGGCAATTTTGTACTAGTATATCATTAGTCAGCAAGGTAGCTCTATCACGTTTTGGAGATGTATTTCATATTCCTAATCTGACCTCACATTTGGGTATTACCTTAACTGTACTTTTTTGTTTATGGAAGAGAAGAAAACAGAAAGCCTCTTTAAGATCACAGAGGGATTTAGGTTTCAGGACGTGAATTTGTGATATTGTTTGTGTTTAAACTGAAACAGTCCAAGAGAGAGTGTGTAATTTTTGACCGGCCACTTTTTATTACTCACAGAGATATGGTCCACTGCCTCCTTATCCACGCTTGACAATTCCTGGGCTAAAGGTTCCAATTCCTCCTGGAGCTAGTTTTGGTTATCATGTATCCTCGAGTTTGAGGCAAGCCTCCCGTTAATGAGGTAAGTTCCACGCTTTTATACTCTGTATTCCTGTTCTAGTTTTCATTGTTTTGTTTCTTTATGTGTTATAAGCTTTTATTCATCATTCCTATTTGTTTTCTGTTCTTGATTTACATGTTCCTATTCCTACGACATAGTGTGGCCGGCTACTTTACAGGGATGTCTTTGGGGTTCAGCAGCAAGATCAGCCAAACTACGAGGTACTTCAACAACAATGTTTTTTTGCAGTTTCATGTGTACAGAGTTCATTATTGGAAACCTGACCTTTTTTTCGTAAGGTAAAGGCTTGACCTATCGAGTGCAAAAATGTAGTACAAGTTTGAAAGCAGTGTAGTGATGCCGATAATGCCCAAATTTAGGTATTTTCTCAATCTTAAGGCGTCCAATGCCCTTGATTAATCCTGCACCACTTGATGTTCTTCGTTGTTAAATTGGAGAGTGGAATATCTCAAGTAGAATTTGATGATCCCCTGCAAAATTTAATAGAAGCTAACAAGCATTGGCAAGTCTAAGAGTTGCTCATCTAACACTCCCAGACCATGTTGGACTAGCATGAAGATTGTCTGATATTTTTTCATCATACTTCCATATTAAAACTGGTCGAGCTTCTCACACTTGGGGTACACCTGATCACCTCACTGACATACATATAGGAAAATTTTCAATATCCCTGTTATCATTTACTCCTTGATACCATGATGTCGATGAAAAGATTGTATCTAATAATCATGGTGTTTTGTTCTTTTTACAGATGGAGTGCCGCATCCGGTTATGAGCTAGATGAAAAGGTTGAATTTTTGCCATTTCTCTTTCGTGGTTCGATATTATCGTGCGTTCTAGTGTTTGGATGGATACTTTTTATTTTATCCTTGGATGGATTGTTTTTGGATGATGCTATGGACATTGTGGCTGGATTTTGTATTTCGCAGTTTTTGTAGTATGATACTATTTTGTTAGGTGAAGACCTTTAATTTGAGAAGTCTTCAATTTTGTGCTTTATTAATTAATTAGAGCAGGTTGGTGAAATCTTGTATGGAATGATTGGTTGCTTGATTTAATCGATGGGTAGAAACCAAGTTTGACAAATTTAACGATTCAATACGAGCTCGGATTAAAATTGCAAAAAAAAAAATCATTTACCAACTAAATTATTAGTTGGAGAATAAAACAATTTCACCTACCAAATAATCTAGTCGGAGATAAAAAAAATGTTCACCGACTAAATAATTTAGTAGCAGATAAAAAAATATTCATCGACCAAATATTTAGTCGGAGAAATATTAAATATTCACCGACCAAATATTTAGTCGGAGAAAAATAAATATTCACCGACCAAATATTTAGTCGGAGAAAAATAAATATTTCACCGACTAAATATTTAGTCGGTAAGAAAAAACTTTTTCCGACCAAACTTGTTTTGGTCGGAAATTACAATCTCCGACCTCATTCCGTCGCCCAAACGGGCCGACTAAATTTTTGGTCGGAAATTACTATTGCCGACTAAATTACGACATTTTCCGACTAAAACTTTAGTCGGCAATGGGGAAAATTGTTGTAGTGAATTTTGCAACATTAGCAATGAAATTATAAGTGGATTAGTGTGGGAGTGGTAGTTTGGGAACCGGAGATCCTGAGTTTGAATAGGAGCAGCACCAAAGTTGGTATTCATTATTTGGTCACCAAAGTATTACATTTGCAACCAAATTTTTTGTCACCAATGTGATATTTTTGCGACAAAATTTTTCATCACCTAAGGTGATATATATTGAAGAAATTTTTCTTTCATCACTAATGTGACATTGTGCGAGAAATGTAGAGATGAAAAATTTCTTTGCTAATCCTTTTGGCGATTAAATCATTTAGTCAAAATATGTCATTTTTCTTGTAGTGCAAGTTCTGAAGTTATAGATAGATCATGAATTTACAAAACAAAATTCCTCACAAGTCAAAGGTCGCACGAACCCCCCAACCTATCGGAGTCAGCAATCTTAGACAATGCCCGGAGACCAACAACAAGCGATCTTAGAGGATAAATTGGTTCTTAGTGTTCGTGTGAATGAAGACCAGCAGAATTCAAGCAATCTCTCTCTCTCTCTCTCTCTCTCTCTCTCTCTCTCTCTCTCTCTCTCTCTCTCTCTCTCTCTCTCGTAAATAATGCAGGTAACCATTTCTCTTATGCTACAACCATCATATCTATACATGTGATTTTTATACATATTATTGTTTATATACATGTAAATAAACAATATTGTTCATATTTGTACAATTATTGTTTATTCAATACCCCATACCCAAAGTAGACAAACAGACAATAGTTTATTCTCTTAATTCTCACCCAAAAGTATTGTTTATTCTCGGCCGAGAAGGTTTACAGGCAAGTGTTCACTAATCTCGGTTTACAGGCAAGTGTTCACCCAAGGATTTAGGAAAGATTCAAATTGCTCCATGAGGGACCAATAATCATAGATGGTGTTACTAAGAGGACGATGGCTAAGGTTTCCTTTTTTTTCTTTGCACCAGAAGTTACGTTACACCTAAGGCATCCTTTTCAACATCCAACTTCTTGATATTTTAGCAATCCTGTCATCGGCATTTGCGGTGTTTTCTAAAAATGCAGAAAAAACACTAGCAAGGCTTTTCCCTACATTTATTTCACCTTTATCGGCATTTAGGAAACGCAGAGAATACCCTGTTTCCTTTTCTTTTCTTTTCTTTTTTTGGTCAATAGAGAAAAAATTTAGCCTCAATGAGGGATTTTATGTCTTTGTTGGGATACAAATTTAAGTGCATGTCGGTTGGAAAGATGGTTTTGCTTACATGATTTGAGTCAGATCGAATTAATGAATCTACTTGCTGAAAATGAGTAATTCCAACTGAAAGTCTAACCGAGATGCAATGCATGAGTTTAGATACTAAATTTACTTGCAGCCTACCGTTTGAATGTTTTGTGTATGTGCATGTGCGTGAAAAGCACAAAAGGCAATACTTTTACTGAGATGGGCTGGGTTACTGCATTTCCGTATCCATTCTTACTAGCAGATAAATCGTTCAAGAGAGGTTCAAAAATTTTGGTAAACATTAAGAAACAAGATGGACCATGTTTTTATATCAGTGTTTTATTAGTCAAGAGAAACAAGATTGATATACACAAACAATATAAATCTTTCCAATTTTACCCCGATTCACTAGATGAGAAGTTTCTTCTCCTTCAAGCTTTCAACGGTTTTCTTGATGCTTTGTTTCAGGGGAATGAAGTTAGCGTGAAAGGTTTTTGCTTTCTCTTTGGATACCTGGTATGTTGGCATAAATGGCTTGTCATCCTCGCACCTAAACAGATTAAAACAAGCAAGGTAGACAAATGAGAACAGGTTAGAAACCATCAAATCGTGATCCATATAAAGCTTTGGCCTGAAAACTTGGTACGGTTAGCAGTATCGGAATTTTGAATAATAGGACTAGGAGCAGTCTGTGCAAACAATGATAGTACTGGTGATGATAGAAGGAGTATGAATTGATACATAACAAAAATCAGGTGTAGTAGTCTGTAGTCGTGATTTTAAAAAAACTATTTTTTGCACGGGAGCACTCAAATCATGAAGCATCAGCCATGAAGAAGACGAAAAATTGGACATAACCATATACTGTACTACATAGCAGGAATTGGCCGAGATATGTGTTATTTTCTAGTATCATGGTTATATGAAAGTATAACGATATCAAGAGGCCACAAAACCTATAGAACATTATGTAAGACCACTACTTTAAACTTTCGTATTGATAACTATCTTCAAAGCAGTGGTGGAACTTGGAATTTACATCTGCGGGGTAAATATGTATGTCAACAAATTATTTCCCTCAAAGAGAAAATATGATTAGTAAACAAAAATTGCACCAAAAATAAAAACAAAATAAATACTAGTGACTTTGTGAGGGATGAACGAATCTCATTTATTGCAATAAGTTGGTGTACTAGTGAATTTGCATTTGATTTAGTTCATTTGTCCACCTCTATGGGATAGTTGTTTTTCAGTTTTATCAAAAAAGTCTCTTAACTTGATGTGTCACTCTTGACTCGTGTATTGTCTCCTCTAATGTAATTGGAAGTGAAGATGAAGAAGAATCATCAAAATACCTAAAAGCAATAGGTAATTACATGAATTGCATAATTTATTTGGTTGTATAGTTGAAACAACCTGCTAAATAGGTACTTACGAAAGTATTCTCCCGATTAAATTAGAGGATCACTTACTTTACTGGAAGTTGGAAATCAGGGAAAAGCTCCTGTAGTATATTCACAATTTCAGAGAAGTGTGCAACACTCTCAACAAAGCAATATCTTCCATTAGCTGAAGGAATTTCATATGCTTGAACATGTGCATTGGCAACATCTTTAACGTTAACCCATCCAATTGTTCATATCAATGGCATCTAATTTATGCATATGCAATATACGTCTAATTTGTTATGAATATAATGTTATATAATAGCAGATCTTATTAAACAAATTCATACCAGTAGCTGATCCAAAATTCTATCAAATTCATGCTTCTTTGTTACTGTAAACATGCTTATCTCGTACACCATAATCATCTGTACAAAAGTATATCAAAATTTCCTCTACTCGCTGCATTTTTATGTCAATTGCTCATGATTCTGGCAATAATCAAACTAAAAAAAATTATCAAAAATATTATGCAAATGGCAAAAGAAAAGAAATTTGAATGCAATATTTCAATAAGGGATCAAATTATTTCTCTAAATGTTTTGCCTACGAAAAATTGTATGCATGTAAGCTCATATTTCCCATTGCATTAATTTTCTTCCTAATTACACTTGTGCTCAATATTTTCCAGGGATTTAATTTCCTTACTAATAACAGTTATGCTTTATTAAAAAGCAACAGATTCATGGATTATTTCAATCTTATTTAACGCAGGTTTCATTAGAGAACCTACATCCAATTCAATCAAATGGTTGCAGATTATAATTGCTAAGTGAAAGACATCCGCATTGAGGCAAGTGATATTTACTTCCATTAAGAAAATCTTAACATTTTGCACTTGTTTCAACTAAATTATATACTCAATTTTTAGTAAATTTTATATAAAAGATAATAAACATTTCTATACCTTTAAATTGCTTACCCCATTTACAGCAACAAAATAAAGTTTTTCATTTCTTCCGTTAATAAGCTACTGCATCAATAATATAAATATATAGATATACACACATAAACATATATTACTTATATATGCATGTGTGTGTCTACATTTATTTGTAATCATAATTTTGAATACTTACTAAAAATGGACGAAGAGAGTATATATTTAATTGTAGCCGGTCATATATATATTATTTATTATATTTAATTGTATTTACTTGATACAATTAATTGTAAATTTCATTCGCAAAATGAATTTCTTAATATCTTTACTACTAAAAACAACATTCTAAACCGGCTACAATTTATACTCTCTTCGTCCATTTTTAAATAATTCATATGACCATATTTCCAATTTGAAAACTCTAAAAATATATTTTCCTACATAACCTTTTAATTTGTTTAATATCAAATTAAAGTACTCATTAAATACTTTAATTGGGTGCAAAAAAAAATTAAAATTGTCATACCCAAATATATCTTCACATTCCTCAAGTATATCACTTAAAAATAATTAAGCAGAATAAGATTTTATGTTTTCATTTATTAGCACCTGGAAATAAGCAAACAACTACATTTATTTTATATATGACTACAAAATCATATAATATCAATAATCTATTTCTTTCTTAATATAATCTTCAAATATTCATTTTCTTCTAGCAATAGTTTTCTACAAGTTGCTATTAAATAAAATCAATACATGTGATACACAAAGGCACATACACAAATGCATTTACACACACACATAGACATTCATATTTAATATAACATATTCATTTTTTCCAAAAATAAAAATAATATATTTCACCATAAAATCAAATCTCTCACATTTTACAATCCTAAAAAAATGCCATCTAAAATTACCTTCTATTACAATCACCAAACATGACCTTAAAAAATCTATTGTCGATAGTTACTTGTTCCTAAATCATGTGCATCCCAATGCTCCAAAATAAAGTTATATCTTTTCCCTTACATAAAATCTATCCAAAAATCCCTTCCTTCCCCAGGAATCAAAATCAGTACAGCTTCTACTCTAGCTCTTGGATATTTACGTTATTTTACTATTATTATATGTCTGTTAATAATAATAATATCGTTAGAGAGTAATTGCTTAGCAAAAAAACAAGAAAGAAAAGATAGGAATTGATATATATTACGCTTACTTACAAAGACTAAGATACGTTTCCTCCTCTCACAAAGCTTCTTTTCTATCGTCAAAAAAGAGAAACAGAAGATGCAAAGAACCTCGGTCATGAATTATCCATTGGCATGGACACTATTGCTGCTCCCTGATCAAGTGCAATCTTATAGCTTCTATTTTTCAGCTTCGGTTTAAGGTACTGTTTCTGATCTTCCAGTAAAGGCTTTAGCTTCAAAAACATACTTGTAAACAGATACAAAATCGGCCATCTTTGCTTTGCACACGTTGTTCCTATTCATGTTACTTACAGACATACTTGTTGCATCTTGAACATATCTAACTATTAGCAATGCTTTATCCTTATATTATAAAGACAATACTTATCATTATTACATATAACTGTACAGGACAACTAAAATAGCTTAGAAAATTACCATGTTTCTGTTAGAGAAAATACTTGAAATGTCCCACAAAAACCTTATTCACTTCCAGAGCAGAGATGACAGAACGGAAGAGATACTGTACTCCATATTCTCAGTTACCGGATCTTGAAAAGCAAGCAATGGATGAAAGGAGAAAAATCCTAGCTGTAGAAAAAACAGGGAAAAAACCATAGCTTTTCCCAGTTCCACTACCTGAGGAAATTGAAAGACAACGATCTTCATCAGCTGGCATCAGTACACCTACGAAAAACACCACAACATGTTCAGATTCCGCTTCAGATTTAGATGAAGATTTATGTATGATACGTACCTACTCTTGTGTTATTTATTATTGAAACTAGGAAAATCCTTCAGCAATTATATCTTAATACATTCTGATATTTTATATAGGTATGCTCTATGATGTCAATATTGGTAAGCTCAATTACCTTATAAGTTCCATATTAGATCTAATCACTTCAGATGAAATATCACATATTCTCTGCATTATATAGGTCTAGCATTGGACACCTGTGTACCTGTTTCTATTGTCCATGAACGTCCTATACCAACAGTATCACATAGATTGCCTATTGTAAATCCATGCTTGCTTTATGGAGCCAAGAGATTCCCATATGAACCACCAAACTTTTGTTGTGCCAAAGGTGATGTATCACTTTACCCAACCACTATGCCAAATGAGCTATGCCAATTATATTCAGGCTCAACTCCAGAATCAATCCACTTTCGCAAATTTATTAAGCCATACGACAATATTTTTGCTTTTACCTCAATGGGTGTTGTTCTTGATGAAGATTATGCAAAGCGCTGCAATGGAATTTATACATTTAGAGATCAAGGTCAGATTTACCATTATATGAATAGCCTATGTCCTCAACAAGGAAAGCCATCATATCTCCAGCCCTATTACTATGATACAGAGCATGAAGCAGCCAATAGGAAATCTACTAAGAGCAAATTGGAAATACCAATCATTGATCGCCTCATTAATATCCTAGAACCAAACACCTATTCCAGATTTTTTTTGGAGCCTAAGAGATATTGAGGATATAGATACATGCCAAATTAGATTAAAGACAGACGCAAAGATCCAAGATACAGGAGCTACACCACCTATTGTCAACCAAGTTGGAGCAATTTGGAGTGAAAATCAAGATGCAAATGATCCAAGGGAAAGAGAAATAATTGTTCAAACGCATGATGGTCGTAGCCAAAGAATCAGATATTACTGTGGCTTATTTGATTCGCTTCAATATCATCTGTAATTCCCTCAAGGTGAACCAGGCTGGCACAAGAGCATCATCAAAAGGAAAAGGATTAGAAAGTTCAAACCATGTGTTGGACAAGGCAAAGTTTTGCCTGCTCACTGAAGTACAACAGAGGAATTGATAGTAACAGAGGCAACAAGTAAGGTGGTTACTATCCGTAATCATTGAGCCTATATTTTAAGTATCCCTCATTGAATAACTCTAAGACTTTACCATCATCTGCAGTGTATGAAGAAAATGCTGACAAAGGTAATACAGTATCAGTTAGAGAATTTTATGCATATCGATTCCAAATTTGAGAATCAACAAATGCAATCCTACTAGAATCAGGACGCCTTCTCCAACAATTTGTGGTTGATATGTATGTGTAAATAGAAACTTCCAAGTTAGATTATTTTAGGCAAATCCAAAACCTCATAAGAGCAGATCTATATCAAGGTATTATAGACAGTGTAAACCAAGGTGAAGTAGAAGGTTCACGAATTGGCAAGAGAATTGTGCTACTTGGTTCTTTTATCGGAGGTCCAAGAGATATGCGCAAACGCTACATGGATGCAATGGCATTAGTTGAGCATTATGTGAAACCAGATTTGTTCTTAACTATGACGTGCAATCCAAATTGGCCAGAAATCAAAGGCCCATGAGGAAGCTCAAAATAGACCTGATTTGCTAGCACGCATCTTCCATAGCAAATTTGAATACTTAAGGAATGAGGTCATCAAGAAAGCTTTGTTTGGGTCAGTGGCAGCATATACTTTTGTTATTGAATTCCAAAAGCGAGGTCTACCTCATGTCCATATGTTGATTATTCTGAAAAAGGCCTACAAGTTAAATAGTCCCGAAAAATTTGATGCCTTTATATCAGCTGAATTACCAAATAGAGCACAAGAACCACACTTATATGCTATGGTCTTGAAACACATGATGCATGGACCTTATGGTCTATTGAATGCGACAAATGCATGCATGCAAGATGCAAAATGCAAAGATCACTATCCAAGAGATTATTGTGAGCAAACATTAATTAGCACAGATGGATATCCACAATATCGGACACGGCCAAATCACGAAGATGTAAGTGTCCGAGGACAAATGTTGAACAATAGATGGGTTGTCCCACATAATCCATATCTACTAGCCTTATTAGATTGCCATATTAATGTAGAAGTTTGTTCAACAATTAAGGTTGTTAAGTATCTCTACAAATACATATACAAAGGACATGATCAAATCATGTACCGATTGGTTAGTGCAAGTGCAAAGGAAGATATAGATGAAATTGAGCAATTCCAGGCCGCAAGATGGATATCCGCACCAGAGGCAATATGGCGTATATTCAAATCCCCATTGCATGAGATACATCCAATTGTGCTAAGTTTGCAATTGCATCCCGAAGATTCCCAAATGATAAATTTCAAAAGCCAAACAAACCTTAGTTCAATAGCTAAGATGCTTACTATGAAAGGACAATGCTCACTCAATTCTTTGGGATGAATGAACATAATCAATTGGCTAAATCTTTGAAAATATTATACAAAGATTTTCCCCAGGCATTTGTTTGGCTAGCACTATCAAGAATTTGGAAAGAGCGCCAACAACAAGAAGTCATTGGGCGAATTATCACAGCTAATCCTATTGAAAGGAGAGAGATATTATCTAAGATTACTACTATCGCATGTTCACGCACCCAAATCATACACTCATCTGAGAACAGTCAATGATGAAACATTCTCCTCTTTCAGAGATGCTGCTATGGCACACGGTCTACTTGAGGATGAAAAAAGCAATGAAAAATGCCTAGAGGAAGCAGCGGCCTATCGAATGCCCATATCATAACGCCAACTATTTTGCACAATTCTTGCTTATTGTGCTCCAAATAACCCAACTCAGCTTTTTTGCCAATTTGAAGAAGAGATGGCTCAAGATTATGTGTTTAGGCAAAAGTTAACACAGGAAGTTGCACGCCAAGTCTTGTTACAAGCATTGAATTCAGAGCTCGAATCAGTTGACAAAAACATGAGCAATTTTCAATTGGATCACCTCCTGACATCCAAACCAGATACAACTACACTTTGCAAAGAGATACAAGATGAAACAAGTGTAGACATCTCAGAATCAGATCTTCAGAGTGTAGCCTTACTCAATCACGAACAACAACAAGCATTTGAAGAGATTCTAGATGTCATCTTCAATCAAAAACCCAAAAGTTTCTACGTAGATGGTCCAGGAGGCACAGGAAAGACATTTCTTTACCGCGCCTTATTAGCAACCATCAGCTCACAACAAAAAATTGCATTGGCAACAGCAAGTTATGGAGTAGCTGCCTCAATATTGCCTAATGGGTGAACAACTCATTCACGCTTCAAAATCCCTATTGATGGCAAAGGAAAATTATGTTGCAATGTCAAAAAACAATCTGGGTAAGCTACATGCTAAGACAAGCGACTCTCATAATTTGGGATGAAGCATCAATGGCCAAAAAACAAAATATTGAAGCATTGGACGATCTTTTAAGAGATCTAACTGAAAAAGATGAGCTATTTGGAGGAAAGGTCATAGTTTTAGGTGGCAATTTTCGTCAAGTACTTCCAGTCATACCAAAAGGAACAAAAGAGAAATGCATGAATGCAAGCTTGGTTCGATCATACATATGGCCTCTCCTTATTAAGAAAAAGTTGAAAATGAATATGCGAGCAAGAAAAGACCCTGCATACAGTGCATATATCCTTCGCATTGGCAATGGTTTGGAGAGAAAAAAAATGCTGATAGTAATATCACATTACCAACTTCTTTAGTTATCCAACCAACAACAATGGAACCTTCATTAGATGATCTCATCAACTTCGTCTTTGCTTGTATCCAAAATTATGAGTCTGATCCATCAACGCTAACATCATCAGCAATCTTGACTCCTAAAAATGAGGCAGTTGATGAGATCAATGATAGAATGCTATCCAAATTCCCTGGCAAATAAGAGATCTATCTCAGCTATGATCAAACAACTGACTTTGCTCAGCAAGGCATCTACATTGATTTCCTCAATTCAATTTCACCCCAAGGAATGCCTCCTCATCATTTGGTTTTAAAGAAAAATGCCCCAATCCTATTGCTCCGCAATATCAACCCATCTAAGGGACTATGCAATGGAACTAGATTGATATGCAAAGAATTCAATACAAATGTTATTAAGGCTGAAATAGCAGTAGATGAAAGAAAAGGCAGCATTGTTTTCATACCAAAAATCCCACTGCAGCCAAATAATGCTGAACAATATCCAGTTCAATTCACTAGGCGACAATTCCATGTGCGAATATGTTTTGCAATGACAATTACTAAAGCTCAAGGGCAAACTCTTGATAGAGTTGGTATTTACTTGCCACAGCCTATTTTCTCACGTGGTCAAATTTATGTAGGCATGTCACGTGCAACAACAGCAACAAATATACGAGTTCAAATACTGCCCTCAAGCAATAAACCATTGTCTTTGCATGAAACTAAAAACATTGTTTATACTGAGCTGTTAGCTGAGGCACAATGTGAATAACATTACTCAATAATCTATACATCTATACTTTAACCCAATAATACTTGTGCACAAATTTTATGCCTGCTATATATTATAAAAAATCATTTCCACGCCTTTATGCTATTTTTTAGAACCATGTCTTTAGATAATTTATTAGCATATATAATTACTAGAAATTATTCTATCAATTCAACAGCATAAATAAGAGTACCATCATTTCTTTTGACATATGCTTGCAAACAAGAGGAGGTAATATCCCAAACTAAATACTCCCATTCCCATGCATAATCTATAAGTAAACATTTTTTAGCACACACAGCATACTCACATGATATATCAAATAATAGTACTCCCTCCGTTCCATTTCATTGGTCCCCTACGAAACTACGTGCAATTTTCAAACTAAAAAATAATGTACTTATGAACATAATTTGCTCAGCAATATGGATCTTGTTTGATAGATCTCATTGTGAACTTTTAAACGGTGCAAAAAAAATTCAAAAATTATTTTATAGATGCGTTATTTTTTAGTTTGAAAATTGCACGTAGTTTCGTAGGGGACCAATGAAATGGAACAGAGGGAGTAGCTAACAACTCTACTTCAACTTGTATGATTGCAGCCATGGCTCCTGCTCAAATCAACTTCAGTCAAATCAAGCCCAGCATCAAGTCATACAGAACATTAGGAATGGTCATTGAAAAAGCTCTTCCTCACATGCTTGGCAAAACAACCACAATGTTCCAAAGGATTGTTCTCCAAAACTCCAAGGTAATCAATTAAATTTACTTCTATATCACACGTCACCCTAATATAATAGCAAATTATAGAACATTGCACAAGGAGAAAAAATGCAGGCTGGAATCTATGGCTCAAACATTGACATTCTGCAAAAGAATCTCAAACTCTACCATTGTTATTCCATAACAAATGCAACTGTTGCAACAATTGTCGAGTCATATCGCTACTTGGAAAATCCTTATCAGCTAACACTCAGTGCAAAGGCTCCAATAGAAGAAATACAAATTGATGGTCTAACCATGAGATCTCTGAAGTACAATTTCACACAGTTATCTGACTTGAACATGTGACAAAATCTGGCCCGAACATAGGTAAGATTATCAATTTACTCTCACAGTCAAATTCCACATTATATTCCCCTTTTCAAATGTTTTACTTAGCTTCTCACATTAACTTGCTAAAACAAAACACAGATGTCCTTTTTGCTATTCTAGAAGTTGGGCCACGCCGCAAGCCTAAAAATTCATGGGTAGCAGATGTCAAAGTCATTGACCAAAGGTTTGCTAATTGGTTTACCCATCTTCATAACTATGAATTCTAAATGTCACATAATTGTCATTTCTCTTCCAACAGCTTGCACCCAATAACTATCTCGTTGTGGGATCAATTCAGTGAAATTGAAGCTAATGCAATGTCCAATCTACCAGGCACATTCCCAATAGCAATTGGACTCCACCTCAGAATTGCATCATACTATGGTCAGCAACAATAAAACTCACTCTATACTATTTTATAAACTTAAATAAAAAGACTAACTTTGAATTCTTCCAGGTATTGGGCTTGGCACTCACAACAAGACAATTTTCATCTTCAATCCACCAACAGCACAGGCTGTATCACTGCAAACATGGTACAAATTCTACTAAATTCATGCACATAATTAACTACAAATATACTCATGCAGATGTATCCAAGTGCCTAGCAAATGCGGAAAAAATCAAAGCGTTACCCCTCGATGGAACACCAAAAGCACCAGCTGTTACACAAACACCACCAACACCAGATGAAATTGTTAACATTATTGATCCCCCACCTTCAGTTGATAAGGTAAATACCAATAACAAATAACTTTTCCTCTGAATTTATACCAAAATAGCTAATATTCAAAGATATATACTGCAGCCTGAAATGCGAAGCGTTGAAGCTGTGATCCGTGTTGTTTTATCCTCAATCAGAAGTTCTACTACCTAGCTTGCTCCCTTTGCAACCATTCAACAATTGCATCTGGTGACAATGAATTCTTCTGTAACTACTGCAGTCAACGAGCCCCTGCTACACCAAAGTAAGCACCACAAATATCTACACTCATACAAAAAATTATGTTTTGGATTGCTAATAAGACCTTCCCTCATAATCACAGAATCAAATTCCAAGTCAAAATCTCAGACGAGACAGATTTCATTGATGCAATGGTTTTCGCTGGAGTTTCAGACCAATACTATGGAATCACAGGAAAAGATATAGATACGTCCACAATGGATGTAAAAATCCTTATTCCATCACAACATATACATGCTTCATATTCTTTTTATAGCCTCAACACTAACAACTTATATTGTAGGGTTCACTACCACTACCACTCCTTGAGAAGCTATCTGAACCTAGAAGCTGCAGTATAATACTCAGAGCCGAAATGAATGACTACGATGGCTTAAACCAGTGCAAATTCATAGTGCTCGCTATCTTCGATTCACCACCAACCCATCTTTCAGCAGGCTCAAAGCATCCTCTAGCCCTTGATCCTCCAACACCACATAAAAAGACCAAAGGAGAGCAACACAGTGCAACAACTTCAATCATCAACCCAGGAAACAGATCTCCAGACAGTGACACTGAAATGAATCCTCCAGGAAGCCATGCACTGAAGCCAAAAACAAACTAGCCCTCCATCATCTACATATTTTGAGACAAATTTTCTATTCGCTAATTTCTATACCATTATGCTTTACGCAAAAATTAGGCAGGAAATGAATCTTTTGATGTCCATAATTCACTTCCTCGCTAATCTTTGCAACTTTGCTTTTGCCACACCACTTCAGCGTTTAGCAAATGCTACATATAGCTGCACTGCAACAGCTACCTTTCTTTAATATGTAATCGTTCCTTAAACAGTTTGGCAACATGTTAACTGCTTGTACATATAACTATACGTACCCATCATCAGCATCAATCAGTAGTTTCAATTTGCTTTAAATTTCAGCATCTTCAAATCTGCAGTCAACACTTCCAGCTTCTGTTTTTGTTTATTTCATGTTTTATCTTATTATGTCTCATAGCATCATGCAACAGAACCATATAAAAATTTAGCTAGCACTCATTGGAAGTCCATTAAAAACACTAGAGAAGAGCAAATCTTATATAAGTAACTTCTTATATGAGTGGCTCAAACCTATTGCAGATTATATCTTTCTGCCTCTGGATTTGCAGGGTTTGATTTCCTCAGCCTACTGAATCTTTAATATCATTTGCATACATTTAATTTCCCTCACATGACCAAATTTACATTGCAACTCTAATTACCCAAACCATCTTTATTTATTTACATTTCCATCTCACTGCTTATTAACTGTTCTCGAACCTAAAGCTATATTTTCCTTAGGTAAATAAAAGGATTTATATTTCAATTTCTCAAACTCTAATTCTAACTACATTTCCATTATTTCCTCAAAGACAAACGTTCAAACTCATTCTAACATCACATGTAATCAATACCTAATCTTATTCACTACAACACTAACAACCTCATCAAACTTCAACACTCATCACACAATCATTCAAATTTATTGACCTTTTATACCTTTCCTTTGCACACTGCTATCTTCAACTCTAATTTCTTTCACACTTATTTTTTCGATTCAATATCACCCCACCATCATCACGTAGGCACACCTCCAATGACCATCAAATAGCTACAGTGTACAATAACATTAACTTCTTCGCACCTTCCATACCAACCATTATCCGCACAAACAACATTTTCTAAAAAAAAAACCCTTCCACCAACAACAGGCATAAAAGACGTGCAACGCACGTCGCGCTGTATCTAGTGTGTGTGTGTGTGTATATATATATATACACCGGTGATCCTGTCAAGGATCCCGGATTGAAGAAAAAATGGTGTTTTTGAGGTTTTAAAAATTGTTTTTGCATAATCCGAACCGTCCAATGTGTTTAAAATGTGTTTTTAAGGGTCCCCGCGAGAAATCATCAAAAAAAATACCGGAAAGGGCTTGATCCAAGCAGTTTTGCACAAAAACTGTATATATACAATTTTATGAAAAACTGCTTGGATCAAGCCCTTCCCGGTATTTTGTTTTGATGATTTCTCGCGGGGACACTTAAAAACATCTTTTAAACACATTGGATGGTTCGGATCGTGAAAATTTGATCTGGAACTACAAATCCCAGATTCGGGATCCCCGACAGGATCGGGACTCTATATATATATGAGAGGAAGCTCCTGGAGAGAAATACAAAAAACCTTTGGATATTGTGAAGTCACCAGACTCACCACCCAAACTCATTAAAGTCACCGGCTGTTTTCTTTTTCCAAAACTTCTTTTTTTTTTGGTTAAAATTTCCAAAACTTCTTGTGCACAGCAAGCCATAGAAACCATTTCCCTTCCCAAGGTTTTCCCACAGCCAACAACCAACATGGGTCCCACTTCCCATAAATCTTTTTTCTTTTCATTTTTCAAACACAATATTACATATGCAAAAAATCCCAACAAATGCATGGAGAGAGATGGATAGAAAAATGAGAATAATAATTGGAAAGAAAATTTATTGAGAGCCGTTCTGAGAAGTGAGTGGTTCTAAAAAACCAAAGCGAACAAAGTGGGGTTTTTATTTAAACACAACTCACAATATCGATAAACTCTCCTTTTTATGGGGAGTTCTCTTTTGTTTCAATTCACGTACGTTCTTGTATACATGCATACACAAGTACTTTGTTTTCTTCCATCTAAGATGGGGCACATTTCAAGTGAAAAGAGTCATTACAAATTACATACCGAAATGAAGAAATTCTCCACATACCTACAATTGATGAGACACCCAAAAAATTCATCTCCTCTTCAAGCTTTCTGAATTTTTGTTGAATTCACATTTGATTTTTTGAATTAATCATCCATCTCGACTAGAGGAATTGAAATAGTACAAAAATTATGATGAAAAGCAAGAAAAAGTTCACTAAAGACAGAAATACCAAACATCTGGTATTTTTTTTGTCTGTAATGTCGTCTTATATGAATATTTTTCAACTTTGGTTCACATTTTTATATTTATCTAATTCCTCTAGTTGAGAGGAACGACTAATCCCAAAAATTGCAATGGATAGGTAAACAAAAATTATGAAAAGTAAGCTTCAGTTAAAAAAATACTGACAGCGATATTTTTTAATGAAAACTCAGTCATTGTATGTTTGCTTTTCCTAGAGCAGAATTGTCGTCCACATAGGTGGCCCGAGGGCATATTTAGGCCCGAAGAGAAAGAGTGTCCGGGGGAAAAGGCCTAAGATCCCATAAGATAAGGCTTTGCGTGGCCCAGATGGGTGCCAATGACGTGGTGTGACCCAAAGATGTTACTAACTGGAGAAGATCCATTGGATTATTGAGCAGAATTGTCGTATACTGGTTTTTTGTCGTCCGGTACTGCTACACTCTGTGTCAAGGCTGCAAATGAACCAAGCCATTTGTAGACGATCGCTCGTTTTGGGCTCGTTCCAGGTCGGCTCAGCTGGCAAAAAGGCCTAATAAACAAGCTTGAATTAATATGCTCGGCTTGGCTCGAGCTCGCGAAAAATTAGTAAATAAGCCTAATAAATATCACGATAGGCTCGATACCACTCATTTTATTTTAAGAGGAGAAGATTACATTGTTTCTTATTAATTCGAAAGTAACATGTTAATGTATAATACTCAAAAACTATAATTAATTGTATCACTATTTCGAAATAGAGCCTTTTTCTTGTGGGTTACTCCCTCCGTTCAGATTTGTTGGTCCGTTTTGGGGATTCCAACTTTTTTTCCATTATTTTTTGAGTTTGATAATTTCCTATTTTATCCTCAATCCCTCCATTTAATACTCCCTCCATTCTAATTTGACTACGAAATTACGTGCAATTTTCAAACACAAAAATAATGTAGTTACAATTTATTTATTTTTTTTATCAATATGGATCTTGTTTGAAAGATTTCATTGACAACTTTAATAGTGTGCAAAAAAAAATTCAAAAATGTAAACACATTATTTAAAAAAAATAATTAGTTTTTGAGTTGTTAGTTTAAGTTTTAGAAAATGGGCAAAAAAGTAAATTTTTCATACTTTATCCTTTTAACTTTTAAAAATGGACAAACATTTTAGGATTTGAAAAAGTATGTTTGTGGACAAACAAATCCGGACAGAGGAAGTATATTTAAGACACATGTATGTGCACAATTAAAACTCTCTTCTACCACCAGGATTATATGTTTGTCGCGACACCCAATTCAGTGTCGCGACACCCAATTCCCGTTGTATAGTCCGTATCATTTGGAACTCCCTCTACTGTCCCTTGTTATTGGTTCCATGGATGAATAACGTCTCTTTGATGAAATTTTCTAAATGGGCTAAAACACAAAAGAAGGTTACCCAATTGGAGTTAACCTTAAAACACAAAAATCCTTTCGATCACCAAAACACTTGTAACCAAACGTACTTTAACAACACTGTAAGCATAGAATCTGATTCGCTCACAGCAATAGACATAATCACGAGGTTTCAATTCTTATTACTAACCAATACTGCAGTCAAAAGAAGGTTACCATACACAAAATGGAGCGTTTCGTTTTCTTATTGCGCTAGCAACGAGAAACAAGATGGAGACACATGAATGCCACCTGTGTCTCACATTCATTTTATTCTATTGATATAAGTTTCCGATAGCTTCTGCCAAGACTCAATGGCTGAAAAGCTTCTTCTCCTTCAAGCTTTCAACAGTTTCCTTGATGCTCTCCTCGAAGGGGATGAATTCAATGCCTAAGCTTTTTGCTCTCTCCTTGGATACCTGGTACGTCGGAGAATATGGATTGTCATCTGCACACCTGAAAAAGTTACAAGCAAGGCATAAAAACCCAAAAGGCAGGTTAGAAACCAAGGAGTGAAGTCTTTTTGGTTAGAAATCATCTGAGAGAGAGAGAGAGAGAGAGAGAGAGAGAGAGAGATGAAAGCATGGACTCCCCGCAAAATGCGACCATTAGATATTACGAAAGTACTAGAAATTTAGAATTGTCTACATGCATCAATTGGCTAAGTTGACAAACTAAATATGTACGATGGGAGACATGCATAAACCACACACGCACATATTATGTAATCTATAGATGCTGATGGTGGAAAACGCATCCAATCCAGTTATCATTTGCTTCAATGGAAAGAGGAAGATCAGCATAGCATTTGTGATGTTAAAAGCACACATAATCACGATTAAAGCCAAGTATTTTCCAGAAAGAGATACGAACGAATTCAAGATGGGAGGAAAAAACGTAGAACTCTCTGTAAGACGTAAAATGAAGTCACATAAAGGTCTAGGTTCCATAATAATATGAAGTACGCAAGGATGAAGGCACCCTTACTTCAATAGCTTGCTTTTGGAGTTAATTTCTACCCAATACCATGTACAGAGCTAGCCAGCTAGGTAAGATGCATAGATAGGGTGAGTATCTCTAGCCGGCACACAAAATGTGAGGCCGAGTGAGCCACATGAAGGAGGGTGTGAAGGGAAGTTCCACATCGTGTGAGTGCCAAAATAATGTCAAGTATGTAAGCATGGGGGTACCCTCACTTCAATAGCTAGCTTTTAGTACAATATATAAAAGATACAAAGTAATTTAGAAGCATTTGTCTATAGTGCTAAATTCAATATCAAGAGAACCACACAGACCCAAGGGTGCATAAAACAAGCAAACTAAGCTTTCCAACGACAACAAATCTGAAATGGAAAGTCATTAAAGGCAAGAACATTAACAGGAGCAAAATTTGCAAGTGTCAAAAAAGTAAATCAGTTGTTGCATAATCTCGAAAAGTCCGAAACAAGAAAATAAGAAGGTTGTAGACCTCTATGCAAAAATAAAATATGGAGCTAGTGTTGACAGCAAATGTACGACCTAGCTATCCTACCAAAGATGATAAATCATGATATGTGCATAGTATTAGAAGCTTTTGATGTTCCCTAAAGCAGATAAAAAAACATCAATAAATACCCCATCAGATTAAATATTCCCTTGCCGCTCCCAACCTAGGGAGCTTCTACATACTCCCGCTCCCCCGCCCCTGCTCCCGTCCCCGTCCCCGCTCCCGCTTCGTGCAACTAAGATTCAAGCAGACCTAGGAGAGATTGCATTTGCTAATTCAAATTGAAGATTGAGATCTATTTTCGAATCACAATACCGAGAGAGACAAAAAAAAAAAAAGGGTTAGCAGAGCGCACAAGGGTTCTAGCACTGAGGTCTATGAAGGAACAAACATGCGCAACTTAATCCCCCATGTGGAGAGGCTGTCACAGTGTTCTGAACCCGTGACGCCTATGAAGCACCGACACTTCTAGAGGCTAGTGTGTCCCCGTGTCAGACATGGGGACACGTGGGGGACATGGCAAAATACATATGGGACACGCCACATGGCGTGTCCAATAAATTTAATTAACTTTTTTAGGGGACAAGGGAGGGACACGGCGGGGACACGTGAGTGACACGTTTGGGGACACAACAAGGGTTAAATATGCAATTTTTTTAATTTTTTGGTGTAAATGTGATTTACTTCAAATATTTTGGGTTAAAAGTGTAATATGATGTATATATGATGCTTGTTTATATATATCGAAGCTTTATGCTTATACATATAACTATATTTTCCATTGGAATAAAATAAATAGTATTAATCGTTAATTTTATTTATTTTTGCCGTGTCCATGTCTGTGTCCCATTTTTTAGAAATCCCGTGTCCCGTCCATGTCTGTGTCCGTATTCGTGTCTGTGCTACATAGTGTGACGCCCATGTCAAAATGGAGAAACATTTGCATTGATGAAAATTCAGGCTTATGGAATACACTCTATATTTTGTTGCAAATAAGGGTTTATCACTAAGACCAGCTCCCATTAGTCACATTACTGAAGTAAATAATCAGAAGGTAAGAAGTGAGAAAGATAAGTTAATGCATATCAATTCTACATATTGGAAAGATCGTAAGAAGAACAAAAACACATGCTAAATGTATTACTGTAAAAGTTTGCAAATGGAACATGCAAACGCACAAAAACATCTACTTCTATGTCTTCAACTATGAATCCAACATTTGGATGGTCCCTATCCTAGTTATGCTCTTAGACTTAATTTGCAGCTTAACTGTAGCTCGACTTTTTGCAGCTTGACACTATGCAATTTCATATTGTGCATTTGTACTCAACTTCCTTCAAACAGTCAAGATGAAGGAGGCAGTGTGTGTACGTCATGAAATTCTTACGGTTACAGAACTGCTTTCCAACTGAACCTAGGTATGTTTCATTTGTCTCATCTAATGTCTTATGTTCAGGAATTCATAAGAGAAGCAGGTCCAAACAACTTAAAATGAACTGATCATTACAAGACGCAACAGGGGATTATAGAGTGTTAATAAGAAGGTCAACAAGCAGAATCCTCGTAGAACTTTAGAGACAGAAAGGGCTCCCCAAGTTCCTATTTCCAACGTAATAATTACGGGTAGAAAAGAATATCTCCAAAATCAGATGATCTTACTTTTCTGGAAGTTGAAAATCAGGATAAAGCCCACGTAGTATCTTAACCATTTCGGAGTTGTGTACAACTCTCTCTACCAAGCAATATCTTCCACTAGCGGAAGGAATTTCAAATGCTTGAACATGTGCGTTGGCAACATCTTTAACATTAACCCATCCAAATGTAGCATTAGGAAAAGTTTTTGAACCTGCAAATAAAGGAGAACAATTCTTTTTAAACAAGCAAAAAAGAACACTGAAATTGGATTAAAGATTGTGCCCTAATACAAGCAAACAAGAAAAAGGAAAATAAAGGAGAACAACAGAAACGGAAACAGAAAACTGCAAAAACAGCTAGACTCCGCAATCACTAAATCCAAAACCAGGCACTCAAGCCTTATCCTTAGTCATAAGCCAGCCTCCCATAATAACCAATATAGCATTGTAATCTCTTCAGATCCCTTTTCCTTTCTACCGACCTGTGCACTACTCATTTTCTTGGCCTCTTGAGCAAGGCATACCATGTGTTACTTTGACTATACCTTTCCAATTCTCCCTTTCTTCTATCCTCTTACTCGAACACCCTGGAAAGAGGAAGCTTCATTGATGGAACCCTTGTCTCTCCGGTTCCTTTCTCCTTCTTGAAGTGTCTGACAATGACACAAAGGTCTAGCTCCCACAACCAGATGACCCGCCTGCTGCATTTCATCCACCAGTTGGAACTCCATAGCTGCGCCCAGCCCAAATGTTCAACCTCGCCTTTGGGTCTACTACCATTGCAGCCAAAGTACTGGAAGATATGCAAGCCTATACTTGGCCCAAACTAGAGCCGACAACCCATCCACACCCATTTTGCACATAGCCAAAATGCGAACTAGCTTCAGATTTCAGTGTCAAATCATTACTCCACCAACCACCACATGACATGACCCAAATACGAGCTCCCACAGTTTCTCCATTGAAAGCCGAAATTGATGTTGCTTCAAAACATCAACATATCCAACCAATCTACAATAACCTCAGCTTCTCAAAGCGACACACCCATGTCATAGTATCAAGTATCAACACCAATAGGAGCACAAGTATCAACACCTTATTGTAGCATAAGTAGCTAATACGTAAAAAGCATGCACCAGTAACATACCCACTTGTCAAATCCAAGTTCTTCAAGCCATGAAGACCTGAACTAAAGCTCCACAAACCCGTTCTTGCCGTTCAAACTTTCTTGTCCTGACTTAGCTTTCAAAGGAGACTCTGTATCCTTCCCAACAACCCTTTTGTGATTGTTGTAGCTTCCTCACCTCTGACTTTCCTTGTTTTCTGTCCTGTCCCTCCATAACCACCTTGTATGCTCTTGTACCACCACCAAAATTTCACTACCCTCCAGAAAAACTCACGAAATCAAGTAAAAAACGTAGCCCAACCATGAACATCTCAAGTAGACTCGGCCGCACAAATCATCACATTTCATCTCCAGGTGAATGTATACTATGTTACATGGGTCCTTTTTTTGGCTGAAATACACACGTATCCAAGTTGGACACTCGGATCCTCTAATTGTCGTAATATTTACACAAAAAGAACAGAAAATTGCCAGAAAAACGATATTTCTAGTCTCACATGGACATAAAATAGCAAAATTATATTTTTCTTAACCCCTTGTGCAAATATGTTTTTAAATACATTTTATGATACAGTATTTGAGAAAAATTATCCAATATGTATTAAAAACAAGTGTTCATGACGTGTCTTTGTACCCACACCCTATTAGGGGACACATATCTCAGTATCATAATATTTAAGTTTAGGAAGATCCGATGCTTGGACTCAACACCTGCACCCGAGTCCATGCAACATAGAATGTATATTTATCGTGATCTCGTCGTATCTTCTATTTTAGGCATAGAATCGTTTTGTGATAATATCGTAATCAAATCTCTTTGTGATCTTCTATTAAAGACATAGATTAGGCATAATCATGTCTCACTGTAATCTTCTATTTTAGGTATAGATTTCTAGGTTTTCTTTATTTAAGCTTGAGTATTGTAACCTTTCTTATTAATTCAGAAATACACGTCAGTTCTCTCTCCAATATGTTGTCACATGGCATCAAAGCCATAAGATCTAGGCCAGTCGGATTTTCACTCTCCAGCGGGCGGCCTAAGCCTCGCCGCCATCCGTTGGGCGCTCATATGTAATACAGTTTCTTCATATCTTCTCTGAAACCAATCATGCTATTTCGGGCTCTGTTTCACTAATTTGTCATCTCTGTAGTTCTGTCTCTCTAATTTCTAGCTCTGCTTCTCTAGTTTGCATCTGAAATCTGTACCAGAAATTTGTATGGCACTCTCTCTTCTCGATCATCATCCGAATCTGCGTCTTCTGAATCTGTTCTGCATTTGTTTGCACATGTTCTTGCTTCTCAGCTTACTACCTCAACATCTCTATTGTCTTCATCATCTCATCCTAGACGCAGTTCGCCGGAATGCTAGTATCTATGATGACCCTATTACATCTCCGGCAACCTCTATTTGCACTATTTGGTTTGGAGTTGACTGACTTTGTTACAAAGACCCACAATGCTGCTTGTTTCCGCTTTCTACTTGGCAAACTCTCAATGCCCTCTGCTCTCGCATCCTAAGTTTGAAGGGCAGTGTGAATGTATATTTATCGTGATCTCGTCGTATCTTCTATTTTAGGCATAGAATCATTTTGTGATAATATCGTAATCAATCTCTTTGTGATCTTCTATTTAAGGCATAGATTAGGCATAATCACGTCTCTCTGTGATCTTATATTCCAGGTATAGATTTCTAGGTTTTCTCTATTTAAGCTTGAGTATTGTAACCTTTCTTATTAATTCAGAATACATATCAGTTCTCTCTCCCATATGTTGTCACATGGTAGCAGAGCTAAGCTTTCAGAGGATTTTGGACATTACCTCGTTTAGCCTGATCCTTAACTACTGTGCTGCCAGAATCAGTCGCAAGAACCTTCAAATAAAACTATGGTGAACCTAAACAGGGCCATAGTTCCCAAATATAGAAGAAGATCATCATTATCTTCTAAAAACATTAGGTGACTAATGCCTAATATTTTATTAATTCAACGGAAATATAGATATGTTTGATTAGGTAAGAGAAAGACAGAGCCCAATATATAGCTTCTTTAAGTGAATAGTTTGATTCAACAGAAATGTAGATATGTTTTTTTTTTTGGTAATAGTATCCGCTCTTCCCCCTTAATGAAGATCTGAAAGAAAGATTGACATCACACATAAACAAGAACTGATTTGGTCATAACTTATGTGTGTTTAATGTTAATGCATATGTGCACTCATAAAATGAAGAAAACGTACCATTTATTATGTTCAATATTGCAGCAGCACTTGTATTGAGTGTTGGCTGCAACAGAGGACCAATAACCATTGCTGGATTTATCGTAACCATGTCAATACCCTTTTCTTTCACAAATTTCCATGCAGCATCCTCTGCTAAAGTTTTTGATAGCACGTACCACATCTGGAAGCAGAAAATAAAGGATATTGGCAAAGGAAGACATTTATAAGATTAGAAAGAACAGCCATTACTTTTGCATATTAAATAGAAAAGTCATACTTCTATATAAACCTATTTTCCAATCGCTTAAAAAACTGTTTATTAATTTTTGTCATGTCCCCGCTGTTTTCGTGTCCCCATAATGTTTTGAAATCCCGCGTCTGTATCCGTTCTACATAAGAGTGGACTTATCTGGCTATCATCTTTCCACTGTCTTCCTTGTTCCTTTGCAGACGTCCTCCAATAAAGACCTCACCAACATTGACCACTTATCCTAGCTTTTAGATTCTGGCCCACATAAATCAAGTCGTTCTCTTTACTGCCAGAAAAACCTAATTCCACAAAACAAACCCCTCTAATTGTGAAGTAAAGTCCCACATCGCCTGCGACCCAAAGTAATATGAAGTATATAAGCATGAGGGCAACCTCACTTCATGAGCTAGCTTTTAGGGTTGAGTTATACCCAAGACCGTCTCTCGCTTGCACGCGGCATGTGTTGCCGAGTGAGCACACTGCGCGTGAGGGAGGGTGTGAAGTGAAGTCCCACATTATTAGAATGTTTGGCGCTGCTCCTCGGTCTACAAATAGGGAGGCTCTATTTCGCATACTCCGTTATGTTCATAGTACTCTTTATCAGTGTCTTTTACTCTCTTCTACATCGAGTTTCTTCATGCCTTTTCTACATCGATGTGGGGAGGTGTTTAATCTTGTTCTCCTTTGATATCCGCTTCCAATCTAGAAGGAGCAACACCTTCCTCAACCTAGGCCTGCAAGACAGAACACCATTAGAGCCTACCCGCCGACGTCGGCCGGAGGGCTCTCCGATACCTAAGTCAGCCTCAGTTGGAGGAGAGAAATAATACAAAGCTCAAGAATGAGTAGTAGCGGCATTCCTCTCTAGGGTTTAGAACCTCTCATTATATAGAGTGACCTGACTTAGGCCCCAAGTAAGCTCGTGATAGGCACATGCCTTGACCGCTTCTTGAAGTGACGTCATGCATGACGCATCTAATGCCATGTGACCGAAGTGAATCTCCAATTTGCACACAGACTATCTGTCTCTACTCTAGTCTAGTCGAGTCAGACCTCATTTGAGCTATCTCGGCTCCGCCAACAACTATGTTGAGCCAATAACCAGTTTCAGCTCTTGGTCGGCCAACATGTACATTCAGCCCCAAAGATACTACGTTCGGCCCTTGGCCGGCCACATTGTGCGTTTGGCACTTGGTCGGCCAACATGTACGTTCAGCCCTTGGTCGGCTACATTGTACGGTCGGCCAACATGCACGTTCGGCCCCAGAGATACTACGTTCGGCCCTTGGTCGGCGCACATGTCAGATTCGGCCCACTACAATAGCCCCTCAACTTCTCGTCGGTCCACACGAGCATGAGGAGTTGAACTTCTGGGCCGAGCCCATGATATGAAACAGAACAGTCCTCTTTTCAAACGGAGCGGTCCTCTTTTTTTTAACCAACTACCCAGGTTCGGCAAATAAACTACCCGAGACAAAACCGTAGCAAACGAACTCCTACGCTCAGCCACTCCAAGAGAAAAGTGGAAAACTCGACCTTTTCTACACTCGGCCACTCTGAGAGAAAAGTTGAACACTGTTGCAAATAACTTGCAACTAACATTTTCTATGCTCGGCCACTCCAAAGAAAAGTAGACGACCGTTGCAAACGACTTGCAACTCAACCTTTTCTACGCTCGGCCACTCAGAGAGAAAAGAGAAAAGTAGAAGACCATTACAAATGACTTGCAACTCAACATTTTCCATGCTCGGCCACTCCGAGAGAAAAGTAGAAGACCGTTGCAAACGACTTGCAACTCAATCTTTTCTTCGCTCGGCCACGCCCTTGAGACAAAGGTAAACAAGCGCTTGTCCATAACATCGAGAGGAAACCATTGCAAGCAAATTGTAACTCAATTGTTTCTACGCTTGGACATGCTTCCGAGAGAAAGGCAAACAAGTTTCTATGTTCAGTACCAAAGGCTTACATTTGGCCAATCCGCCGCATCATCACATGATCGACTCTTCCACCAACTAAGTGTTCGGCACACAACGGCTTATGTTCGGCCAATCAGTCGATTTGTCACCCGATCGACTCTTCCACCAACTAAGCGTTTGGTCCCAAAGACTTGTGTTCAGCCAATCCGCCGCAACATCACTCGACCGACTTGGCCCTTGGTCAGCCACATTATACGTTCGGCCCCAAACATACTACATTATACATTCAGCCCAAACATACTACATTCGGCCCTTGGTCGGCCAACATGTATGTTCTGCCCTAGAGATACTACGTTTGACCCTTGGTCGGCTACATTGTACGGTCGGCCAACATGTATGTTCAACCCCAGAGATATTACGTTCGGCCCTTGGTCAGCCAACATGTCAGATTCGGCCCACAACAATCAAGTTTGACTCTTCATGCTTATGCTAATGCTAATGCTAATTGGGCTGGGGATATTAGTGACCGCAAATCTACCACAGGTCTTTGTGTTTTTCTGGGTGACTCACTTATCTCCTGGAGAAGCAAAAAGCAATCTGTTACTCGCTTCATCGTTGAAGCTAAATATCGTGCTATGGCTCATGCTACATCTAAAATCGAGTGGCTTTGCTCGCTTATCTCAAATATGGGTCTCTATTACTTCACCCACGCCTCTTTATTGTGACAACAAGAGTGCAATTCAGATAACCCACAATTCGGTCTTCCATGAGCACACCAAACACATTGAAATTAATTGTCATTTCATTCGTCAGCATCTTCAGTTTGACACCATTGCTTTACCCTTCGTCTCTTCTACGCTGCAGCTGGCAGACTTCTTCACGAAGAACCACACTGCGGCTCGTTTTCACTCTCTCTTTGGCAAACTCTCCTTACTATTTGTATATCTTTGTGTAATATTCTGTATCGTCTATGTTAGGCATCTAGTATCATATTGTAATCGTATCTTCTGTATTTTCTATTTTAGGCGTAGATTATGCTTAGATTACAGGCTAGGGTTTTCTATTTGAGAGCTTCATCAGCATTGTAACAATTTATTGAGTAATACAATCAGTTTTTCCCTTCTCTAGAAATTATCACTAATCCCAACAATAACCCTCAAACTATTCACCCCTCCTCTCACCAAACCATATAATCAACTCCTCTCAAGATCGAAAAAATCTCTACCAATGTCCTCCAAAGCCATGAGGCCTCAACACCAATCATTATCAACCAAAAGGACTCATTGCGTCCTGCACCCACAATGTTGGAAAATCGGAAACAAGGTTGTCAACATCAACTTCCTCTATTGCCCTTCTTCCCTAACTTAGCCCTCCTCTTTATCTCCCATAGTAAAAAAGCTACTCCAAATGGAATCCAAGATTAGGTCAATTTTTCCTGACCCTGGTTGTGGCCTACGGCCACTTCGAGCCAAATGTACAATGCACCAAATTACACCCAAAAAGAGATCAAAAGATCATGTTCTCACAGAAATGATAGAAATTTTGAAGTTAACTCTCACTTGGTCAAGTAAAGCGAAGCATACAAATACTAGAAAGCATTCTTCTCATCTTTTGCTTAGGAAACTCTTTGCTATACGTTACCCACGCAATAAAATCAACATAGGACCGAAAAGACTTGTAGAAGCTACTTATTTTTCGGGAATGAAATTGTTAACCCACCCCACCTACCAAAAGATTGGAAAAAGGGATAAGTAATTTTTTATAAGGTACTGGAGCATAAATCAATAATGAAACACATTTCTACATAGATTTGTTACATGCTTTTGGGTAGAACTCAAGCCCAAAAGCTAGCTCATGAAGTGAGCATGCCCCCACGCTAGTATATTTCATATTACTTTGGTACCTCGGTGATGTGGGACTTCACTTTACACCCTCCCTGCATAGCGTGCTAACTCGACAGCACCTGCTGTGTGCAGGCCAGAGACACGCACCCATCTCCGGTACCCAGCTCTAATACCATGTTACACGATTATGGGTAAAATTCAACCCCAAAAGCTAGCTCATGAAGTGAGGTTGCCCTCACGCTTATATATTTCCTACTACTTTGGTACTCAGGCAATGTGGGACTTCGCTTCACAAGATTATCTCTTTTTAGTTATATAATTGGATATTTGGATGAGATTATATAGAACAACGTGTTTCAAAGTGTTAGTCCTGCCAAATGCCAATATTGGTTGACAATATAAGCTTTTGTGAGCCCTACGTCAAAGCTTCCATGTGCAAAAGGAAAGTATTGAGCGGAAGGACAATGAGTGTTGTATGTACCTTATTTTGCCTGCATACTTCTGGATCAGAAAACCAACTCTCATCAACTACCACTTCAGGAGTTCGAGGCCTACCATTGTATCCCACTGCTGCAAATGAGGATGTCAACACCACTCTTTTGAGAGATGAGCTTTTAGCACATGACCCAAGAACATTCAGTGTTCCCTTCAATGCTGGATCAATCAATTCTACCTGAAATCAACAGCAGAATAATTGAATGACAATCACAGAATAGATTACATGCTTAATATTGCTAATTAATCTGCAAAAGAATTAAGCATACATATGAGGTCATGGTAGCAAGATAGCTCTCATCCAAAATATATGGTATAAGTTTCCCACTGCACCAGGTGGAAAAATGCACCAAAAAGATCCTGTTGAAGTTTTTATAAAACTAACTGGAAACAAATTGGCCACTAGAAAAACATCCTGGATATTTTGGACTATTTTTGAAAGGGGCCTGAGTTCAAAGTCTGGTGAACAAGTCCACCGAAAAAATCTTGTCGAAATTTTTATACAACTCACTGAAACAAATTGGCAACTAAAAAAATATTGGATATTTTGGACTAGAAAATAGTAAGGAGTGAAAAACCTATCTCCATAATAACAAACAATTTTCTGGTAGAAACAGAGTTTATAAGTCAATCAAAAAATCCTTGACTTGATGACATTCGAGACAAACAACAAAAAGCCTTTATAGATGGGGAACAGGTTATAGAAGGCATTATTGTGCAGTATAAGCTAGAGATGCTATGTCTAGCGAGTAAGAAATGTGATAAGCCCGAACAGAAAGTCTACTTCATAGATTGTTAGACCCCAGGCAATCAAAAAGCCATTTTGCTCTAACTGATTGTCCATGCTAACTAGTCAAGTGCATATTCATGTCATTCAAAGTTACTCTGTTGCTTTTAATCATATTTTAATACATCCTTCAGGCTATATAAGATATCTTCTTTTTTCTACTACACTCTTTGCCTAGCAATAGAACTCAATCGAATTCCTTATAACTACAGATCCATTGGTATTATCGTCTGATTTAGCTTTAGTTATTGGGTCATCATTTTTAATTTTTTTACGTCGTAGTCAATAATGTGGGATTAAATACCTACTTTGAATATTTGTAGTTGTAAGAAAAACCGAACACCTTCCAAATACCAATGTGTTATTACTCTTCAATATAATTGCAATTTGACAATTGAGTGAGTTCTTGTAAAGGAAACTCTGAAAGGATACTTAAAATCCTAGATAAGATGAAGTATGAAGGCACAAAGTTTATCTTGGGATGCCAAGCAAACACGTCTATCTGTAAAGGGAACAGTCTTCATTTTTTACAAAGTCAAGTTAGCATCTGACCTTTCTATTTAACCATTATTCGAAAAATTGAAAGAACTTTTTGCAGTGTTCTTTGTCTGAGAATTCAGGGAACAGTCTTCTATTTTACCTTTTTCTTAAGAAGTTAAAGCATTTTGAAATTTCTCGGATTTATAGTGTTAGTTGTACTTGAATTATAGGTCAGATTATTAATTTTTGGTCATGTTACTCTTATGTATAATATATCCGCTAGGGCATGAACAGTTTTTAACAGTCAAAAAGCTAAAAGTTTCTTATTTCAATTCCTACATCCACGAGTTCCAATGATATCCGTGCCACCAGTGTTCTAACCCTACATGATGTTTTTGGTGGGGCAAACCCGGTGGCTTGTCAGATTTGTAGCTTTGGAAATTCATTTGTGCGTTCATACTTGGTTGGAGCCCATCTGATCGTCTGCTTTTGTCTTTGATTAGCACTTTATCTCTTTTGGGACTGCAAATTCTGATATGAATTTTCAAAAGACTTGCGTCAAGTGAGATGCCTGGGTTGGGGTGAAAGTCATCGATCACCTTATACTTTTCTTGTTGTGCATTAGTTAGATGATTAGTTTGGTTTTGTCCCAAGATTTTTGTAATGACTTCTGTTATGTAAGTGCCGTTGGCAGGGACGGATCCAGACATCCAACCCAGTGGGGGCATTTTATTAGTTGTAATCGTGAATTTTTTTCCCTAGTCAATGATTTTGTTAGGGACAAGAAATCGTATAAGATTGATTCTAAACCTAATATCATACAAAAAATTATTGAAGGCTAGGGACCATTGTAAAGGATCTCTAAAATTAAAAAATATCTAAGTTAAACAATTTTCTCATCATTTTCTATCATTTTCTTAAAAAAAAAAGGGAGAAAATTAAAATTCAGGACAAAAATGTTAGGGGAATTACTATTACCATTATAGGTTCAAAATATATAATAAAACTACCAGGTTGTTGAACAATGAATGTTGTTGGTCTAGTGGCAAGAGGGAAGGCATTGGTTTTGGAACCAAAGGTCCAGGGTTCAAACCTCAACAATCACTCTTATTTGATAGCCTTTCAAATTTTGTGGCTTAAAAAAGAAGAGGTAGGACTCGAACCCGCGACCTCCGACTTAGAGATGGTGTGCCTTACCACCAGACAACATGCGAGTTATGTGTCGGAATGGGGTCAGCGGGGGCACCTTGGATCCGTCCCTCGCCGTTGGGCTTATATCAATATATTCTCACTTTTGTCAAAAATTCCTACATCACTGTTGATGCAGGATTGTCCCAAAGAAGAACCTATAAAACTTTATGTAACCTCTCTATGCAATGAGAGAAGAATTTAGAAAATATCGTGCCCTGCATGGAAATGCTTACCCTAAAGTATTCTGTTTACGATTCCTAGCCTCGTTCCTACTTCTACAAATTCTCCGCACTCTGCATGCTATCACTAGACCATATATTATCAAATGTAAACACTTAATTAAATTATCCAGTAAGAAAAAATCATCTTGATGAAGGATGAATCACTACAAAAAAAATTACGATAAAGCCATTCAACTTTAGATTTCTGGAAAACCTCCTCCCAAAAGAAAAATTAATAAAACAACAAAACACCCATCAGGGGAAGAAAAACAAGTTGGAGAAACAAAAATGTAAAGCACCCTAAACAACACAAGAACTTATAGAAAATGTTAATTTACTCACAAAAGAAAACTTAAAGAAAATGTAAGGGAAAGGCCACCGAAAAAAACCCTGAATGATATGGCTGAACTCATAGAACTAAGATATTGCAAAGACACTGGTATCATCATTTCCTTCCTACCCAGCATTCCTTGGCTCAATTAGTAAGTTAAACATCGTAGGCTATAGTTTGCCCCTAGATGGAATGATGCCATCAAAAGCAAATACTTACTAGTACAAATCATGCAACATACTCTGCCACTTCTCTCGCCCACAAAAGGTTGCAACAAATATTTTAACTCATACAACACTAGATGACCAATATTTGGAACCCCTGTTTCTAAGAAGAAGAAGAACCAATAGTTACTTTGGGAATGTTTTGCAAACAATAAAACCATTTCACCAACCCATGAGGACTTAACAGTGTCACGGAATAGAAAAGATTTATAATTTATTAAAAACAACTAAAATTCGATTATGTAGGATCAAGGGTGAACCTGGGGGTCCGTGACATCATGATAAAAAGGAGATGCTGTATGAAAAACCCCTACACAGCCATCAACAGCAGCATCAAAGCAACCTTCTTCAAGTAGGTTTGCTTTAAACAAATGAAGTCTCTCTTTAGCACCGTCAAGTGAATTTAAGTGCTCTGTCTTCTTAGGATCGCCTGCACAACAATATCAAGTAACCAATACTTCTTAAAATTAAACAATCAAAAGGAAAGAACTTCCCGAGCATGAACCCAACGTGGAACAAATTAGAGTGATAATAGAATCATCTAGAAAAAAGAAAAAAAAAAAAAAAGGGAATGATTACTCGTTTGCAATGGTGACCATTTAGTCTCTAATGTACCAAATTTGGGATTAATAGCCCCATGCCTGACAGGGTCTGTGCGTCCATAATTATAACAGCAGTATTTTGAGATGTTGAAAACAATGCGATGCCTGAATGCATGACTTAGAGTTCTCTTGTAATATCGTTTTAAATTGAAAACAAATTGACGTAGGACAAGTAGGGGGCTACTCTCCTACACGTAGCTTATCCAAAAGAGGGTGAAGAATGTGGGACTTCTAAGGGTTTATGTGAGGGTTATGAAAAGGTAAGACTTTTAGGAAGAAAACCTAGGATTTGGGGCTGTTTTGATGACAGTTCTAGGCAACGCGAATAGTACCCGAGAATAGTAACTTGTACGCAAAGAAGAAGAAAGAGAAGGAGAAGACAAAGGGAGAGAGCCGCTTCACCCTTGCAAGGGTTAGGCAATTTCACACACATAATCTCAAATTCATATATTATTCAACTCTAATGAATCCATGAGATTACAACCATATTATAGGCAAACACTATCCTACTTCCACAAGGATTAGGACACACAATTTAGAAACTAATCATATTTAGCAACTACTAATATTCTAAACCAACTAGGAATAGGAATTCTTATTCTTCCCTTATTTAGAATAGGAAATTAACTATTTTAACTACTAAATTATGACTACTAATAAAATCCAGCACGTAGTACTTTACCAAAATACCCTTAACTACCAAGGACACTTATTTTTGGACCAAAAAGGCTTCTTCAAGATCGTGGGACCCATGGCCATCCCTCTAGGCTTCCAAAGCCTATTATACTTGTTCATACAAACAATGGATGCTCCATCACAAATGTCCCAAGCCTCCATAGTGCAGGTGTTGTCGAGTGGATACATCGCATGAGGGGAAGGTAAGGTTTAAGCGACGCGCCACCTTGCCTGGTCACGTAACCTACGAGCAATCGTAAGCCTGAGGGCAACCCACACCTCAACAACTACCATTTCTGGTAGAGATTTACCCAAGACCACATAACAAGGAATCACAATCGATATGGGTATGCTGCCTACAGTAGGTGCTGATGAATGAGCAAAGGAAATGTGTAAAGCAAAGTCTCATATTGCCTGGGTACAAAGATATGAGCAGTATATTAAAAATGACCCTCACCTTATTTATGATGTATGTCTGGACACATAATTGTCCTTTTTTGTCTAGTTATGTGTCATTGCAATCGTCATTTATCTCTTATGTCCATTTTCTCAGAACTTAAAAATGACCGTTGTTCATTTGAATGTGCTTTGTTTTTCCTTTTGAGAAATGGAGTTTGTATGGGAAGGGTGAGGTCAGAGCATGCATCCATGGTTTTCTCTATTTTGATACAATGATCCAATATCTTCACCTTGCTCGTGCAAGATGATTTGGGATACAAATATGCCTTTTAAGATTAAAGCATCTTTGTAAACTTGATTATAGGAAACTCAAACCCAATCAAGGTTGTGAATCCCATACCGGGTCAAACAAATTAAATTCGCATATTATTGTTGCATTGAACGCAAAAACTTATTTTTAAAATTTTCATGTTATTGTTGCATACAACTCAACTAACCATCCAGAGAAGGAGAAGGGACAGATTTATGGTTAAAGATTGATCATATCAAAGTAATAGTACCTCCTCCTCAACAACTGTCTACTAACAACCTGGAAAAAGAGAATAGATGTTTACTACCTACGCTTCCTTTTGAATTGGTATTACCTACGCTAGCAAGTACCTACACTAGCACGTTGGGCTGCAAACGAACCGAGTTGTTGGTGAGTAGCTCATTAACGCTCGGCTCGTACGAGTTTGAACTCAAGTTTTAGGCTCGTTTAGTAAATGAGCAGAGCTCAACATACTAAAGCTCGGCTTAGCTCGCAAAAGCTCAGCTCATTTTTATAGGCTCGGCTAGTTTAAAGAGGCTCGTTAAGTAAATTAACCTAGCTCGCTTGAGTTTTCGGCTTGTTTACCAAAAAAAAAAAAAAAGACGAGCTCGAACACTACAAAGCTCGGCTCGGCTCGTTTGCACCCCTACTAGCAGCCTATACAAATTATGAGGTATAAAATATTTTTTATATAATATTCATACTGCATTTCGTTAATAGTTACAATAGTAATTTTTAAATTATAAATATTTATAGTGATAAATCCGAAATGGTAGCAATGATATAAACAGTACCATTAATCTCCACTCAAACTCAAATTTGCATTCAAAAAACCTATAAAACTCCCTCCACGCCTCACTTAAACCTTTATCAAATCATGAGTTTTACTCAAATCAAGGGATAAGAAACCGCAAGGGTTGATCCCGGTGATCAAGACATGAGATTTACAAGTTTTCTCCCCTCTCATGTTTGAAACCTCTCAGCTGCTAAAAGGACCGATCCATATGCAGCAAACGCTGCTTGTAGACCGTGAGATTGATCTCGGCATTACTGGAGGGACGAGTAAGCTGATCCGGACACATGAGGTATTATGGCGGATACGAAAGTAATGTGAATATCTTCCTACAACTCTGACCATTAAAAAGCGTTTTACTCCAATTTCTACATAGGTTAGAGACTTCCATCCAAAAAAAAATCAGAAATCAAAGTTAATAAATAGTATAATAATTAAAAATCAGAACCCTAAGCTTCCAAAACACAAAACACACACAGAGAGAGAGAGAGAGAGAGAGAGAGAGAGGACTGACTGGGGTCGCGAACAGAGGCTTTGACAGTGTAACCACGTTGGAGCAAGAACCTGACAAGCCACGAAGCTATGTACCCTGACGCACCCGTCACGCACACCGTCTTCCCTACTCCGCTCTCTCTCTCTCTCTCTCTCTCTCTCTCTCTCTCTCTCTCTCCGTTGGAAGGCAGGGAGCAGACTAGTAGTATTTCTTTTTCAGGGTTAAGCAATATGTTTTCCAATTTGCGCTCAATGAGCTGCTATGATATATATGGGCTGAAAGTAGTGACACTGTTTAGCGAGAAGGGTGAATTACAGATTTTACACCTGAAATTTCAAAGACGTCACACATCGGCCCCTCATTGTTTAGTTAATTGCAACAGTTGGCCCTTCAAGCACCAATTGTAGGGGAAAGTTTATTAACACAACAATATACACACATGATAATCCGCTCGGGGGTGGGTCCCCCTACTCTGTCGACCTCCTCCCCCACCTTATTTCCCTTACCTTATCAAACCCCACCCGTCTCCACCCTTTTCAGTCCTCGCCTTCCCCATATGTGACCTTTTCACAAGGTCCGGTCCTTTCCTCATAGGGTAAATCTGGTGAAGAATTGAAGAAGGGGCAGTTTGGCAACATTCTTTTCTGCAACGAATAAAACAATAGCTCCAATGCGGTAGAACTGGTGATTTATTTGCAGTTGGAGTTTAATGCCTAACCTATCTCTATCTGGTTTTTCAACTTTGAGTTTCCCTCTCCGATTTGGTTTGTTTAAGTGTTGTTGAGCGGAGCATCATGCTTTAGCCTTAGACTCCGGCGTTCTGACGACGATGGTGGCATGTTGTTTGTTACGATTATGTTTCCTCCTTATCGATTCAAATCTGGTAGAAGGTGGTCGGGGACGGACTTTATAGTAGTAAATGGGGTTAGGTTTTATTTCCTTTCTGCAGGATGTTTATTTGTTTCTGGCTAGTTTTCCTAGTCTGATGGTTTCCTCGATCTGGTTTCCAGATCTGGCTGGTTTTGTAATACCCTTGACCTATAATTGTGCTTATAATTAGATTATTAATTTAATTATGTATTTAGTTGTGCCTATGTGTTTGATTGTTTTTTGTTGACACACACACCCAAGGGGCACATTGTTTGTACCATAATTTTTAAATTTGTACACGTGGCAAATAGATTGGCTGGGAATTATTTTTACTTAATTCGGATTTAATGTAATGGCCGAATTATCTATAATTTAGGAGATAAGTTTATTGCCTAAATTGTAGGGAAGTAGTTTTTATCTAAAGCGTGAAGATAGGGGCTGAAATTAACATGTGCTAATTGTATTGAGAACATGGGTAGTTATTTTCGGCCAACTAAAGGACACATGTCACCTCCTCATGCATTTTTCAAGAAGATATCGAAGTGGATGCAAGACATGAACGTAATGGCTAGAGATCATGGGTGGTTACATTCGAAAGTTACAATTGGACCCAGAGGCTATAAATACAAACCTTTGTGCAACATTGCAGAGGTCCAAGCACCAACAAAGCTCACTGCAGCAAATTAATTTAGTTTATCTCCTAACTCTCAGTTAGTCGATCGATTTCTCTTTCTTCTACCTATGTCTATCTTCTACCTCTCTCTCGTCTCTTCTTCTTCTTCTTCTTCTTCTTCCTCTATGTAAAAGTTAGTCTGTCTTCAATTGTGGAAGTCCTTGTTCAAGGCCCATGAACCGTTGTAACTTTAGTTCCTCTTTTAGTCAAGTTTCACATTTGCTTGAAAAGAAGTTGGTAGTTTCAGGCGCTTTTCCTTATTCTCTCGGAGATTTATATCTCCTGGCACGCCCTCGCATCTTCTACACCACCAGGTGTTGACCATCCCCGTTTCTCCTGTCCCTGGAGGAATAGGTGGCAACACACATACACATAATTATTTTTACTTGGGGGTGCAATAATAGAGTTTAAGGGGGGGTATTTTCTCATCCCCATCTGATTTTCACATCGGAGAGAGAGAGAGAGAGAGAGAGGGGGGGGGGGGGAGGGGAAAAAAAGGAGAAGGAGTCTTGCTTGAGTTTGATTAAAGTCCTATTAGGTAAAATTACATGGTTTGAATTATGAATTTTAATGTTTTGTTGTGAAATCTCTTGCATCTAGTGGTTTAACTTCTAGTTGAGTTTATTTGGGATTGAGTTTGTTAAAACTCAAGAATCATAGCCCTTGAATCTCATGATTTGGGTGTTTTGAGTTTGATTTGAACCATGATTTCGTGGTATTTGGAGTAGCTTATGTTATATACATGTTTAGGCATGAGTTTCCCAAGTTCTAAAGTTGATTTGAGGTAGTTTCAATGGAGTTTTGGGGTTAGAAATCAAAGATGATCGAATATGTGTTTTTGCTGAATTTCCAGTTGATACTGGTATTGGGGGTTCTATTGATACTGGTGTGAGCCATCAGTGGGTTTTAATACCTGTAATGGGGTTTCTATTGATATCGGAATCAAAGGCCTATTTTGGAAAAAATTTGTAACTTCTATCGTTGACCTCACACACTTTTAGGATTTCATGTTAGGCATGTTACACTCATTTTGGCATTGTTTAATCATGTTTTCATACTTCATTTGTTGTAGGAGGTTTGGTTGATCATGTGAACCGAGGTGAGTGACTAATGCCCAAGTTATGCAGCTTTTAACAAGTGTTTTACACTTCTATGCAAAGCTATGTTTTGTTTACACGTTTGACAAATTCTATGAACTCCATGGATATAAAATGAAAGGTGGATATGTTTTGCATCTATTAATGGCATCCCTAACGTCCTAGCTTGCTAGGGGACATCGCTAAAAGGCTAGCAAAATATGATATGACATGATATGGGATAATGCATAAACATCAAGTTTATCTACACCGAGACACTCGGTGCCATGACATGACATGAATATGTTCAATGTGCATTATAAATTTATGTTCAAATGCTATGAATCCTATCGGTTTGAAAAGTTAAGATTGTTTCCTTAAAATGTCTTTTTAAAGGTATCCATGGAAAGCATGTATCTTGTGTCACTCATACGAGTTTTAGCTTATGAATTTTTCCCATCTTTCAAGAGACGAGGAGTAGAGTGGTGACGTGGGCTTGCTTTTAGCTATGCTTTTGGCCATGTAACCATGTAAACGGTAAACAGTTTGAATTTAATCACCTTTTGACATTTGTGTATCCTTGTGAATGGTTTGGGTGAAGTAATATAAGCATAGCTCTGTGGGATACTATAAGTCCAGAGATCTTGACGATGAAACACGTTATCATTTTGTTGTTAATACAAGTTAACCTTCTGCCGTTAAAATTTGGGTCCCTCTTAGTCATTACTTATAGAATGTTTTATGCTATGATATGGTATTCTTTATAAGTCATTATCCTCATATACATCAACTGATTTGATATTTAGCGAAAATTACGAACACGTATGATTATAGTAGAAAGGCGGTATTAGTGGAAATTTAGCCTATATTTCCAAATATGTTATCTAAATGGTGAATGAAAAATAAGGAGAGATCGACCACACTAAAAACTTATAAAACGTACTTTTGAAGATAGCTAAAGGACCCATAACGGGATCTTTACTAATGGATTCCACAGAAGGACAAATGATCTAATGTAAAAGTTTTAGGTCTAAAATAGAAAGAGTAAACCTTCGAGCTTCAAATTGGAAATTTCAACAAATTTAGAGGGACTAAACTCTAAAGGTATGTTTCTTGTTGTTTTTTTTTGTCTTTAATCTGTAGACAAAAATTAATTTTCTTATTGTGGCTATTTGGGCTTTAAATGTGAGAGACTTCTGAAATTCTTTAGCAAAAAATCAAAAAAAAAAAAAAAAACGAAAAAATTGATAAAAGAACTGGGGCCTAAGTGCCTAACTAGCTGCTTTTTTTTTTTTTTTTTTTTTCTAAGAAGGAGAACAAATCTAAATTCGCCTCTACCGTTGACATTCAACCAAATCAGACACCCTTCGTTTTCTTTCCATTTTGTTTCTTTCATTTTTTAAAGGTGGCCTACATATTGTCGGTTTTATTTCTTTTTATTGTTAAATAGAAAAAGATCGAAAAGAATCACATCATACGATACGAGATATAAATGTATTTGGGATACTCGTAATTAGTCAAGTCACCTACGTTTCCGTAGTGACATTAATTGTGAGTCCTCTGAAATTTTCATTTGGGACCGGAACCGTTCATTTTTTGAGGAATGTTGAGCACACATTATGAGTACCAAAAATTATGATCATAGGAGATTGGTAAACACACAATTAAGATATATTGTCTTATAGTGTATCCTCCAAATGATATTGGCCATCCATATAAATGGTATCTGAACATATGCCTACCAATATCTAATTAATTTGATTTTTTACATGAATGATCTACTCAACATTGCCGACAAATTGTACGATTCCGATTCCAAATGCAAATTATAGAGGGCCTACAATTAAGGTTGCTATTGGAATTTAGTGACTTGATTCACTACGGGTACCCCAAATCCGATATTAGGAAAAATTCTTTTTCAAGAACTCTCAAGGGAGGAATAGATTTCCAAACCAACATGCAAGATATTATAGGTATATTTCTCGCAATTTCTTTTTCACTTTGTAAATAGTATTATATCTAAATCTATGAGATATGGCCTCTATTAGTGGATGTATTTCTAGGATTAAAATCATAAAAAGGTTTTCATGCATGTGGTTCGTTGAGTTATTTAAATTTCAGAAGTGAGGCCGCTATTTCGGTGGTGAATTTTTTTTAAGAACCATTGCATATAATATCAAAATTAAGTTAATGTTGTCTTTAGTTCTTACCGAGCATTTCCTCATCGTAGAGGATTATATAATTATCACACTCATAACAATTTTATAAGATTTGTAGGAAACGTCAGCGCGTGGACTGGTTTGACTAAAAACCACTGTTGATTGGCCTAACAAAGCCCGCCACGTGGAGAGTAATTAAGTTCACAAAAGATACGTCGGAATTAGAACAAGGTCAACGTGCTAAATAAAACCACACTGTGAAGAGACACCCCTCGCGGAAGGGAAAAATTAAGACATATGAGCCCAAGTATAGGGTGCCTTAGCAAAGGGACCCCATATTATGTGGAATTCACTCGTCACAACCCTTCTTTTGAAGAAATTAACACGATGGGAAGTTGCAGTTATCTATAACTTAAGCTCGCGAATCTGACCATAAGGCAGGGTCAGAAAAGGTCCTTTGAAGCTTGAATAAGGTATTGGCGAGACCAAAAGGGGTCGCAGCCATGACTCATATATGACGGGAATAGGGGAGATATTAGTGACTTGGCGGATTAAGAAGAAAGTGGATCACCACGATAGAATGACGTGCACCGACTACGTCACGAGGGTTATACTCGTGGCAGTGATGCTACCCATGTGGTCCTAGTATACGAAGAGAGCATGTGTCCTCATATTATAAGAGGAATATATGTTGTCAATGATTGACTGCAGATCCCTATAAATATAAGACATTCCCTCACAAATTTCGAGAGATTGATTTATCTCCAAGGCACGAAAAATTTAGATAGAGAAAGTGGGTCTTGAGACCTGGAATCAAGAACATAGTTCTTGTGAGTGCTTGAGGGCCCATTTCTCTTAGAGTTTGTGCATAGGATATCAATCTAGGAGTGGACTGAACACCATGCATTTTTTCTCTCTGTACCTGGCCTTCTTTTTCACCCATCACACATCTTTCTACTCTTGATTAATCATTGAATATTGTTTGCCTATCCAAATTGAATTTATAAACTAACCAAAAATCTATCCTACAAGGTTAAAGAATTAAAAAGCGATTGTATAATAATGGGCTACCTCTTTGTTTAAAAATAATAATAATTCGCTACCTCACCAACTCGATAATGATGTTACAATAAAAATATAGTAATGAAGTCAGCCATTACGTAACAACCAAAAACCAACAAGTGCGTCAGCCATTACGTAACTGCCATTATTATCTGGTCAATTGTGATAGGTAACATGGGTAACGTGTTTTTATCACCTACTGAAGATTATTTTCCTTTTGAAAAAGAGAAAATTTCATTTTAAAAGCTAAAGGCATTGCAAGATATAAGAACAGGGATGAAAATCTCAACCGAGCCAACGGGTACTCGAACCATAACTGCCTTTTTCTCCCCTAACCATAACCGTTAATTTCTCCTTGGGTGCGGGTGTGGTTTAGACGGAGGGAAAATCGAATGAGTTCGATTCGATTATGGTTTTACCTGTGAACCGAACCGAAATTTGTAAAATACATAAGAACCCCTTATATTCTATTAAGAAATTACAAAAACCCTTGGGTATATTTTAAAACTACATCATTAAAACTACAAGAAAATGGGCCATTCCCGGCATTTCAACAAATGCCGGAAAAAAAAGCACCGGAAAAACTACTATTCCAGGCATTTTTTCAAAAATTGCCGGTAAAAGATAAATTTCCGATTTTATTTTATTTTATACTATAAATATTTTTGTTTAACCTTTAGGAATCAAATGTGTGCTAGCACAGTTGGTAGTGCGCGCGCGCGAGGGGGTGAAGGTCACGGGTTCAATTCTTGGGGCGAGCAATTTCTCCCCAATTTTGCTTGTCATGTGTGCGCCACGTGTGTGCCATGCGGGCACCAAGTGGCTTCCACGTGGCCCCCATATGGGTGCCACGTGGCATTTTCCCCCTAATAAAGTAGTCGACTTTTCCCGGCATTTGTCAGTATTAACGACACGTGTATAGACGGCATATGTAATAAATGCCGGTAATGCTTAAAAAAATGCCGGTAATGCCCTTTTCCGACATTTGTGGTGGCTTTTCCGGTATTTGTAAAAATGCCGCTAATAGTGAAATTTGGCGTAGTGTGAGGGCTCTCTTATATAGGCTACGGTGTGGGATTTTTTGTTCGGGATCAAATTTCAACGATCCAAACCGTTAGATGTGTTTAAAACATGTTAATTTCTAAGGTCTACCGCGAGGATTCATCAAAACAAAGTACCCGGAAGGGCTTGATCCGAGCCGTTTTCGATAAAAATGTAGTGTGAGCGCTCTCTTATATAGGCTACGGTGTGGGATTTTTTGTTCGGGATCAAATTTCAACGATCCAAACCGTTAGATGTGTTTAAAACATGTTTCTAAGGTCTACCGCGAGGATTCGTCAAAACAAAATACCCGGAAGGACTTGATCCGAGCCGTTTTCGATAAAAATGTATATGTACATTTTTATCGAAAACGGCTCGGATCAAGCCCTTCCAGGTATTGTTTTTCGACAAATCCTCCTTGTAGTAGGCCTTAAAAACACGTTTTAAAAACATCTAACGGTTCAGATCGTCGAAATTCAATCCCAAACAAAAATCCCGCACCATAAAGTTTAAGGGAACCCTTATTGGATATTTGTTGTGTGTATGTGTGTGTGTGTATAGATGACACATCCATACACTTAGGTTTTCTTTAGTTCTTCTCTGAATTTCCGGTTGCCGTGAGTCTCTCTCTCTCTCTCTCTCCCTGTGTGTGAAGGCAAAAAGCTTAATGAGTACTATATCAATGTGTCCTGTTCTTGAATGCTTTGGTGTGATTATGTCACGACCCCAACCCATCCCTATAGGATTAAATCATAACAAAGAGCCGGTGAAACCATCACCAAGGCCATAACATAGTATTAAGTATCTCATAAGCGAATGACTAAAAGGGACTTAAGAGTTAAGCAGTGGAAATCACACCTGTATTAATATTAAAAAACTATAACGTGTCTTTACATCAGTATCTTAAACTCAAAGTACATCCCAGAGCAGTGCTTGCATTACCAGCTTACAACCCTTACAAATTTACACGTCAAAAGTACAACTTTCAATCTACATCTCCACATGCATAGTCCATCAATGAAAAGAGTTCCATGCCACACTCCTACTCGTCATTGCCTGATAGGTGGGAAAACATTTACATAAGCAGAAGCTCGTATGAATGATTGCACAAGCCATACGCTTTCCATGGACAGTAATGAAATACATTTCAAAAGATAGCCAATTCAACTTCACATGTTCCAATAGGAATCCAAAGTTCACAATATCATTTATAATGCACATCCCTCTCCAATTCACATCACATCACCAGGCGTCTCTAGTGGGGATAAGCTAGACGTCTATCGCATTATCTCATAATTTTCACAAACACATCTTGCTAGCCTTTTAGCAATGTCCCCTAGCAAGCTGGGACGTAAGGGATGCCATTAATAGAGAATAAAAGTGTCCACCTTTCATTTCAAGTCCATGGAGTTCATATCATTGAATATTTCACAGTGAAAAACATAAATTTCACATTTGACAGATAAAACGCTTTTAAACCGTATAGCTTGGGTATTAATCACTCACCTCGATCCACGCAATCACAGGAACTTCCTAGATTAAATAACAAGTAACGTAAACACATGTTAGATGCCCTTCAAGTAATCACAAACTCTGAATGAACTTCTTCAATGTTCTAAGTATCCATAACAATGTTGTGGGGACCAAGTATAAAATTAGGTCAATACTTAAGGCATCTCTAGTGCACTACCTAAAATCACTACCTAAAGTGCCCTAACTAGTTAACTAAGAAAAACCTCAAAAAATGGTCTTTAGTGCACAAAACTTGGCTCCCTAAAATCCTAGGTGGCACCCCTCACTACCTAAAGTGCCCTAAGTGACTACCTAAATTTGGGGAGGGACTTAAGGAGAGAGAAAGAGGAGAGAGAAAGTTGCTTGCATTTATACCATTGAATCTGCCATTGTTTTTTTGGTTATGAGGCCCACTTATATGGGTCTCACATACACTTTAGGGAGTATTTTTAGGGAGCCCCATTAAAGTGAATTTCTTCTTAGCTAGCTAACTAAGTTCTTAGCAAACAAAATTGGGTCCCACATATGCTTAGGTGTACACTTTAGGGAGCATTTTTTAGGTAGTGCACTAGAGATGGCCTTAGGCACACAAAAATACTATATCCTGCCAACTCCTTGGTAAAAAACCCAAACCAACACGAACTACACTTCATGAGATTCGAACTGATAGGTCATAGGTCAAAAGCAGAGTTCGGATAAGCTTTGCACACCTATTTAAAGAAAGCTAGTCCACCTAACAAGAAACAGAATTGCAGAAAATGCACCGTCTAAACTTCAACCCCAAAACTGATTTTGTGTGGCCAAAATTAAGGTACAATCCTTACATGGATAAGAAGATACACGAGTCTAGTATTGGAAAAATCAAACGGTGCGCGATTTCGATACCCATGCTAAAAGTTATGACTGTTTTCCCAAAATGTGTCAGTGTAGTCTACACAGATCCGAATTGACAGCAACAACTTCACGAATTTCTACAGAGCTATATGCATGGAATCAAGGTCCGAAATTTTAACCCAACGAAGAGAACCCATAGAGGGACTCTCAATAAAATTTTCAGAAAATTATTAGTTGCATAATCATGTCAATAAAATCCCCAAAAATCAGCTAGATGTATGACCTAAAATCTGCAGATTTACAAGAGACGCATGAACTGAATGAATTCCTCAAAAATTCACTAAGAATTCCCTCAGTACTCTATAACCAAGGGTTTCTATGGTCTCTAATCATAACATGAATTAAACATGAAAATTTATGAAATCAAGTGGAAGAAAGCAAGTGATTACCCAATTAGCTTCAACTCTATCAAGCCTCTAATTTCCCCCTTTTTTTCCTTGCTGATTTCTCCCTTTCTCTCTTTTTCGGTTCAAGCGGTGATGATAAGACCAAAATAGGAAAACCATAGAACTCCCCCGATGTTCTGTTAAGCTATTAGGAAAAATTATTCATTGCACTCAAAGCCCTTGTGCTCCCCTCTTGTCTTTTTAGGCATTAAGGACAATTAGAGTGTATGCATGTGACCATGTCTTCCCATGTGCTCTCACTCATATCCACTAAACTAATCAATGGTTCAAGAACACATATGCACAATTAGACACATGATTAAGCTAAGCTAGTTAATCAAGTAATTTACGCGATTAGCTAAAGTCCGACACATAATCAAAATTAAAACGTGATTAAGGACCAATGGTATTACACCCTACCCCACTCAAGAAAGTTTGGTCCTCCAAACTTAACTTAATTACCTTATATCGGAAAAAAAAATACGGATACTTCTTCAACATATCTTCCTCCGTTTCCCACGTTGCTTCTCCTCGCCGATTATTAGTCCACCATACTTTCACCTAAGGTATAACCTTGTTTCTAAAAACTTTCTCCTTTCAACCAATAATCTTGACCGGTTTTTCTCATAACTCAAATCTTTCTGAAGCTCAATAGGTGTTGACCCAAGATATTCTTCACTAGAATTAGGTAAGTACCGTCTCAATATAGATACGTGACAGACATCGACATCGTGAACATAAGATAGTTCCGGTGGTAAAGCCAATTGGTAACTTACTTCCCCAACTTTTTCAAAAACTTCAAATAGACATATATCTTGGTTGTAACTTACCCCGTTTCCCAAATAAAACCACACCTTCCATTGGCGAGGTTTTTAGGAACACACGATCCCCCAACTTCAAACTTTAACGGCCTCCTCCTGGCATCTGCGTAGTTTTTTTTTCTGTCGACTCTGCACTGCTTTAAGCCTTTCGCCTACCTTCATCCAGCATATCGGTGATTGACACTTCCTACCATATAAAAGCTTCATAAGGCGCTACTCCAATACTGGCTTGATAGCTATTGTTTTATGCGAAATCCACCAATGGCAAATGTTTCTCCCAACTGCCCGAGAAATCTAAAACACAAGCCCGTAGCATATCCTCCAACACCTAAATCACCCTTTCGGACTGTCCATCGATTGTGGATGAAACGCCGTACTGAATTCCAATTCCATACCATAGCTTTTTGCGACCTCCTTCAGAAATTTTAAGTAAATCTTGGATCACGGTCTGACACAATTGATACTGGCGTGCCATGAAGTCGAACGATCTCCTCAATATACAACTCTACATATCGGTCCATAGAGAATGAGGTATAAACAGCTAGAAAGTGGACAAATTTCGTCAACCAGTTCACCCAAATTGCATTACTTCCCGTTTTAGTACACGGTAACTCCACAACAAAGTCCATAGTGATATGCTCCCATTCCATTCTGGTATTGGCGACATTTGAAGTAATACCGCTAGCCTCTGGTGCTCTGCTTTCACTTGCTGACATTGGAAACATTCAGAAACAAATCTTGCTGCATCATTTTTCATCCCCGACCACCATTACACTTCTTTAAGATATTGATACATTTTCATGCTTCCCAGATAAACGGCAAACCTGGTCTTATGAGCTACTTCTAAAATTTGCTTTTAAATTTCTTCTATGTCTGGAATGCATATTCTATTCCTGAACTTTAAAACATCGTTCTCAATCACGAAATTTGGCTTTGGAAAAACCCTTATTTTACTCAACATGTCCTTTATGAACTCATCCTCCATCTGTCTTTCTTTCACCGTCTCGAAAATACAGGTTGCACTATAAAAGTAGCCAATACCACATCTGTGCCATGAATAGAAACCTCTAATTCCAATTTTTTCCCCATTCCCTTGCTTGACTCCGGCTGAGTAGTAAGTAAATAACATAATTCACCTTATGATTTTCGACTCAGGGCAGGGCATTCACAACACACTAGCTCTCCCCGAATGATACTGAATTGTCAATTTATAATCTTTCATAAGTTCGAGCCATCTCTTTTGCATCAAATTTAGTTCCTTTTGAGTAACCAGATACTTAAGACTTTTAAGATCCATGTAGATCTCACACGATGCTCCAGATAAGTAATGTCTCCATAACTTCAAAAGGAAAAAAAAATCACAGCCGCCAATTCCAAATTGTGCATAGGGTAGTTCTTCTCATGTTATAGTTTAATTGTCGTGAAGCATATGCAATCACCTACCCATGCTGCATCAAAACACTATTCAAACCTCAGAGTGATGCGTCACTGTATATCACAAACCCTTTTGTAGTTGACGGTAGAGTCAGGATCGATGCCATCACTAGCCTCTCTTTTAATTTTAAAAAGAACTTTTCTCTCCCACGGTTCATAAAAATAGAGTCTATTTCGTGTGAACTTAGTTAACGGACCAGTAGTCTTGGAGAAATCCTTAACAAATTTTCAATAATACCCAGCCAATCCCAAAAACTGCGGACTTCTGTCACTGTAGTCAGCCTTAGCCAATTCATTACTGCTTCGATTTTCTGTGGATCCACTGTAATATCGTCCCCTTTGATAACATGCCCAAGAAATGCCACACTCGTCAGCCAGAACTCACACTTCTTCAGTTTAGCATACAACTTCTTGTCTTGTAGAGTTTGTAACACCAATCTCAAGTGTTCGACATGCTGATCTGAGTTCTTAGTGTTAGCTCCAAGGTTTTAGGGTTTTAGATTTTGATGATAACCAACATGCTTTTATAAGTCAATTGGGCTTCATTGGCATAATATACTTCAAATGGGCTAATTCTGTTATTAGTCACTATTGTAGGGGCTTAAGAGCAATTTCTCCTTAAGTTTTATAACGTGACAGTATACAGAGATATTCCCAAACTAGGTTTTACGTTGAAACAAGAAAGAGACGTGAAAGACATGAAAAGAAAGCAGATTTTCGCGATTGAAGAATCAAACAAAGGTTTGGCTATTATTCAATCAAAATTGTGGAAGAACCTTCATCAAATTCTATCTCCAGTAAAGAAGGAGAGAGATTAAGGAAAATCTCTTCCTAATTTCCAACGACTCAGAAAATCCTCTGATGGAAAGAAGAAAATGACTGATTGCTTGGTGAAGATGTCAAGGATTAAGAAGGAAAGATTGTGGGCTGATTTTGTGCAACGGCTAAGAGCAAAACTCCAACGTTCAAATGGGTCTTCAACAATAAAAAGAGCACAGAGAGGAAGCTACAACTACAGTATTTGATGAAAAAAATCTCTAGTGAGCCATTATTGAAATTCTGTCATTTAACTCTATGCTTACATCTTGAATATCTTACACTAGCTTGAGTGTAATTTTTGAGAGTTATTGTAAAAGGGATTTCACACCCTTGTTTTGAAATTGTAACATGTTTTTGTGAGTGATTTTTGGGTAGAAAAATCACTTGGGTTAGGTCTGACTAGTGCCAGATTCTTAGCTAGTTGAGAGTGGATTCAGGAGTAATCGCTCGTTGTAAAGGTTCTCTAGCACCCGCAAAGCTAGAGGTTTGTAACGACTATTGGAGATAGTGCAGTAATTCCCGAGTAGGACACTTGGGGAGTGGAGTAGGCCGTGAAGTTGCGGACCGAACCACTATAAAATCCTCGTGTTTGATTTCTCTTTCCCTGACTCTTTTATTTTCCAGTTTGCATATCTGAAATTGCATTACTAATCTGGTTAGCCACATTTATCTAAACCAAAGTGCATAACTGATTGTCTTATAGTTGAATCATATATATATTTTTATCTCATTAAGTTAAGTTTTGCAACTTCTGGTGGTTCTATATTCTTGTCATTTTAGCTTGTGGTATGGTGCTACATACTTTTTCAACATAGTTTTGCATTTAGTTTTTAAAGTGTTATTTTAGTTGAGAATCCCAATTCACCCCCCCGGGGTTGCTATCTGGGCCAACACTTAGAATACATCGGTATGTCAACAATAAACACAACCACGAATTCATCAAGATAATATTTGAACACTCTATTCATCAAGTCCATAAATGCTCCAGGTGCATTAGTAACTCCGAAAGGCATAACCAAGAACTCGTAGTGTCCATACCTTGTTCTAAAAGTTGTTTTCTCAACATCCTTTGCCTTAACCTTCAATTGGTGATATACCAATCGAAGATCAACCTAAGAAAACACCCGTGGCCCTTACAATTGATCAACAAACCATCAATCTCGAAAGCGGATACCTGTTCTTGATTGTCACCTTATTCAATACTCGGTAGTCAATACAAAATCTCATTGCCCCATCTTTCTTCTTCACAAACATAACTGGTGCTCCCCATTGTGAGATACTCGGTTTAATGAACCCCTTGTCTAGCAATTCTTTGCAATTGAACTTTCAATTCTTTCAACTCCAACGGTGCCATTCTATACAGAGTTTTAGGAATCTCTTGAGTCCCTGGAATAAGATCAATCACAAATTCTACCTCCCTATCAATCAATGAACCAGGCAAATCATCTGGCAACACACCAAGAAATTCATTAACTACAAGAATATCTTCCAAAGCTGTTGTACCCGGCCGATTTAGTAATGAGTACGGTACATAGATAACCCTGACACCCTTCATTCAGTAACCGACAAGCTCGCATTGCAGATATCTGATAAGTCGATGAGACTACCCCTTTCCCTTTGAAAGTAACTTCAACTTCATCTAGTATCTCTATCATAACCCATTCAGCTATAAAATCTTCGGTAGCAAAGTTAGTAGACAATCGGTTCATACCCAATATAGCATCAAAATGACCCATATTCAAAGAAACTAAATCTACCAATAGATCTGCACTTCCAATCAATATATCACAGAACTTATGAACAGTAGAACGCGCAATATTGCTATTCATAGACTGTGACACATACAATTCATAATCAATTGCATTGAGCGGTCCAATCAACTTAATAGCAAACTGAGTAGAGATAAGGGAATGCAAAGACCCCAAATCTGTAAGAACATAAGCTGAGTGTCCATAAATATGAAGTGTACCTAAAACCACTAAATTTGCATTTTGAGGATCTCCTGGGACTAAAGCAAAGGCCCTCACCTATCTTTTCCCTGCATCTGATTCGGTACCTGTACTTTGCCCTAAACTGGTGGTAGTTGCTGGTGTTGTTGCACCAAATTTCGCCCAAGTCGGACAATTCCTCATTTGTGGCCCATTACACTGCACTTGAAACACGCGCCCGTATCCTTGTAACACTGGCCCTTATGCAATCTCCAACACTTCGGACACGGACATTGGCCCTTATGCTTCCTCCCACACTTTAGACACGCCCGGGACCCACTGCCACAACTACTGCTTCCACCTTGATTCCAACCCGACGTATCTGTGTTTCGTTTCTTAAAAGAGCTAGCACCCCTCTAATCTCTTGGACACATAGTTAGTGCGTTTTACTTGTTGGCCCCCATCACTTCCACCTACCTTGGCCTGTTCAATTCATTCCATTCTGTCCACTAATGAAGGTGGAGGATGTGCTTCTTCCAGTACATCTCTTTCATGCTCCATTAGCTAATTCAAGAAAGAACATCCATATATATATATATAGGATTAGCTTCCAATAAGGGTCCCTTATTGAAAAATAAAATGCGGACCTAGCCTTTTTTGTGTTTCCGGACCAAATTTTGACGATCCGAACCGTTCAATGTTTTTAAAATGCATTTTTAAGGGCGTCCGCGAAGATTCGTCCAAAAAAAATACCCGGAAGGGCTTCATCTGATCGGTTTTTGTTAAAAACGCTATATATAACGTTTTTAACAAAAACCGATCGGATGAAGCCCTTCCGGGTATTTTTTTTGGACGAATCTTCGTGGGGGCCCTTAAAAATGCATTTTAAAAACATTGAACGGTTCGGATCGTCGAAATTTGGCTCGAAAAGGTGAGGTCCGCATTTTAACTTAGATAAGGGTCCCTTATTGGAAGCTAACCTATATATATATATATATATATATATATATATATATATATATATACCATAATGCCATAAAATATGCATGTCTCCTCATAAGATATTACATAACACAACATTCAAAGTGAGAACGTAACATGCAAACTTCATTTACCCTATAGCTTTGAGAGTACGTGTGTGTATGGTCGCTAAACGTGCGATTCTTTTCTAGTTCATTGCTCTGATAGATTAGATCTATAATTGTTTGGGTATTTGATGTCTTTTTAGCTGGATTTATGATACGAGTATCTATTAGTTGACGGTGTTTTCAATTTTTGGCATTTTCTCTGCAAAACACTTGTAGACACCCCAATTTTGAACCCAAGATGCGCTCGAGCATTTCCGATGATGAAACGGACCAATCATGATTACCCGGAACTTGTGAGTTTGACTTGAACTTGACCAAAATCAACCAAATACCACCTCAAGCAACCTAAACAGCTCAAACCAACCCAAACAGTGTTGAACCAAGCCAAGCCAGCAACATGCCATCAAGCACCTTGAGCGCTCAAGCCCCTGGCTTTGAGCGCTCAACCCAGGGAAAGCACCTTGAGCGCTCAAGCCCACGGCTTTAAGCGCTCAACCCTGGTCCAGTCAGCAACCTGCAGAATATCTAATCATGAGATTTTCTGCATGGGGAGCGTCTGGGGTGATCTTATACGATCCTCTTGTGTATAATACACCCCACTAACCGCAGAAATACACCAAAAATACTCCCAAAATACCAAAACCCACTTCCTCTCTCTCCTCTCTTCCCTCCCACTCACTCTATAAAACCCACTATCCACCCCCGGTTTTAGGGGTTGGCAATTCTCACACTCTAGCTCCCAAACTCCTCCAGAAATTCGATCATCCCTTTCTCTCTCCAGGAAACCACTCAACTGTTACCAAAACCATCGGCAAAACCACTTTTCAAATCCCAAATTCATCCTTTGATCATCATCCAACCACATACATTGTCCAATTCGTCCAGATTATAGACCAAAACCATCCACAATCATCATCCCCAAGCCCAGAATCAAGCCCAAACTTCAAGCATTTCAGAAAGGTAGTCGAAATGTGAAAACCTCACTGTTTTTGGTTCTTCTGAGGAAGACCAGTGTGTTCAAGCAAGTTTTTCTTACTTGAATTGAACTCACAGAGGTCTAAACATTGTTCTTAAACACTTTTTCAATCTGCAGTTGCACGGGGGTTGAGCGCTCAAGCCTCTGGCCTTGAGCGCTCAAGCCTCGTTCTGGACAGTTTCTGTTTTGCCAGTTTTTGTGCCATCTCTCGGCTTTGATCATTATTTAATGGTTACCTTTGTTCATGATATTCTTAAATCAGTCTACCTTTGTTTCCAAAACACATGCATGAACATTAGCTAACCACTTTATGATGATCAAAAATCAATATCTCATTTAAAATTCCATTTTAAATGCAAAACAGTGACTGGATCTTCTTTATTTACCTTTGTTCTAAATGTTTAAGATCCTGAGAATCATCGAACATCCCTTTCTAAGCCAGAAATCAGAAAGTCAGATTATGGCTTGAGCGCTCAAGTTCACTCACTTGAGCGCTCAAGCTGTTCTTGGGCATTTTGTTGTTTCAATGATGAATCCTGATTCAGTGTGCTTCCAGTGTGTGTGAGTTGTTATTATTGTGTTCATAATCTGGATTCCTTCCTCGTTCCACTATTTTCAAAACATTTCCTTATTAACTCGTTGAAATCATGCCCTTTTCATCTTTCTTTGAGGGATCAATCAGTTTATTCTTACTTGTTTCTCTTGAAAAGTCCTTAATCAGTGATTGATCTCGAAAAGAAGTCGTAAAAAGGTGAAATTTCATAGAGGCTAAGACCTGGTTTGAGCGCTCGACCCGTATGCCTTGAGCGCTCAAACTGGTTTGAAGAGGTTGAGCGCTCAAGCCTTGGTCTCTGAGCGCTCAACCCCTATTCTGGAATCCAGTTTGTGAAACAGTTTGCTGGGGTTTCGCGTTCGCATTTTCTGAGATTGTTGTACGGTTTCTGTAATTTCTCATTTTCTGTGAATATTTGTAACAATTTTATTTGTTGTTATCATCTCCACTCATGTAAATCATCAAGCACAAGCATCCACTTTAAGTATATCTTTTATGTTTTTATTGTTTATGTGATTCCCATCCCCAACCTCCCTATTTTCATGAACAAGTTGAATTTCAAAATCCCACAAAATGTCGAGTAGAGACCGGTTCACGGACCGGGCGAGAGGGGTGCCGTAAAACCCTTCCCCTCTCGTAACCAAACCCCCGAATCCGAGAAATCTTTGGTTTTACTAAGATCAGTGAAATCCTTTTCAAATGGGTAACGAGTCATCTTTTTATCGGTTTCTCGGGTTCGGACCTAAAATCCGGGTGGCGACTCAAACAATCAATCTTTTCGAACGCGAACCGCACCGAATTCCAGTGGGCCGTCCACAAGCTGGCGACTCCGCTGGGGAATATTTTGGTTAATGCATATTTTATTTAATTACATTTGTGCAATTTTTATTACACTTGTGTAATTTTATTGAAATATGTGTTAATCAAAGTGGGTTTAGTTTGAAAGATGTTTTGTGGGATTTTTCAAATATTTGAAATTCGATTTTGCATTGCACTTGCATGGTTCTTAAGCCCCGCTGGCGTGTTTTGGCAATCCTGCCCGGCTTGCCGGTGACAGGGAATCCCGAAATGCCCAGCAGCCCTCGACCGTGATAAATCACATCGTCACTATCGTCTTTGACGGTAGGAGGCGGTTTTGATTTTGAGTCCGGGGTACCCTCAGCGACCAAAACCAGCCTTTCGCATATAATTAGCCATAGAACCCCACGTTTAGCAACCTACCCATGTGTTAAGTTTACATGCTCCACCATGTTAACGTGCTATCTGTTACCGCTTTCCCTGCCATGCCATGCTGCATTCATACATTTGCATTGTACATAGTTGTTGCGAGCGTTCGTCCGTTTTTGTTTTTTTAGTTTAGATTTTAGGGCCTCTGCGGTTAGTAGGAAATTGCCCTGGCCCGATGATGAGTCGTGCATCCCATATGCACGTTGTTCTTGCGAGTTGGTCTTTAGAGTGACCGGACATGGGAAACTTTGGATTATCAAATTCCTAAACACTGATCTAGCCAGGTTTAAGGGACCTTGGCCCGAGAAGGATCAATCGCCCTTAGGCTTCTGATCTAGATCATTGTCGGAATTAGTATGAATCGGAGATTCCCAAATTCGATTATTCAAATTTAAGGACTTTATTGCTTCAAAAAGAAAACTTGAGGATTGGGGCAATCTTCCAAAACTGTTGAGTTCAGTCTAGGAGACTTTAAATCCACGGAGTTTGAGATACCTCCGGTGTTGACCGTGCCCGAACGGTCACCCGTGTTTCGGACTAGCCTTGGAATCGATTGTAACTGGATGGCGACACCTCATTGCTCTGCCTCGGATGGTCAAAGAAAGGATAACGATTGCGGTTTTAACATCTAGGCTATAGGTTAAAGCCGTAATTGCCGAGTAAAATGACTTACCCGTGGTGTTGTTTCAATCTGCTGTGCAAACGATTCCAAGTGAGTTCCGAAACCGGTAGACTAACTCTTAAGGCTAGAAATAGGATTAACTTTGTAAGATGAGTCGCGGCGAGACGATTGAGAGTATTTGTAAATCATTCTTTTGTGCATAGTAGACACATCGAGTACACATCTGAGTCCGGCCTTTGCTTTTTGATCAGTTCTTGAATCATTGGGCCTGCAAAGAAGAAGAAGACCTTACCTGTTTGGACTCGACCTCCCGGACAGAGATTATCTAGATCCTTATCACCAAAGGTTGAGTCAGCTATGGCGGCAGAACAAGAACAGGATCCCCCGAATGAGTTTGAACAAATGAGAAAGGAAATGCATGATGAGAGGGTCCCGGAATGATACCCGAATTGCCCAACTCATGGCAATCATGGTAAACATACAGAGCCGACTTCCCCCACCTCAGCAGCGTATGCCCGAGGGTGATCAAGAGATCCCTAATGATGAACATCCGGAACAACCCCCTCCCCCTGAGAATCCCCAACTGTCTGAAATGTTAGCCAAAATACTCAAGTTAGAAGAATCGGTTGCCAAAAGTGAGAAGCGAGCCATTACCGGTTTTGACATGAGTAAGCTATGTATTTTCCCGGGCGCTAAACTCCCTAAGAAGTTCAAGCATGTGGACTTCGAAAAGTTTGATGGGACTGGGGATCCGAGAGGGCATGTTCAGGCATATGTAAGCTCCCTCTCGTTACAAGAAGTTGACGAGATAACCATGGCTCAGATGTTTCATGAAACCCTAAAAGGACCAGCACTTCAATGGCTCTTATCTCTTGACATTTCGAAGAGACAAACTTGGGAAGAAATGGTGGCTGCTTTCATTAAGCAGTATGAATATAACGTGCAGCTCAAGGTCACCACTCGTGAACTTGAGAGTATCAAAATGAAGGAAAGGGAATCATTTGCCGATTTTGTGAAAAGGTGGAGAGCCAAGGCTGCGCAAATGACCGATCGTCCCAGTGACAAAGATCAGATGCGCATTATAACCAAGAACCTACAGCCCGATTTGGCTCAATACATGGTCATGGCCCAAGCACATAACTTCGAGACCTATTTTGAGATGGGTCTTTCAATTGAAGAAGCTCTGCAGAGCGGGATGTTGAAAAAGGGAGACTCCTTCCCAAAACCCAAGCGAAACTACATCGGCAACACTTCTTCCCTATACACCAACCCCAGTTACACAGCTGGTACTTCCTCCAACTCCGCAAATCACCAACCCCATAAAGCTGAACCCATAAATGCCATCCTATCTCAACCAACCCAACCAACTCAACCACTCCAAAACCAAAGAGGACGGCGTATTTTTACCCCTCTTCCCTTACCTCTACCTGTTGCTTTCGAGCGACTCGTGCAACAGGGAAAAATCAAACCCCTTCAGCCAACTCCACCTCCACAAAATCCCCCACCAACATATAACCCAAACGCCTTCTGCATATTCCATCAAACACCCGGCCATCCCACTGAAAGATGCCAACGCCTGCGTCATGAGATTCAAGATCTCATTGACAACAAACAAATCCGAGACCCCACTGAAAAACCCAATATCCTCACAAATCCTCTGCCAACCCACAAAAGAAACAATGACATAGGTCAGATTACCCTCAGCTCCACTCAAAAAGACCTAAACCCCACTCCATTTGACCCAAGCCAATACATCATACCCGAAACAGATCCTAAGCCCATTGTGCCTATACCAGATGAATGCGAGGCATGTTTTCTTGATGTGCACTTGAACCCCAATGTGTGGCAAGAATGGGGTGATTTGATAATGGCCATGGAAGCTCATGAGTATGAACAGATGGTGGCCAACAACGTAGCAAACGAAGAAGCTTGGCCGCAAAATGAACAGTTAAATGAAGCACCCCCATTTGATGCCATGATTAACCAGTTTTGGGATCCAATGTTGGCAGATCCGCTTGATGGATTTGCACTTCCCAATCTGTTTGAACTATTGCCAGTAATGCAACCAATGGAAGAAGGACAAGGGCAAAATTGGCAAGAAGAAATTGTGGCAACCAACAATGCACAAGAAGATGAGTGGGATCCCACACCAAGTGAATGGCAGCTCATGGACCCAAACGATCCTTTGGATGGGTCCACACTCCCCATGTTCTTTGATGAGTCTTATTTTCCAATGCCACCACTGTGGGAGGGTCGCCCCGATTTCTCCATGATGAGTGAACAAGCAATAAATCGAATGACGGAGGGGGGATTGAGTTCACACCCTACGATTACATAGTCAATGAGAATCTTCCGGCACCTCAAGTGCAAATCCCGGAGGATTGTAATGTCATGGTGTTGAACAGTGGCCTGCCCGATGTTTGGGGACAGCAAATGGAGGAAAATGTTGTAGCAAATATGTGGGCTTATCAGAACGAGGGCGTAGCACCGCTGTGGGTTGGAAACAACGAGGTCCGGGCTGTTAATGAAGCCGCCATGGAAAATGGGGATATATGGAGCGAAGCGACTGTCGAAGGGATTACCAAAGGTTTGAAAGACGCCAGTATCGCGAAGGGGAAAAGAAAGGCGGAGGGGGATCTTGTTGATTTCTACACAGATGACACTGATTTGTGGGGGGATGATATTGACTCAGTTCTTCACCTTCTTCGGAGTGGTCGATTCTATCAACCGCCTCAAATGTTCACTGGAAACACATCCAACCCACAACCAAAAGCCACAAACCAACCACCTCTTAACCTAGCTCCACAAAATAACCCAACTCCACAAAATAACCTAGCTCTACCAAATAACCTAGCCACACCGTCTTATCCAAACAACCTCAATGATCCAATCGCCAATCCAATCGATTTCCAAAACCTTTTTAACCCAACAACCAACCAATCCCAAGCTACCTCCGCGGCTAACAGCCGTTTTCCTCGTCCAAAACTCCCTCCAACCAACGAAGAAAATCCCATCCAAAAGCAACTTGAGAAAACCCCAGCCGCACTTACCATTTGGGGATTGCTTATGAGCTCCAGCGAGCATCGCCAAAAGCTCGCTCAAGCATTATCCTGTATGGAAGTTGCACCAGATATCACCCCTGAAGCTATGATAGCTGCAATAATCACCAAACCTACCATTACTCCCAAACCAACCAAGCATGTCGTAACCTTTACCGAAGCCGATCTGCCACTCGAGGGAGCTGATCACAACAAGCCTTTGCATGTCACTATGAAGTGCATGGGGAAGTGGATCCCGGTTGTATTGATAGATAATGGGTCCGCACTCAATGTATGCCCTCTCCGAACAGCTTTGTGCTTGGGGCTTAAACCAAAGGATTTCACGCCATCTAGTCTCACTGTCCGAGCTTATGATAACACCCGTCGCAATGTGCTTGGAAGGCTGTTGAAATGGAAATCGTTGCGGAAGGGTTCAAATCAACTTGATTGAGTTTCATGTGCTTGAGATCCCGACTTCATTCAATTTGCTATTGGGACGACCTTGGATGCATCGACCCGATATCATGGCAGTTCCGTCCACCTTGCATCAAAAGGTTCTACTTGGCTTGGAAAATGGGACGGTTGCTCTCTATGGTGACACAGGCATTCGCCCTCATGCTGAAGATAATGCTCCTTTGTTAGAAATCATGCATGATGAAAATGATGTTCAGCTTGGGGGCTTTGCTTTTGATACATCCGGTGGTGTGTTCACGCTTCGTATAGACGACGATTTTTCTATCAGCACCACAGCTCTTGAAATGATGAGGAGGATGTCTTATCTGCCAGGCACTGGTTTAGGTCGAACTCGCCAGGGGGTGGCTCAGTTTCCAGATTTCCCTTCTCAGCGAGGCCGTTACGGGTTAGGATATGAACCTACATTGAAAGAGATGCAAAAAGGAAGAGCCAATAGAGCTAGTAGCAGTGCAAACCGTCGGATCCGCTTTGTTGGGGAAGGGTCAAATGCACCATATCACGGCCAGCCTGAGCCGTTCGTAAATGAAATAAGTGGAAAGGTGCACCCCGGATTCGAGATCTTCGCTAACGATGCTTGGGATAGCGAAGATGAGCATGAAAAGGTCGAGAAATTGGTGAAAGACCTCAAAGCAGATTGGATGGAAGCTTTGGACGGTGGGATTTTGATGTCAATGTTCGATGAGGTCAGTCTAACAGGTAAGGATAAAGAGGAGCCAGCAGTGATGATGCTCGGACAGGAGGCCTTTGAAGATCCCAGCGTGCTAATAGTGGATGCAGTCGGTGAATACAAGAATTGCACTTTCACTCCTGTTGTAAAATTCACTAATGCATTCACTAAGCTAGAGTTCGAGTCTGAGTCAGGGTTTGAATTTGGCTGTAAGTCGGAGTTTGTGCCTCATGGCCCTCCACGTCGTCATTTCTATTTCGAGTTTGAGTCTGACGCCATGTACTGTGCCCCGGGGGGCTTCGTTGATGAAATAAATAATGATTTCGCTTACTTTGCTGTCCCCGAAATAAATTGTGTAGACCCCGACGATGATGAGACTGAGTTCGAGGGAGAAATACCCAAAGAACTTAAGTCCCTAATTGAAAGGGAAAATGAAAGGCATGCTCAGCCAATAAAAGAAGAAGTAATTTCAATTAAATTGAGAGATGTGGAGAATCCTCGCATGGTTCAAATCGGTTCCGGGCTATCTTCGGAGGAACAAGAATTACTCGTTGATTTACTCAAAGAATTTGAAGATGTTTTCGCTTGGTCCCACGCAGATATGCCCGGAATCGATCCTGAAATTGTGCAACATCGAATTCCCTTGTATCCCGATGTGAAACCAGTAAAACAGAAACTGAGAAAGATCAGGCCTGATTGGGTTGAGAAAGTCAAAGAGGAAGTTACCAAGCAGTTCAATGCCGGCTTTTTGATGGTAACTGAATATCCGCAGTGGGTTGCGAACATCGTGCCAGTGCCCAAGAAGGACGGCAAGATCAGGGTGTGTGTAGATTTCAGAGATTTGAACAAGGCTAGTCCGAAAGATGATTTTCCCTTGCCTCACATTGATGTACTGGTGGATAACACGGCAGGGCATGCTCTATTGTCATTTATGGATGGGTTTTCAGGGTATAATCAGATTCTGATGGCACCAGAAGATCGAGAGAAAACAACCTTCACCACTGAATGGGGGACGTTTTGTTACAGGGTCATGCCATTTGGATTGAAGAACGCAGGGTCAACTTATCAACGAGCGGCCACAACTCTGTTACATGATATGATGCATAAAGAGGTCGAGGTATATGTGGATGACATGATTGTGAAGGCTAAAGAAAGGGAAGGGCATCTCCCAGCATTACGCAAATTCTTTGAAAGGATACGGAAGTACCGGATGCGTCTCAATCCACAAAAGTGCACATTCGGAGTCACCGCTGGGAAGATGTTGGGGTTCATGATTACCACCAGGGGGATTGAAGTTGACCCATCAAAAATCAAAGCTATATTGGAAATGGAGCCGCCAAAGATGGAGAAAGAGGTTCGGAGTTTTCTGGGAAAGATTCAGTTTATCAGCAGATTCATCGCCAAGTTAACCTCAACTTGCGAGCCGATGTTTCATTTGCTCAAGAAAGGAGTGCCATTCAAATGGGAAGACAAGTGCCAGAAAGCCTTCGAATCAATTCGGCAGTATCTTCAAAGTCCTCCAGTACTGCTACCACCAACGCCCGGAAAGCCTCTGATTTTGTATCTATCAGTTACGCAGTCCGCAATGGGCTGCATGTTGGCACAGGAAAGTGAAGCAGGAGTCGAGAAGGCGGTGTATTATTTAAGTAAGAAGATGGTCGGAGCCGAAGAAAGATACACACCTTTGGAGAAGACCTGTTGGGCCCTCGTATGGGCCTCTAAAAAGCTAAGACACTACATGCTAGCTTATTCGGTGGTGTTGATTTCTCGAATGGATCCCCTCAAATATCTGTTTGAAAAACCGGCGCTCACCGGAAAGTTAGCACGATGGTTGCTTCTGTTGGCTGAATTTGAGCTCAAGTATATGACGCGAAAATCAGTGAAAGGTAGGGCTGTAGCAGAATTCTTGGCAGATCATCCAATCGAAGGACCAGAAGACACGGAGTTCCAGTTTCCCGATGAGAGTGTTATGACAGTAACAGAGGATGTTTGGAAATTGTACTTCGATGGAGCTGCAAATCGGAAAGGATTTGGGATCGGCATCTTGTTGGTTTCACCAGAAGGACCTCATATTCCTCTCTCTTTCAAGTTGAATTTCGAAGTTACCAATAACCAGGCGGAGTACGAAGCATGCATTGTTGGAATGGAGGCTGCTTTTGAAATCGGGATAAAGAAATTGGAAGTGGTTGGAGACTCGAATCTGGTGGTTTCCCAAGCCAACGGTGATTGGAAAGTACGAGAAGAAAAGCTGAAGCCATACCACAAAGACCTCGACGATCTGATTCATCAATTTGAACAAGTTACTTTTACGCACATCCCGAGAATGAAGAATCATTTTGCCGACGCTCTTGCTACCTTGGCATCTATGGTGGAATTGCCTGTGGGAGTAAGAATGAGACCAATCATGATCGAGCAAAGGGATAGGCCAGCCTATGAGTATGTGATGAACGTTGGCGAAATTAACGATGGTTTGCCTTGGTATCATGATATCTGGAATCTGGTTGAAAAAGGGGAATATCCGGAAGGAGCAAATAAGAAGGATCGGATAGCATTACAAAGGCTGGCATCACAATACATCCTCTGTGGTGGAAGGTTATACAAGAGATCATACTGTGGCATGCACAAGCTGTGCATCCATGGTGATGACACGAAAAGAGTAATGGAAGAAATTCATGAAGGAATCTGCGGTCCCCACATGAGCGGATTAATGATGGCAAAGAAGATTCTGAGGCAAGGATACTTCTGGTTAACTTTGGAAACGGATTGTGTTCAGTATGTGCGGAGATGTCATAAGTGCCAAGTCCATGCTAATCTCATGCATGTCCCGCGTCTGAACTTCATACAATGGCAACGCCTTGGCCTTTCTCAGTGTGGGGAATAGATGTGATCGGGAAAATCACGCCGCCCGCATCGAATGGTCACAAGTTCATATTGGTGGCGATTGATTATTTCACAAAATGGGTCGAGTCAGCTTCTTACGCTACATTGACTGCAGTACAGGTGGCTCATTTTATTAAACAAAACATCATTTATCGATATGGGGTTCCCAATGCCTTCGTATCTGACAATGGTGTGCATTTCAAAGGAAGGGCGGCAGAAGTACTTGAGGAATTCAATGTTCAGGTGCACAAGTCAACAGTATACAGACCACAAACCAATGGAGCAGTGGAAGCAGCCAACAAGTCAATCAAGAACATTTTGGAGAAAACCATCGAATCATCTAGGGATTGGCATGAGAAGTTACCATTGGCATTGTGGGGGTACCGCACTTCGATCCGAACTCCAACAGGGGCAACGCCATACTCTTTGGTTTATGGTATGGAAGCAGTTCTTCCCATTGAGCTTGAAGTGCCGTCTTTGAGGGTGATGATAGAAAATGAAATCGACGAAGCGGACTGGCTGAGCGACAGATTTTCAGAGTTGATGTTGTTTGATGAAAGGAGATTGCAGGCATTGTATCACATTCAGGGATATCAGAGAAGGATTGCCCGCGCATTTAACAAGAAGGTGAAATCCAGGGATCTGATTGAAGGAGACATGGTGGTGAAAGAGATTCGGGCACCGATTTTTGATCCACGAGGGAAATTCAGGCCGAAATGGGCAGGACCATACATAATCAAGACCATTCTTGATGGTGGGGCAGCAGTAATCCTTGATCTGGATGGTAACGAGTTCAGCAATCTTGTCAATTTGGACCAACTCAAGCGATATTACCCCTGAGAGATGCTTGTTGGGCGGAAAATCGCAAGGGCGAACCGACCCAAGCAAAAATTAGAGCAAGCCTGCTAGTCTGAAAACCCACACTGGGCAGTCTAGGCAAAATTTAAGGCAAAAATTCAAAGAAGCTCGCTGGACCGAAAACCTGAAAAGGCGGTGCCAGGCAAAATTTAGAGCGCAAAAAGGAGAGTGTTAATACCCGAGCGAACCTTTCCCTGAACTATGCCATGACCTGATTCCTTGAAAAGGGATACGTAGGCAACCCTATCTTGGGGTTCGGTCTAAATCTGATGAGTTGGTCCATGAGTCCGTAGTTTTCAAAGAAGATAGCATATGGAACTGAATGAACCAAGAGGGGGAAACCCTTCATCGTTCAATTTTATTCAAATCACTTCTTCGATTTCATAAACTGAGCAGCCTAAAAAAAAAAAAAAAAAAAAAAAAAAGCACCATTTATTTCGGGAAGCAGCTTAGTGAGTCGAGAGTCAAATTGCGCTAATTTCTTCAGCGTCGTGCCTCCATTTGCTCCCTCATCCACTCTCTGTAATGTCCATTCAAGTGAATAGTTGGGTAGGGATCAGGAGACCAAAGAACCCTATCTCTCCAAGAAGTACGATAATACTCAAGGACGGAATGCCTAAAGGTGGGAAGATTGAAAGTGGCGGGAACTGAGTACTCCACTTCTTGACGGATGCGATATTGGCGGAGGATACGCTGTGGAAAATAGTAGGCAAACCCTTGCAAACCCGCCAGAATCACCCATGTGTCGCCCATGTGATTGGCTGTCATGTCCGGCAAAGGCAACCAATGACACCGCCAAGTGATGTGATCCTCCCCTAATGACCTGAAGAAGTCAAACCATTCATCTTCATCAACCTCATCATGCACAAATGGCCTGTTCACCCAAGTCCGTGGATCATAAACCCAATCACCCGCCGGTTCCCTCAAAAGCCCAACTTTGTCACATAGCCATACCTACAAAACCAAAACATCAAAGCCAAAGTCAAAACCAAGCCAAATAACCAAAATCCCCAAAAACCAAAAATGTCCAAACCAAATAAACCAAACCTGGAGCAAAAGTGGACTTCCGGCAAAGGTGTTTGTCCTTCCAGCCTTAACCGCATCCAAACCCATGATAGTCTCGGCCAAAACCAAAGGAACCACATCCCTCCGTTGTTCAATCTGAGCGGCAACGCCGACAATAGCAGAACTGGGATGACCATCGCATGGGACCAACAAGTACAATGCCAAGAGGCACATGCAGAGCGCAAACATGCGTCGGTTTTGAACGGTAAAATCTAAAAGGTCGCCTGTTGGACCGTAATCCGCAAAGAGACGAAGGATGTTGAGGGTTTCATTACGAATCAAAAAGCGCGCAGCGCCATTCCCAAGGCCAAGCTTCCTGCTAAGAATCCTGGCGTAGTTTTCACGAATGGGTGGTATGACGGGATCGGCGAAAGCACGACCACCAAGATAGGCTTGAAATTCTTCCACAGTCGGGCAAAGCTCTTGCATCCCAAAACGGAATACATGGAGCTCAGAATCCCAACAGCGAACTGCGGCATGTAAAATGTCTTGGCGGACGTGTAAAGTGTGAAGATGACGAAGAGCGTTGAGTCCAAGACCTCGGAAGTTGAACCAATCGATGTTTTCAAAGCTAGCAACCCAAGAGTTGATAACGGAAGGGTCAAGGGCAGCCATGAGAAAGCAGTGGAAGATTGATGAGTAAGATGTGTGGAGAAAGAAATGAAATTTGATGTGGAAATGGTGTGGGGAAAGGCTTGATCATGAGTGGTATTTATAGGGGACTTGGGAGGAACCTTACAAATATGCCATGCAACATTGGAAATCAAAGATTACATTTTCAAGATGGTCATGCATATATTTCCAAAATGCTTTTGTTGGAAAATTTGAAAGTGCATTGGAAATACATAGCATTTGTGGGAAAAAGGTGAAAGACCTTGGGAAGGTGATGTTCAAAGCTTGGGAGATGTTATGGCAGAGCAACAAGACATTTGGGGCAGAAGAAACCATGCAAAAGGGTCCAAAAATGCATTGGGAAGCAACACAATGTGCCTGCCCAGAACAGACCTTGAGCGCTCAAGCCCATGACCTTGAGCGCTCAATCCCTTGAAGCCACCTTGAGCGCTCAAGGTGCTGAGTTTGAGCGCTCAACCCCCATTGAGCGCTCAAGGCCTGCAGAACAGCAGCAGACAGCAGCAGCAGTCCTTTTGTCCATTTGATGCCCGAAACCTCTTCTAAGCTTATTAACCCTCAACCAACACCCGAGCCAAGTCCCAATGGACATTTGTGACTTCACGGAGCCTTCCGTTCCTCGAGTTAACAAGCCGATACGTGTTCGGACACGGGATACTCACATAAAGAAGTTTGAAACTAGAAAACGGCCGTCGGACATCCGGGTCTATTTTCTTACCATGTTAGCCATTTCCAATCATCGAGACACGAGTCAATAGATGTTTGTGACTTGCCGGAGTGATTCTCGAGGCATTTCTTTGATCATGCAAGGTTTTGGGGTATCAACGGCCAACTCAAGCAATGAAATGACGGCCGTCGCCGCATCAAAAATGGTTCGGAGGATTTCCTTGCTAGATGGTGGCAACTACAGGGGCATTTTGGTCATTTGTGACTTGGTCGAAGTGGCAGCATGGCAATTCATCACATATAAACAGACTCACGAAACATTTTTATTTTCAAATATGCCTTGTGAACATCAAATTCCGTTCAAAGGTCGTTTTGTATAGTTTGTATACAAGAAACGCGTCAAGCTGTGCGGCATGTAAATACATATTCCAGTTGTACATAAACTCAAATAATCATGTTTCGTCCAAATTCTCGAACATGTGATCTTTTCTTTGAAGTCAAGTTTTAAGCTTTGTTCTTGGATGTTTGAATTCAAAATTTTGTGGATAGGTTATGTACATTCTACAACAGGTTTGTTCGTCTGAATATTGAAAGCAGAGAATAACACGATGAACAAATGAAAGTGTAAGTCATGTATAAACTGATCCAAATCCATGAAAAGCAAAAATATCAGATCCAAGTATCATCACTAACTACCAGGGGCACGCAGGCCCAATCCATCTATCTACCGAGGCATGCAGGCCCAATCAAAAGAAAAGAAGAAAAGCAAAGGCAAAACTCTAAAACTACTCTATGTCTACTGTGCTACTCCGACTCGTCCATCGTCTCGTCCGAGCTCTCAGTCTCGTCCCCCTGTCGCTGCTCCTGTCGCTCCTGCCGGGAAGAGGGGTAGTTAGCGTCATCAACGCTGTCGTCGCTCGAGCTCGTCTCAACTACCCTCTCAGGTGCTACATCCACCCTCCGGCGAGTCAGCCTCCGCGGTCTCTCCTCCTCGAGTCCCGCCGCCGCCATCTTTGAACGCCCGAGCCTCACAGTCATATCTCCAGGACCGTCCACTCCAGCATGGGGCCTCTTCCTGTACACGGGCGGCTGCATCATCAGGCAAACAGAAAAAGGAATCAGTACACGGTATAATCAAGAAATTCAAAGTGCAAGCGATGTGGATTACATACCGGTGCAACTCTCGGGCGAGAAGGCCCTGGGGCAGCGGGAGGTGCCGATTCGCCCTCTCGGCGAATAGTGACCTCTTCCCCGGCTATGAGACGGCGAATCAGGACGCGTAGTCCTCGGTTTTGCTCGTGCAGAGTCTGCGCCGCCTCCTGTGAAACCTGCAAGCAAATCATAATTTGAGTCGTCCGTGCATTCGGGCATTCATAATCAAAACATGCGAATCTGAATAAGTGGAGTATTTCTTACCGGTGCCGAGAGTTGCGGGAAGTCTGCTGGTGGCCTCGGGATGTCTATATCCCCTGCCTCCCCACCGGCAGAAGTAACGTGCACCCACCACTTGGAGGTGCCAGCGTCCACACCTCTGGCTACCCCTCCAGCTGAGGCCCGCGCCTTCGCGGCCTTCTCCTCCTCAACCTTGTCTCTCCACTCCTCCGACTCCAGTGAACCGGCCAAGTACTTCCTGAAGTAGTCTCTGTAGCTCAAGGCCGGACGCAAGTACTGGCTCAGGTTCAGGTCAGGCGTTGTAAAACGCTCGATCTCTGCCAGCGTATACCGAGACGTCATCAGCACTCGTGGAGGAAGGCGTCCTGGCACCTGTGGTTCGCCAGCCCGTATCGACTGGCGTACTACCCTGTCGCCGAGATACCAGAACCAGCCGTATTGGCACTCCAGCAAAACCCTCCCCCTCGTGAGCCTCCGGCTCGGAGCCAGGTAAGGCTCGTCGATAGCGTCCCATATGTTCCAGCGGACCTGCAAAAGGTTATTCAAGCATTAGTAATCAAGGGCATGGTAATAAGCAAATCGAAAGCGAGATTGAATGCGTATGAGAGCTTGATTCTTACCAAAGAAGCAGGGAGACTGTCCAGCGAGGCGCGGAGAACGTGGATGTTCCCTCGCGCTGAGCCGCCGTAACGGAAGCCTTCACCCCAGCACAGTGCTCGGGGGATGACATCCGGGTCCACGTACCGCGTCTCTGGGGGGTGCAACCCCAATACCTCGTAGGCCCAAAGCTGCATGTCAAGCAATAAATGAGTCAGTCAATTAAGTGCGAACATTGAAATGCATGCATGTAATTTGAAACGAAAGCATTTGTGTTTACCTCCCAGACGCTCCACAGTCCGGAGATGCTAGTCCCTTTCCGCCTCGAGACGGCGTTCATAAACGCATAACAACTCCCGAGTGCTGCTCCTCCCCAGTTGAATCTCGCAGCAACCGTGAAGTCTCTCAACCCTCCAAGGTAGGAGAGGTGCACCCTGTTACGCCTATTTGGGTACAGTGAAGCCCCAAACAGGTATAACAAGTAGCACCTCGCCTTCCGCCATCTTTGCATCCTCATCGTCAAGCGGCTCGCCCAATCCCTCGATTTGAATTGGCCATACGTGGCCGTCTCCCCCTCCTTGTTGGGCACAAAGCCCAAGAACCATCGCGGCGCGACAACGTCTCCGCCAATCCCGAGTCGAACGGGATCGGGTCTCTCCTCCTACCCTCGCCCGTGATCGGCGAGAAATCCAGCGGGGTCATCGTCGCCTCTCCAATAACGAGATGGAAAGAACTCGTAGAGTCCCTCCACCTCTCGGCCAGTGCTGTCACCACAGCATGGTCGTGCTGTGTGCTCGTGAGAGTCGGGATGAACCTCCCAAACCCCGCCATATCCACCAGAGTCCTCACCGAGACATGCAAGCTGCTTTGGTAGATCTCCCAACTAGAGCCCATACCCCCGTGAGCCTTCAAGCTCAAGTTTCTCTGCACACATTCAACAAGCAAGCAAACAATCAGGCGTTAGTCCAATCTTTCATTTAATCCATAAGCAGTAATTCAATCATTCAAATGCAAATCAGGTTTGTTAACTACTAAAGGAACGCCAAAAAGCAATAAGCAAGAAAGTAAAGCAAGTGTACCGTCAAGCAGTCAGTCGAGAGGTGAACCTCGGGGTCCAGTAGCACCTCCTCTCCGAAGTACAACTCCCGTTGGGGAGTGTAATCGTCTGCAGCAGAAGGCACGAAGAGGTGCACCGGTGGGGCGTAAGTCGCCGCGTCGAAAGCCGGCCTCCCTCTCCTCAACCAGTGTCTGGCAGCCTGGACCACCGTCACCCTCCGTCCAGCTGCCCTCTCCTCCTCCTCGGCTCGTATCCTGGCCGCCTCCGCCGCCTCCTCTGTCTCAAACTCCTCGCAGAAGGCCCTCGCCGCCTCGTCCTCAGCGGCAGCCTCCCGTAGCATCGCCGCCTCCCTCTCTCTAACCTCCACCATAGCCGCCCTGGCCACATCCAAAATCCCTGGGGCATCTACTGCAGCCGCTATCACTACCTCCGGCGGCGCGTGCTCTAGGTAATCCCCTCGAGAGATCCCAAGCTGGACCCGAGCCGACGACTACTACTCGCCCCGAGTCGTTTGGCTCTCCACTAATCATCGCCGCCTTCCCCTTATCCCCCTCGCTAGGCCGCGGCTGGATCTCGGCTCTATCCTCCAACGAACATCCTCATTTGTCTCGTCACACGCCATCATTTGTCCACATCATGGACCTCTACCCTCTCCTCCACCAACTCCTCCCTCCTCTCCTCTACTCTCTCCGTCCCCGGGTCATCACCACCGCTACCATCACCCTCACCATCACCATCATCACTACTATCACCATCATCACTACCATCACCGCTACCACTGCCGCTATCACTACCCTCATCACCATGACCACCACTATCGTCACCGGTATCACTATCCTCACCACCATCACTATCACTACCCTCACCCCCATCACTATCACCACCACCTTCCCTACCCCCATCATTGCCATCATCATCACCACCAGCCACCGTTGCCTTGGTGGCTGGATCCACACCGCTGCCGGAGGCCTCCGGATCACCACCACCACTACCACCATCTTCTTCTCTTTCCTTCTCTCTCTCTCCTTCTCCATCTCTCCCCGTCGTCTCTGTAGCCATGGGTGGTGTCCCAGTCTTTGTGGGACCCATCCTGTTTCTGCAAGTCGCCCTGAGCGCTCGAACCCGTCGGTGGTGGCACCACTGTACTACTTCCGCCCTTCTCCACCGTCGGCGAAGTCAGCGGAGAATGTGATTCATTGGTATCTTCCATGGAAAGCTTTCAATCAAGCCCTAATCGAATGGAATCAAACTGATTTTGACCGAGAATCGTACGGACGAACCCTAGAATTTGGGGGTTTTTGATTTTGCAAGAAATTTGAGTAAAGATTTGGTTCGAAATCGCCTGAGGGGTGTAAAAAACTCGATCTCTGAAGTTTGTGAAACGTTCTGGGAGTTTAATCGGTGTAAATCAGAGTTAATTCGAACGTTATGTTTCTGAACCGTCGTCCCCGTTGAAGGGTTCAAGCGCTTGAGTTGAACTCTTTGAGCGCTGGAGGACCAAACCGAGGTTTGAGCGCTCAATGCTATAGGGTTGAGCGCTCAAGGTTGGGTTGAGCGCTCAAAGGGTATACCCTGAGCGCTCAATGCCAATTCTGGCAGTAATTTTTGACTTCTCTTGCAAGCTTGGCAGGGGCATTTTTGGGCATCCCTTGTGATTTGTTGGTATCACTAGTCCTAATCAATCGAATGTTTGTGGATCTGAGGATCTAAAATCTTGGTATTTAACCGTGCTAGAAGCGTGTCATGTACGTATGTTTCATGTTAGTGTATGCACGAAGTATTTCAATTGCATTTCTTGAGAACCACGTGTTCGTTTAAATCATTTTCTAAGAGCCACGTGCTCGTCTAAATTATTTTCTGAGAGCCACGTGCTCGTTTAAATCACTCTTTGAGAACCACGTGTTCGTTTAAATCATTTTCTAAGAGCCACGTGCTCGTCTAAATTATTTTCTGAGAGCCACGTGCTCGTTTAAATCACTCTTTGAGAACCACGTGTTCGTTTAAATCATTTTCTAAGAGCCACGTGCTCGTCTAAATTATTTTCTGAGAGCCACGTGCTCGTTTAAATCACTCTTTGAGAACCACGTGTTCGTTTAAATCATTTTCTAAGAGCCACGTGCTCGTCTAAATTATTTTCTGAGAGCCACGTGCTCGTTTAAATCACTCTTTGAGAGCCACGTGCTCGTTTAAATCACTCTTTGAGAGCCACGTGCTAGTTTGAATTATGCTTAGCAATTATGTTCCAATTCAATCTTGTCAATCATCTGAGTGGTCGTTGATTACTCAACTGTCGTGCCGCTAAATCCATCACATAAACGTGTTTGATTCAGTAGCATTTAGATTGTTTCGTTGCTCAGTAGACAATCATTTATCCTTGGTTATCTTGTTGCTCAAGGGATAGCCCCATTATTTTTCGCCACCCCGTTGTTCAGAGGGTAGCTCTTTCACAATCACAATCACAATCACAATCACAATCATTTGCTTTTAGTGTTTCGACTCAGGAAGGCCTGACGATTCACGAAAAATCCTAAATTCATTTGTTTGGCGCGTCACGACCCGGGAAGGCTCGTCGATTCGCGTTTTAATCATTTGTCCTGAGGGACCAAACTTTTTAATCATTTGTCCTGAGGGACCAAACTTTTTAATCATTCGTCCCGAGGGACCAAACCTTTTGATCAATCGTCCTGAGGGACGGGAGAAACCATTGCATTTGTATGCATATGCCCCCAGGAACTACGCCGGACTGATCCCTACAATGGGGTACGTAGGCAACCTGAGTGGCACGACCGATTGATATTTAATGTTTTCCTTTGCAGCTTGAGATGTGTCATGGAGGACGAATTGGGCTGTCTTTATCTTGGACGTCACTCATACCAAATCAATGGCATCGAGTCCCATCCAAGAGGGGCAACTGTAGACACCCCAATTTTGAACCCAAGATGCGCTCGAGCATTTCCGATGATGAAACAGACCAATCATGATTACCCGGAACTTGTGAGTTTGACTTGAACTTGACCAAAATCAACCAAATACCACCTCAATCGGCTCAAATGGTGTTGAACCAAGCCAAGCCGGCAACATGCCGGCCAAGCACCTTGAGCGCTCAAGCCCCCGGCTTTGGGGAAAGCACCTTGAGCGCTTAAGCGCTCAACCCCGGTCGATCAAGCAACTCCTGAATATCTAATCATGAGATTTTCTGCATGGGGAGCGTCTGGGGTGATCTTATACGATCCTCTTGTGTATAATACACCCCACTAACCGCAGAAATACACCAAAAATACTCCCAAAATACCAAAACCCACTTCCTCTCTCTCCTCTCTTCCCTCCCACTCACTCTATAAAACCCACTATCCACCCCCGGTTTTAGGGGTTGGCAATTCTCACACTCTAGCTCCCAAACTCCTCCGTAAATTCGATCATCCCTTTCT